>JANJEY010000003.1:33933285-33944656 GCA_024703695.1 Erythroxylum cataractarum
ATGGCAGGAGGTATGTATTAATATTCCGCATTTATTTCTATAATAGACATGTATACAGATCATTATCATGTCTAACATTGAATTTTAGTCTGATAGGAACTTAATTAGTAAATTGGAATTAAATGTTATGGATTGAAAAATTGAAGGATTAAAATATACATTTGGAATAAGACAAATGTCAAGTGGTAAGATCAATCGATACATAAAAAATTAGAATGATTAAGCCTAAAATTGAGTGACATTTGATATAGTTAAATTAGTGATAAATAAATTAGTAATTAATTGACAAATAAAACTCATAAAAATACGGTCATGTTCCTTCGAACTATTACAACTATCGAATTCATATCCCTCTCCTATTGCATTTTATGGATGGTGGTTTTAGATTTCAGCCACGTAACTAGCAAAGATGATATAAAGGCAATTTTCATAAGTGAATCATTAAGCAAAAGACAGTATTCATCATAGCAGGTTCTTCGACAATAATTATTTATTATTTGCGATAGAAAAATTATAGGTTTTTCTAAACTATTCTTTGATACTACATGTAAGGAGAATTTGATTTTCTCTACATTACAAAGGATCTTGAAATCAATAATTTTCACATGCCTGGATTTTACGATGAAGACATGATTTTTTTATCTCGATAACAGTTACCTTCTCTGAGTATAAAAGATTGGTTGCTCTTCTCTTCTCCTTTTTTTTTTTATACGTTATTTTTTGATAGATGTGTAAGTTTATCTTAAACCGTATATATTAGGGTAGAGAGAGGATCTTTTTTAACATGATACGTCCATCAAGTGTCAATATGTAATTAATTAACAAATCAAAATTTTCTATATTAATAATTCTCCTAATATATCAAATTTAAGTAGCTGTATATAAATAGGAAGTTACTAGCCTCAATCTCTAATTTTTAGGTCACTTCAGAAAATTGCCTTACTGCAACTTCCAATAGGCAACACATTACAAAGTTAAATTACTAATAGCCATTTGCCCATCAATCATTTTGCTTAGAGCCACAAATATTTTATTTGTTGATTTCATATGTTTCACGTAATGTTTATGAGGTAAGTGTTCCACGATGATCCATGAATAAAAAGCTTTCAACCTGGATCTACTTTAGCCAAAATTTTAATTTTTTTGACAACTAAAGGGTATTGGGACCTTAGTGCCTATTTGAATGAGTTTATATCAATAAAGTTTTTTTGAAAAAAGTTTTTCTAAAAAGTCAGTTGACTGTTTGACTGTCAATTAAAAAGTCAGTTTTTTAAAAAAAGCTTCATACAGTAGACTGTTTGGCAACATAAAAATAAAATCACTTTTATTAATTTTAATTATATTTTATTTTGTAATAAAAATTATTTATGTATATAAATAATATTTAAAGTATATTAAACAATATGCAATCCACATTATATTATGTAAACATTTGATAACCATCTTGTAGGAAATTTTAGATAATTATCTTGTAGGAAATTATTTAAAGAGATGTTTTATTTTCTTGTAAGAAGTAAAACTAATATGAAAAATAAATATTAAAACATATAAAAAACTAAATAATATTATAATCCCAAAATAAATATTCAAGTTGAGTTAATAGTTAAATACATAATAAATTATGCATTTTATTGTAATACAAGAAGATTTGCAATATGATTCTTCGCATTATTCATCTCATTATTTTGTGGCTCGTCTAAATGATTTTCTTCAACATCTTCATTTTCATTGATTTCTTCATTTGTAGGAAGTAATTTATCATCTTCATAATAGAGAGAAAACTCATCCTTTTGAGCATTTAATCTTATAAAATTATGAATGACTATTGAAGTAATTACAATTTTAACTTGCTTTGGAAAAGAAAAACTGGGCATTTGATGTAAAAAAATTTACCTATTTTTCCAAACGTCAAATGTTCTTTCGATTGTGCATCTTAAAGAAGAATGTGCATGATTGAATATTTCTTTCTTCCCCCTTGGAAGACCATCATTTTGTGAAATTTATTTTATAAATCTTAAATTGTTGGCCCCAAATTTTCTAAAAAATGAAAAAAAAGGAGAAAATGATAAGACAACTACAATGTCTAGTTCACATCATAGGATTAAAGTTACATGACATTGTCAATTTCCAATGACAAATCTAACTACAGTAGCACGAGTTTATGACTTGCTAAGAGCAATGCGACCAAATTATAACAGCTATTTCCTGACTATGTAATTTTGAATATGTGGTAATCTGAATTCCAGTTGATGAAGGATGAGACACTAATTGATTGTCCACCCTACCAACAACCTAATTAATATGCTTAGCAAATTAAAATATATATGACCAAATAGTATGTTTCATTTTTGGTTTGATCTCTCTGGAAGTAACATTCAAACTAGTTTGGCATCAACCAATACAAGATTATGTGGGTTTCATACCATAAGGCACCCAGAAGCAATTTCAGACAAAATAATCAGTAACTGCAAATGCCAAAATGAAATAGTTAGTGATTTTGAAACAAATTCAGAATATAAAAGGATGAACTGGAAGAATAGTAGTTAGTGATTTTGAAACAAATTCAGAATATAAAAAGATGAACTGGAAGAATAGTAGTTAGTGATTTTGAAACAAATTTAGAATAAAAAAGGATGAACTGGAAGAATAGTACATGTCAGAAACACTTGAAAGGTCAATCTTTTTGTATAAACTAAACATGAAAGGTGTAGCATATTGTATAAAATAAAAAGGGAATGCATAAAGAATTTTATATATGAGTTACAATTTTTGAATTGAATCAAACATTTGCCTCGCAGGCTTCCATGTCTGAAACCTCAGAAAGAAAAAAATAAAGTGGAAACATCACTGTAGGAACAAACATTCAAACTTATTATGTTAGGAGCCTATTGTGTGAACCAAGACTTTCAAACTTATAAATATGGAACATGTGTAGTCACCACATTCACTCGGGGAGGTATGGTTTTAACGCCCTGCCTTTCTGTGCACTTTGATTTCTTATTAATAAATTTGCCTCATTAAATAAAAAAAATATTTATAAAATAGTAATGTTCTGTATCCTAAAATTTAACTTAGTTACATGTAACTAGACTATTAATTCATCTGAAGTAGTATGAATGTTTGTAAAGTAAACCAAAAAGATGCATTAGCAATTTTTTATAAGTTAAAAGTAAGTAAAGATAAATTTTAATTTTATAATAGTTTTAGTTATTAAAATATTCAAAACATTATTTTAATAATTTTAATAGAGTACAAATCAATTATTCTCAAAATTGTAAATCCCTTATATACTAGTATTTTTGGAAGTAAACGATATAAAACCACTACGTACCATAGAAAGTTATAATACCAGTCGGTATAGGTTAAGATTATCAATACCGATTATTCACTGATGGACTTCATAAATTGTGAAAAATTTTGGACTAAACTGTAGATCAAAAAAAATTATAACCCCAAAATGTTGCCTCCTCTCCTTAATCATCAAAGTCTTTAAGTCCAACATCTGATTCTGTCTTGCTCTCCTCCTCTCTAAGACTACAACAATTGCTGATTTGATAACTTTTAGGCATTAGCCTATTAGTTTCATATTGTTTAAATTTGTTATATGAATTTTGAATTGTGTTAAACTCAAATAACATCAATTGATTAGGTTGTGCACTTGTGGCTGTGATTTGTGAGTGTTTTATGTTTAAATTTATATTTTAGAATATAGACAATTACTCAATTACTCTTCTTGTTATTTTACATAACTTATTTTGCCTTTTTTATGTCACTTCTAGTTGGTTGGTAGTAAGAATTCTATGACAATTGACTTTGAATATAAGATGCATGTATTTTCTAGATTTCAAGTTATGTTTATGCTTTTAGAATCTAAAATGTGATTATATGTTTATTTTAAGTTGAATAATACATATTTTGTGATAGTATTTGACAACTTGATTTTGATAAGAAATTATTAATTTAATGTTGACATATGTCTTCACTTATTTTACAGATAAATGGAGGGAAATTCAAGTGCTCTTAATAATTTAGTTGCTTCTAAAAGATTCAATAATCTAGCTTGGACTTATGCTAGATTGGTTCCTAGGAAAAAGAACTATACTATTTGTTTATATTGTAATAAGCATTTGAAAAGTGGGAGAATCACTGGTTTAAAGAAGCATTTAGCTCAGATCAAAGGTAATGTAAAACCTTTTAAAAGTGAGACATGATGTGAAATAGAAAATGAGGACTTTTCTTAAAGAGTATTACCATGAAAAAGATAAAAGGCAAAGACTAAATTATAAAATTGGTGCTGGAAGTTCCTTTTGCGATGGCCAAGATGATAGTGGGAATGTTAAAGGTGATATTTTAACCCAATAAGAATAGAATGTTGCACCTAATGTGAGGAAAGAAAGAAGATATGTTTCTAAATTTTTGCATCATAAACAACTCCTGGAGCTTAGCCTTCAATCTCTAACCTTACAATCTAAATAAGCTACTCATAATATGAACATGACAATGGCTAAATGGTGGTATGATTCAAATATATCATTCAATACCTACTTGTCTTGTTATTACTAGCCTATAAAGAATGTTATTACATCTTATGATTCAAGATATAAGGATCCTTCAATTGAAAACTGTAAAGGTATACTTTTGAGAGGATTTATTTATGAAATAAACAGTTATTCGGATGAAAAATGAATTAGGATGTTTATAGGTATTCAATCATAGATAATGGTTAGACAAGTATAAGATAAGGGCATGTTATCAATTTTTGGAATATTTTGTTAAAAGAACAACATTTTTAAAGTTTATTGATGTATCTATCCTTGTTAGAAATATTAATA
The DNA here is from genome assembly GCA_024703695.1 of Erythroxylum cataractarum. Classification (NCBI taxonomy): domain Eukaryota; kingdom Viridiplantae; phylum Streptophyta; class Magnoliopsida; order Malpighiales; family Erythroxylaceae; genus Erythroxylum; species Erythroxylum cataractarum. The sequence continues at coordinate 33,938,118 of JANJEY010000003.1, forward strand.
CTCTATTTTAGATATTTATGAAGTTTGTAATGAATTTGGGTTAGAAAATATTATTCATTTCATTATTGATAATAATTTTATTTATAAATAAGCAAAAAGAAGATTGCAAAGTAGGTATACTTCTTTTTAATGGATTCCTTATGTTGCATATTACATTGACCTGATGTTAGAAGATATATAAGTTACTAGATATTTTCCTATCATTGATGACATTATATAAAAAGAAAAAAGTGACCAATTTCATCTATAATCGTGCATAGATCTTGAATTTTATGAGACGGGATTTCACCAATGCTAGAAATTTATCTCATCCTATTATTACATGATTTGGAACTAATTTCTTATCACTCTAGTAATGAATAAAAAGTTAAAGCAAATTTTTATTAGTGATAAGTTGGTTGCATCTTAGCATGCTAGGTCTAATGTTGAATTGGAGGTTTCTATAGTTATACTTAAAGATCATAAATTTTAGTCCCAATGTCATTTTTCATATGAGTTTATGAGCTTTTGGTGAGGATACTTCATCTAGCTGATAGTGATAAGAGGGCAACAATAACTTATTTTTATGACGCCTTAAAGAGAGTGAAGGAAGCAATCAAGGCAATATGAAAATAGACCTTTTTTATACACACCTTATCTTTGCAGTCATCAACGAGAGATGAGAAAAGAAACTTTACTCTTTATCTTTTATAGTTAGGGAATTTTTGAATTGTATTGGTTATTTTAGACCAAGTTTTTCAAAGAAACTTGAATTTAATAGAAGAATGTTATTAACCATTATAATAATTATTACCCATGAGATAAAACAAGATCTCTTAAGCTCAAAAAAGGAGATTTAGAAGGATGCTTCTAGTGATTTTGGTGTGCCCATTGTTATATTTTTTCACTTTTTTTACAAGTTGGAAATTAATCATTACTTTATTTTATTTATAATGTTACTTTTGTATGTCATAGTTGCTTAGTAGGACCAATTCAGAAATGATATTATAGATTTGAAAAGATTTGCAATTTGAATTTTACTTCAATATGTGAGTGCAATTTGAATTTTTGAGCACGTTTGAATTCATTCATTCTAAGTAAAGGAATAGAATAAAACACAAAAGATTGAACGACTTAGTCTATGTTTGATAAAATTTAAAGATTTGAGAAAGGTATGTTATTATAATTATAAAGTTGAATATAATTTAATGTAATTTCTTAATAATTTTATGTTATTTGTTTATTAGGATCTTAATAGAACAAGTATTTTTATAGATCGAATTTGCCTTGAAAATATCGATCTTCTGGTGGATTAGGTTTCTAAGGATCCAAGTTTGAAATATGAGAGTGACTTGAAAGATAATCTTAGATGAGAAAGTATTCACATGTCAATTGGTATAATGAAATTTGAATAATGGTGATGATGAGGCTCCTTTTAATGATGATGTTGTTTTACCAAATGAGAATTAGGGTTAATGTGATTTGAGTGGATATTAGATTGAATGAAATTTTGAGTTTTTCATTTCTTCTCTTATTTTAATTTCACTTGTATTTGATGTATATGTTAAATTTTGTATACGTAATATAAATATAATTGTTTATTATCATAATAGTATTTAAAATATCATTCTACAAGATTTTCTTTACATCAAAATAAAAGGCCTCAAAGTCTTAATTTTTCTTATTAATTTGTAGATTTAAAAGGAGTCTTAGCTAATACCAACTAAAACAAATACTAATTTAAATGATTACAAGTAATGTTTCTTACTATAGTTCTTATTTAGACCCACTAAATGTTGACCCAACTAATAAAAAATGAACATATAAAAAACATATCATTAATATTTGAAACATTAAATCCCTTGCATGAAAATATCAAAGGTATGGATATTCCTCATATATGAGAACTTAGATAAAAGAATTGTATATCTAGCTAAAGTAGGTTTTTATATCAAATGTCATTTACAAAATGAGTCATAAATAAACCTAGAAATAAATTTAAAAAAAATTAAAAAAAAATCAAAACATAAATTTTTAATAAATTTGAGTCTTTAACATCAATAAGGCTACATCTTATAACAACATATTTTATAAGCTTTAAGAAATAGAAAGAAACAAGAGAACTATAAAATTGTTCTAACCTATTAACTTAAGATATAAATGAACAACAAAAAAGTTTGGCCTATTGAATTCAATCGTGTGCTCATTATATATAGATATCTATCATCTTCTTCTGGAATTTAAAGATGAATTGATGAAAATTGTAAGATACAAAACAAGTATTACACAAAAATTCATAGATCTCTTAACAAACAGGAGAATAATTGTGAATAAAACATTATTGTATCAAATTGGGCACCAACCATAACGTGGTTAATGGCCCAATTTCTATACTCATTCTCACTAAATCTCAATCTATTGTTTAAGAAGCTTCTTCAACCCTTTATCTTCTAGAAGTAGGGAATCTATTATATTTTCACCTATTATAATTAAAGCACTACCACCATTAGTGATCCCACTGAATCTTTAGACTTATTTTTCTTGAGCTTTTTACTCTTTTTGAAGTTTTTACTAGTCTAATATTATCTAATAGGAAGCTATCATAGTGTTATAATTTTCATATACCCAGTTTATCATAAGTTATTGTTTAATCCAAAAGATCAGCTCTATAGTTACTTGATCTTTGGATCTTTCTTTACCTGTGAATAATCTTATATTCCTTTCCCTCTATATTGAGCTTACAAAGGCTATTTGATAGACATTGTTATTCCCCTAATTTGTACTCTTATCTCTGCTTAGCCATTCAAGGATCTCTATATGATTAAGCTCGGAAACATCAAACTAACAAAGTGTTTAGACCGTATTCTAGATACTTGTTGAGAATTCACAATGAAAAAGAGGTGGCGTAATGTTTTTGGTTAAGTTTTGTAAAGCTTGTAGGCTTGAAGATCATTAATAAATCTCAATCTATCCATTGTTTGACTACTAGCCATAAGAAAAGAAGACTTTTAGAAGTGTTTTCTTAAATTAGATTATGTTATACTAAAATATTTTCTATGTTTGGGTAAAAAGATTTCCTTACAAGAGTTGTTAGTGAAATAGCCTAAGGAATGCTTCAATTAAAGGAAGGATTCTTCCTCTAAAGTTTAGGTAATGATTTTGGATATTGTCCATAATTAAGGAGACATTTATAAGACTACAAATCATTTGTTATTATTGATGATATCATTAACCTTAAAGCTTTCACGGAAAAGATGCAATAATCTAGGTATCAAATTGGTCCTATTTAAAGGGCATATCTTACGTTAATTGTCAAACCATAAGGAAGAAAAATCCATCCCCTAATATGGAATTGATGTTTTTATAAAGAAATTTCCTCATATTTAATAATTATGTCAAACACTATGATGTGGTTGTTGGGTTTGATCTCCTAAAAGCTTCCTCCTTTTAAGAAGTAAATATGAATCCTCTTAATCCTGAGAACCTCTTTTTTTTTTTATTAAGATGCTCCATACTCTTTTATCCATTAGGACTTTATTGATTAGTTTTATAGGGAGAACACTAAGACCCCCTTAATTCTTTGGCAAACAATCTTTAATTAGTCCATTTGAACTTGACAATAGATTTGTTACTCAAAACTACTAACCATAAGAATGTTTTGGCATCTTTCTATAGTTTTAATTATACCTTTTCAAATAAAGATATGAAAATATCAATAGATATGTAAGAAGTTAAGAAATGATTTAAAGAGTTATGAATCCCTACAGATAAGAGAGATCTATTACACCTATTGCATATTTTTTTATTATTTTTTAATAGTAAGATGTAGTCCCTTTAAGAGAGTATCTTAGTGGAGATATATATATCTATATAAGTGAAAGGAATATCTTTAAGTTAAAAACCTATAATAGTGGATAACCACTAACAAGATGACTAGTATGAGTAGACATAATTAGATGGATTTTGTCTCTTTCAGTTGAGAGAATAGAGAGCCCCTTGAAAGCATGAAGAACTAATAACAATTTGCTAACTAATCAATCATTTACCTTTAAGAGGAGAAGTGAATCATCAATAAAGAAGAGGCTAAAAAATCTAAGCTTCTTATATTTGTTGTGAAACATGAAATTGAAAACTTTATTAATATTATTATCTATCAATCTAGTTAGGTTTTTCAATTCTAGAATGAAAATATATGGAGATATTAGATCACCTTGTCTCATCCCTTTTCCTCATCTTATTATATTGGTCAGTTCTCTATTAACCAAGATCTAATAAGAAGTGGTAGAGAACCATTAATAAATCCATGTTATGAAAGCTTTAGAGAACCTAAATACCTCTAGGATATGTAATATGAAGTCTAATTTTATTTAATTAAAGGCCTTATGAAAATATAGTTCAATAGTAAAATTCTTGAGGGAGTTTGCCTATTATAGTTCTCAAATAATTCTTGAGCTAATAAGATACTGTCGCTAATCATCTTGGCACTAAGAGGAGATCATATTTCAGTTCTTAAATAATCTTATAAACAACTAATTTATTAATGATCTCATACAATAGGTTGCAATAAGAGATTGACATGAAGTCTTTGAGGGAGTAAGGACTTGGAATTTGAGGATAAGGCTAATAAAAGTTTTGTTGATCTCTCTTAACACTATCATTTTATTAAAAAAAGCTTTAATATTACATTAGTTACTACTCTTCTAATGAGGTGTCATGTTTTATGAAATAAGAGAGTATATAAACCATAAGAACCTAGTGATTTACCATGATTAAACTCAAATACAACTTCATACATATCATCATTATTGAAAGGTTTACTCAATTCCTTTACTTCCTTTCCTAATATCTGGTATGTTATAAAGGATTTTAATATCTGCATGGAAGAACATTCATTAATATAAGAACTAAATGTGTTTAGGAAGTATTCATAAGCTTCTTGCTTGATTTTATTCTGAGTTTGGGATATTTTTCTATTCTATTTATGTAAAGAGGAGATCATATTGATGTTTCTCTTGGTAATGATGGTATCATGGATCTTTTTATTTTTTCTCCTTTCTTAAACTATTGAATTCTTGAGTTTTTCCTTAATATGGAATTATGCACCTCTAAGGCTCTTGTATATATTTAAAAAAGTACTTTCTCTTCCATTTTCTTAGTAAAATCTCTTATACGAAAATAAAACTCCTCTTGAATAAGTTCAATCTTAATTCTAGAATCTATAATGGCCCATAAGAGTATTGCTAAATCTTCTTTAATTTATCACTTTAAACCCTTTTTTCACCATAAGAAGTTCCATTGTATAGATAAATGATTTATAGCTTGAAATACTGAAGATAAACTCTTAGTTACTATTTCATCAAAACCTTTATTGACTAAACCATTATCTATTTTCTTTTTAATGTTCCAATTATCACTTTTCTTATTACTCCAAATGACAAAAAATTCTTCATTCCTTATATCAATAACTTTTATGTGGTTTACACAATATTTGAAATCTTTATTAAAATTCCTCAAAATAATGTTACCTTAAGTTTTAGGGAATTGAACTGTACTATTGAATTCTTCTAGAATAATCCATAAAGAGTCAATGGAGGAGTGGTTAAGCTTAATTTTTCCTATAAATGGTTTCTTTAAAAAACATGATCGGATCCATAAATAAATGATATAAGGAATTTAGTTATATCTAAATCAATGATACTAAGATGTGTATTATTTAATTAGTAACCAATGTGTTTGATACTTTGATTGTATTTAAATAATAGGAAATAACTATACAACAATTCTAATGAAATTAATGGTTAGTAATAATACATTAATGCTTCTCCAAAAATATTAGCTTTTTTTCACTATTCACCTTAACTATAATCTCCAAAAGGCCTATTAACATATAATTTAATTTAAAAATAAAATCCCTAAGTACGTATTGTTTTTTGGGGCAATTGATACCCCTAATATTCCAAGTTATGATAGAAATTAGGAAAGGTTATGAATTCAGAGCCCCTGATCATATTCTTTCTTCTAGATCTCCTAATATTGTCAACTTTGATTTCTTCTATTATAAGTTTTTAACCTTCTTATTCTTGTTAAGTAGAACCTAATAAAGATATTCATATTAAGATCTAAGACATCCTCTAAAGTGTTTAATGGAATTTGATCCATCTCACTAGTTTTACATGTATCCTTTTAAGGAATATCATTAATAGGTAAACCATAGGCTCTAAGGAGCAATTCATAATAGGAACATATTCCTCAATTACATCCTTACTAAAATGATTCACATTATTTAATCAGTTAGATTTCACTTTTTCTTCATAATTAGAGGAAAGATCTTGCTTACTGAGGCAATTCCTTTTTATTATTTCAATTTTAGATATCTTAGGAGGGTCTAAACCTATAAGCTCAAAATAATCACATCTTTGAAACACCTTTCTTGTAAGGTTCCATTGTTTATCAAATTAAGGAAGGCCTTTATTAGTAAGATACCTGTTAGAGTAGTGCCCTAAAGGCAATCCCCTTTAGCGCATTTTGTTCATAGTCATGTACAGACTTTATGAATAAAT
>JANJEY010000003.1:33944756-33965604 GCA_024703695.1 Erythroxylum cataractarum
CAGTTTGACTGGACCTCTTCAGCAAATATATATATATTAATTAATTAATTAAGAATTAATTAATTATATATATATATGTTGAATTTCGGTGGAACCAAAATGGTGGAGATGAAATAAGTTTGAAAAGTCAAACTTAATGATCATTTAGCATTTTAAGGCATTTTTTATGCCATCTACGTGGATGCCCATCCACCAAGCCTTTCATATGTGTTTTAACTCATTAAAATACATATTAGAAGGTATGAAAGGAGCTTGCACGGTTATGGAAGGAGGAGAATCGAAAATGCTTAAGTGTTAAGCTTTGGAAAAATTGTTTTCATCTTCTTCATCTCTTCCATTCAACTTGGCTTCTACTTCTCCAAGGCTCCACCAAGATCATTTCATTTGCTCTCCAAGGCTAAGGTAAGAGCTAGCACTCTTTTCTTTAGTCTAGCTATTCCCGGGTCAAAAGAGTTTGTCCCGGTTAGGTTTTCCGACCTCTGCGTGGATACCGTTAGAGACGGTCTCCTTTGGTCGTTATGGTTTGATTGTTTGTACATACACATGGATCCTGGCTTTAGGGAATGTCCCGGGAGTCAAAATTTTAAATTCCGCACTGTGTTCATGTGATGAACACCCCGGGATTTTCCTACAATACCTTCACAGAGTCCCCAAATAATGTGTCATTTTCTCTAGGCCTCATTAGGGATATCACTTTAGGTAAGTCTTGTTTCATATCTATAACAATATAAAATTTAATATAACCTCTTTTCTATGTTGTATCCTTATCCATATAAATTGATCTTCCTATGTAGCTTGCAAAATTGTTTAAACCTTGATAGACTAATATTCCAATAGAACATTGCAAATATTGATCCAAATAGGGGCTTACTTTACTTTACAATCTCCAAATATGGACTTAATTTCCATAGTTGGAGAAAGATAAAAATATTGTTAATATGCCAAGAACCAACAATATGTTTTTCTGATCATTAGTGTTAGAATGGAAAAAAAAATTGAGTACTTGTTGTCATTTACGAGCAACTCCTTTATACCTACTTCCTTTTAATGGTATATGGCCTAAGAGTTTATTAATAGAAATGTAGCGCATTTTCCTATGACGAAACCTACTAAAGTAGAAGATCATCTACTTACACGCTATTTTAGCACAGTTAAAGGAGGAGCAAATATAGACTATCAATTATGATTGTTAGAAGGACAGTAATAGAGATTCATTTGAGAAGGTTCTCTTACAACTTTCTTTCAGGTGAGTTTTTGGTTAAGTTCTAAGTGTAGATTGGGATAAAAGGAAGAAGTTAGAACCTAAAGGATTGAAGGAAAAACCTTAAATATTGTAAGTGAAGAGTCAGAAGGTCTTAGGGCAATTTGAGGAGGGTTTGGAGGAGCAAGAGGGTCTAAGCTAAGTGACAACAAAGGAGGACAAAAAGGATGGAGAAATGATATAGGGATGTAAGAGGAGTAAGGTTACTGAAAAGTGCAGGATTAAAGGAGCTAGGAGGGCAGAAGGGAAGAACAAGAACAAAATGAGGAAAGTTACCATAACTAAGCATATCAGAATGATCAAAACCTATCAAGTATAAAGATATAACGCTTAAAGTGGGAAAAAACAAGCAAGGTTACTTAATATAATTTAAAAAGTAGATCTAAAAATGGTAAAGTGAAACTGTTGTGAAAAAAATTACAGGAGTCTTCGATCAAATTTGTGTAAGAGGACTAAAATTTGAGAGGAAGAAAGAAACCCACTAATAATTTGGAGAAGAGTTAAGAAGGAAGAGCAGGGCTAGAATAGGACGTACAAAAAAACATATAATAACCCACAAAGGAGAACAAGGACAAGATTAAGAAGTAGGAACTATGAAGGAGAAGAGTCCAAAAAAAGCTTAGAAGAGGAGAATATAAGGAAAGAAAAAGGAAGATGGAAGATCATCATGCTAACCATATTAGGAGGAGCTTAGAAAGGATGAGAGAAGGGAGAGTTTCTCTTTCATAATATTTTCATATAACATTGTTAAAAATGTTTGCCCAAAAAAGATATATAAGATAATAAATTTAAGTACAACTTATGTTGTGACCATCTTTTGTTGGAAGACGTCGAGTAGTCAAGCATTAATAAATTTAGATCTTTATTTCCTTCTTCCATAGGTGACATCCTAAATTTAGTAAAAAAACATCATTTATTACTCAATGATAAATTAATATATATAGTTAGTTTTACTAAATTTATAATGTAATAAGTTACAAGTGTATAAAAATAACAAGACTAAGAACCTAGCCATTTAGTTTGACATTATGTTAGTTGAACTAAACATTAAGAATAATGATTATATATCATTAATGTTTTCATTAACACTTTTGTTGAAATTGAGATTGATAAAGATGATTAGATATGCTTCATGAAGCATATTAATATTAACAACATGACATTTAGATGTAGAAGTAGTTAGCCTATTTTACTAATAGATAGGGATAAGGCTGCATACTATCAGACCTTCCCAGATCCCGTTTCACTGTGGGATTTTGGACTGGTTGTGATGATGATGGGTAAGAAACTGAATTATAGTATATCAATGTCTTTTGTTTATTATTTAATATCGCTTTATAAATTTGATATTATTGAAAGTTGCATCCATCTTTTTGTGATAAATGAGAATGTGTTCAATAAGGTGCAATATTCAAATCTTCGATTGATTTTAAAGGGCCATTAATTTCCATACAAATTCATTGCTTGAGATTTTTTTTCATGCTACAAATATATGATTATCTAAAATAAAACCAATCCATAAATAAAGAAAATTTGACCTTTTTTTTATCTACTTTGTTTTGGAAATACTTTCATATTAGAGATTTATATTTGTAATTTTTTAACAAAATTATTTGATTCCATATCACATTTTAATTTCTAGTTTAACTATTTAATTCCTTTTTTCTTGTTGCACTTTCTTAATTTTTTATTTTTATACAAATATTTTATTTATAATGAATTTCATATTCTATATTACATATGGTTTATATATTTTATTGACAAATTTTTTTAAAGTTACTATTTCCATCTTCTTATTTACCATTCACTTCTATTTTTAAGTAGTTAATAAGTTCACCCTTATGAATTAGGTTATGTTTAAATCAATGCAAATCTACACTTTCTTTGCTAATGATGTTTTTTCTTAGTCTGAACTCATCCCATTAATTGATATGTATGTTCAATTTAATTAATATATGCCTAAGATCTTGTCAAAAAGCTTTCTATAATTTTATAAAAACATATTAACATTTGAATTTGAAGATCTAGTTTCATAATTTAATTGAATTGAAGATTTTAACTTAAGAACAAAATCACAAATGATTGGTCTCTTCATTATTAAGGAACAGTTTCCATCTACGCAAAAATATAAAATTTTTCTTAACATTTTCACTAAAATACAAGTTGAACCTACCATTTTGAGCATTCAAAATGAACCTAACATTTTTAGCATGTTCAAATTAATCCTTAAATGAATGGAAAATTACTTAGAGTTAAATCCTTATTTACTATGTTCCATCTCTGTACTAATACGTAACAAGTTTAATATTTTTATTAAACATAAAAGTCCTACAATGCCACATATATTCCACATGGCACGATAGGGCTTATATATCAATTTTAACTTTTAAGTTAATTTATGATATCTCTTACTTCTATTTAATTCTTAATTAAGCCAAAAACTCCACCAGCCCTAATAGCTTTTAAATCACTTGCCCACCATCATGACTAATAACATTTATATCCATATTCATTTATCGACATATTCATCATATTTAAGCACGTATTTGAGTCATTTTTTTCTAAGGCTTCTTAACTAAGTCATTTTTTGAAACTTCAAGGAGCTTAAATTGAAGAGTCTCATACAACTTAAAACTATCTAACACAAAAAGATTAAAAAAACACAACTTTATTGGTTTTGGTTCCAAGGGCTCTAGTGACCATAGTCATAAAGTGTAAAGGAGTTACTCTTCTAGCCACATTAATAGAATTTCATCTATAATTTGAATCTCTGTTTCAAGTCAAAGAATGCCAACTCAAGCTAAACTTGCATTGAAATCTTCTCATAGCTATCTCTTATCTCTATTTTTCAGTTGGTACCCTCATTCTTTTATAATTCTTCTCTTATTTTTATTCTATTTTGTTTTATACCTCCTCTTCTTGCTCCTTCCACTTATTCAAACCTTCTTTCAAAATGTCAAGTTGATACTTGATGATATCATCATTTCTTATCTTTGGCAATGCTTAGGTGCTTTGGTTATTTTCTTCATTGATGGGATGTAGCTTAAGTAATTGGCATTATCAACAGGGAAAAAAGGGTCTAGATTTTGTTCGTATTGTTGTTCCAAAAACTTGTCAGTGATACCCCACTTTTATTACACAATAACAGATATCATCATAGTTGTTATTCTTGAGCAATCATCATAGATATTATTAGTCTTTATTATATCCAAACATCCAAAACATTTCTCATCTTTATTATTATTCTTTAATACACCCAAACATTCATTTTTTTCTTATATAAATAGCTTGTCCATCTTGTTTACAACACACACTTTATTCTTTTTGATCTCTCCCACAGTCACGATTCTACTCCTTTTTTCCTATATAAAGCACACACCTTCCATATAAAAGCACCTTTTATACATATATCTTCTAGTCTTTTCTATCCTGCCTTTTTCTTCTTTTATTAATTTTTGGATATAGTTGCTACTCCACCCCTCGGAGTGCATCAAAGCTAATAGAGAAGGCATTAACCCAAAGGTTAGAATTCGTTGTCCTGCTGCACTGTAGAGTAGGAATTTCTAACTTAGGGCAGCTATTTTCATAACGCCTTACATTTCAAATAATTCATTCCAATTTAATTATTATTGTTATTTTCACAAACAATCTAAGTTGAAAAAAATATTGTTACATTACTATTGTTTATTGAGAAATGTAGTTTCGTTGAATAAACTTGAGGAATGAGTTAGATGAAAGATCTGTGAATAAAGAATGTGTTAAGTGCGATTTAGTGAAATTTGAAAATATGTAGAAAGTTTAAAAATGTAATATTAAGAGAAAGCTTGTGTACATTTCGGTTTTGATGATCAATACCTTATAAGCTTATAGTTGATTGGTTTTTAATTGTATTAGAGTAAAAAGACAGAATATATGAATTAGAAATGGATTAAGATGAAGAAGGGAGGGAGAGAAATTTTGCAAAAATGAAAAAACTAGAGTGCATGGGTGTGACCTAAGGTTGCACACCTATGACATTATTATAACAAGGAGGTTATGATCGTAAGCCATCACGATCATGACTCTGCTGATTTTTGTGAAACTCACAATTGTGTTTAAGCATGAACGTGCACCCGAAGTTGTTTTCCATACTGAACAATCTTTCTTATTTTGCTCATAACTTCTTCTCTAGACCTCCAAATGACTTGATTCGTAATCCAATGGATTTATAACACATTTTTCTACCTCTCCATAAAATTAGTAGCTTTTTGAATTTATTTCGAAAAGATTGATTGAATGAAAGTGTGAGAATTTGTTGGAATAGAATAAACAGGAATAATTTACTGAACATACTTCGGTATTTTAATTATATCTTGATCTATAGTTTTCAAATGAGGTGATTTTTAATTAAAATGAAAGTAGAGACATAAAGTTAAAATTTTTCTGAAGAAGTAAAATTTTAATTCCGGTCTGAAGAATTCCAAAATCTGTTCTGAATTTGAAGTAAGAGTTCTATTATAGCTTAATAATAGACTAATGTATTTGGAGTATAATTATCAGTATATTGAACCAAATTAAATGATCTTGGTGTCATTAGAGACATAAGACACAAGGGAACAACTGTTTAGAAGGAAGTATTACTTAAATCCTTCATTTTATAGATCTTATTGATCATATACAGTTGACCAAAATGGAATGTTTTTAGAAACAGTTGAAATGGAGAATGATTGATTGAATTTCGATACAATTGGAATACAATTGATATGTACATCATTGTAATACATAAATATACCCAAGAATTTGTCATTGAACATGCATGAGATATAAAACTTTGATAAATGTGTTTATTATATAACATAAGCACTCAAGTGATACGAAATTGTTTTATTGCATATAGAAGATCAAGTAGCGTGACCACTTCCAGATATTGTCGGAGCATCCAGACAATAGGCATAAGGGAACAACTGTGAGTAACCTAAAATGGTCTTACTTTATTTGTTATATTTCGTATATTACTGAATTGTATTGATATATTACTAAACCACATTGACTGATTGTGTATTGAATTTTGGACAATATATGTCCGAGGTATTTGATGCATGCAAACAATATTGGAAGTGCTACTTGTATGTGAATGAGACTATCTAATTGAATATTTTGATTCACAAAAAAAGTAGAATGTCAGATTGAGGTTCGATGACTATGAGATTTTGATTGTGCATCGTAGGTGACTATTATATATGACATATTCTGTATTTAATGTATGTTATAAAATGCATTCTTAGATAATGGCATTTTGACCAGAGTCGCCAGTATGAAAGTGCTTGCACTTAGAGCTTTGTTTTGTGATTTCTGTTTCTGCATATAGAGCTTTGCTTTGTGATTTCTGTTTTGACTTAGCCCAATGGGCCAGTATCTGTATATGTATGTAAAAGGCACTCAGTAACAACAATAATAACAAATCTGGAGTCTCATATGCATTTGTATTTGTAAATATCTGTTTTGAATTCGCAATGATAACATGATATGCCATGACAAAATGACTATTGAATTACTCATGATCTGAATGAATATATGTGAGATAATATGATTGATTGAGTTTTTTTTTATGAGTGAACTATCAAAGATGGTTACTCAACTGAGTTCGCAAAACTTATACAAATTGCAACGTGGCTTTCCAGGTTTAATAAAGGTCTCTATAAAGGTTCCGAGTAAGAGTTTCAGGTTGGGATCAATTTATGCATGCATATGTATTTCTTTATGTTGTATTGAAAAGTGTAGTCATAAATGTTGTACAATATATATGAAAATGGTTTTTGAAATGTAATGATATTATAAATACAAGTATTTTGTTCTATAATGGATTCAAGTGATTACTGAAACTCTGATGAGTTCAATAATGATTGTAACTTTGGTGACTGAAATTGTTTATAAATAAATTGTTCTGAAATTGATTATTGATTTTTCGAATATCCATGGGTTGTTTTAAAACAAAGGTAATGAGTTTGCTTTACCGATTGTGCTAACATGCTACCCTTACGGGGTACGTACTCAGGGCCTAGATTTAGTAGCTTAAATGGATGATTATTAAAAATGTGTCAAGTTATATGCATTTTAGACATGTCATAGTAGACAGTAGCAACTGATCCCTAGTCTGAGTCACATTTACATGAGTCAAATGCATAAGTATTTGTTAAAAGTTTGAGCTAATAAAAATAATGAGAAGAATGATGATCTACCAGAATGTGATCAGAAATGAGAAATGGTATATGGTTAGATATGACATATAAAGATTCAATGCATTTGTATTGGTAGATATATTATGGTATATGACATCAATATTATAGTATGGTGATGTATCACCGAATGTGAAATAGATATGATTGTGTTGTCAAGTATTGATTAAAGGAAGTAGTGATATAGATATGAGTGGTACGATTTAAGGTGTACAAACCAAGTTAAAAGAAAATAAAAAATTTTATGACCTTGAGAGGTTAAACTTAAACTTGAAATGATTGTTGGTAAATGTGCTCTGTGAAATTGAGATCAGAATTTCAAGAGAATTATACATCTAAAATTTTGAATTGATTGCAAACATACATAGGTATGAAGATATAATGGTAATTGGAAGATGAGATAATTATAGTGACATACGTAAAAGTTGTTAACGTTAAGTTGATTTTGTATTATGAGTACATATCTAAAATGGGATCACCATGAAAAGTGGGAATAATGAGCAAATATGTATTATATATGTGGAAATGATGTAGGAAATAATTTATAACTTGTTAAATAATTGCTAGTTATGATTCCTATGTAACGATGACTTAGAATAATATATGAAAGTGCTTACAGTGATCAATCGGGGATAGATTAAGATCATTAATGATGCTACTATAGATGATAAATTTGAGTAAAATGAATCACGATCATGAACCTTTTCACCCCAATCATGGTAGGCAGAAAAATGAAAATGTTGTTTAGCTTTAATTGTAATCTAGGTATCATTAGCGAATGTTAGTAATTGGAGAATTGTCATAACTACATCTTCAAATAAGATGAAATGATCTTGATGGTATAGAAATTAAGCTTTGTGAGGTATTAAGAATGACTAATAAACAAGGATGAAAACAATTGATTGATAAAGATTGCATGAATAGTATAGATGTGGTATCAAGAAATCTTCTTTTGAAGAAGAATTTCAGTAAATTTAGTTAAGTAGACCAAATGGTTTACTTTAAGATTGATCAATGAAGAAATGAATTAGAAATGAACAAGGAATGAATCAAGAGCGAATATTGAAGTCACATTTCTAATAGAGACTTAAGTACAATAGGTTGAATATGCTATAGAGAGTATATGTAGCTTGTCGATGTAAGGTATCTAACTAGGTGATTGGATTCTGGAATTTTAGGTAACACTATTGTTATTGTGAGGAGAACTTAAGTTCACACTATATTCTATGTAAATATGTTCAAGAGATACAAATTTCAATTGGTAAATGTGTTATCAATTTAGAGAGTTAAGGCTGGAAATAAATTGAAATATGCGAAGAAACTAATATGAATGAACAGATATTGAAATAAGCCAGTATGAAAACAGTGGAAATTGAATGAATTGAGAAAATCATTTAAGGAAAGAAGAAACAGAAATTAGCATGAGATAGTATGACCTCATTGAGGAAATAGTAAAGATAGTATGATATCTGAATAAGTGACAAAAAAATTGAATGATTCCATTGACTACAGTCAAGTGGAAGAAATTATTCGAGTGATGAAGTAACGTGGGAAATTGAAGAGCATATGAAAATGCAATATCCCCACCTGTATCATCAATCAGGTAAGAATTTCAGGGACAAAATTTCTTAAGAATGGGAGAATTGTAACATCCCATGTTTGGGGCTAGATCACAAAACAGTGAACGGAACATACTGTGAGAAATTAGAAGTGTATTGCATGCTTATGCATCATTGTTTATTCACATATATGTGAATATTTATTGTTGACTTTAAAAATAATAGTTCTTGAATTCATTGACATTTTTTCAGTATAACTGACGAAATAATATGATTTAAAATGTGAGTTGTGATTTATTGGTGGTAAAATTTTATTTAGAGACTGTTAGTATTATTTCAAAATTTTTAGTGAATTTAAGGAATTTCTGAAATTTGGAATAATTTTGGACTAAAAAAAATATTGAAATATGGACCAATTAGAGTGTGATACATAGACTGACTAAATTGATGACAAATGATTTGCATGCATGATGACACGTGGACTAATGATTTAGTGAAAATGTGTTAAATGCGAGAGAACACATAGTTAAGTGTTATAGATGACAAATTATTTCTTACAGCTCTCTATTTGCTTGTTCTTCACCGAGAGTAATATTGTTATCGAATTTTCTTCTGTTTTACCAAACATAAAACATCAAGTTGTTAATTTTGTATCATCAATTCACTTGTACTGTCAAAAGCTTTATTGAAACAAGTAAATAATTCTTGATGATGGTTTATTGTTCATAAATGAATGCACGAATGGGTGGTTTGAGAAGTGTAGTTTCGGTGAATAAACTTGGGGAACGAGTTAGATGAAAGACATATAAATAGAGAACGTGTTAAGTGAGATATAGTGAAATTTAAAAATGTACAGAAAGTTTAAAAAATACAGTAGTGAGAGAAAGTTTGTGTAAGTTTCGGTTCTGATGATCAATACCTTATGAGCTTGTAGTTGATTGGTTTTGAGATTGTATATATTGGAATAAAAAGACAGAATATATGAATTAGAAATGGATTAAGATGAAGAAGAGAGGGAGAGAAATTCTGTAAAAATGCAAAAAATGGAGTGCACGAGTGTGACTTAAAGTTACACACCTGTGACACTACTATAGCTAGGAGCTCACGATCATGAGCCATCACAATCGTGACCCTGCTGATTGTTTTGAAACTCACGATCGTGCACCCGAAGCTATTTTCCATACTGAGCAGTCTTGCTTCTTTTGATCATAACTTCTTATTTAGACCTTCAAATGACTTGATTCTTGAATAATTAGATTCCCAACATGTTTTTCTACCATAAATAAAATTGGTAGCTTTCTAAATTTATTTGAAAAATATTGATTGAATGAAAGTGTGAGAATATGTTGGAATAGAATGAACTGGAATAATTTACTGGACATACTTCAGTATTTTGATTATATCTTGATTTATAAAGTTTCAAATGAGGTGATTCTTAATTAAAATAAAACTAGAGACATAAAGCTATAATTTTCCTAAAGAAGTAAAATTGTAATTCTAGTGTGAAGAATTTCAAAATCTGTTCTGAATTTGAAGTAAGAATTCTGTTATAGCTTAAGAACATACTGACATAGCTGGAGTATAACTATCAGTATATTAAACCAAATTGAATGATCTTAGTGTCATTTGAGACCAAGGACATGGAGGAACAATTGTTTTAAAAAAATTGTTACTTAAATCCTTCATTTTCTATATCTTATTGAATACAGTTGACCATAATGGAATGTTTTCAGAAACAATTAAAATGGAGAATGAGTGATTGAATTTCGATACAATTGGAGTACAACTGATATGTACATCATTGTAATACAGAAATATACTCGAGAATTTTTCATTGAACATGCATGAGATATGAAACATTAATAAATGTGTTTATTTTATTACATAAACACTTTAGTGATATGAAATTGTTTTATTGCATATAGAATAGCAAATAACGCGACCGCTTCCAGATATTGCCGAAACATCTAAGTAATAGGCATAAGGGAGAAATTGTGAGTAACCTAAGATGGTCTTACTTTATTTGTTATGTTATGTATATTATTGAATTTTATTGATATATTACTAGACTCAATTAACTGATTTTGTACTGAATTTTGGACAATATATGTCCGAGGTGTTTGATGCATGCAAACAATATTAGAAGTGCTACTTATATGTGAATGAGACTACCTAATTGAATATTCTGATTCTCAACAAAATTTCAATGCCAGATTAAGGCCCGATGACTATGAGATTCTTATTGTGCATCAAATGTGATTGTTATATATGGCATATTCTGTATTTGATGCAGTTTATAAACTGCATGCTCAGATAAGGGCGTTATGACAGGAGAAGCTAGTATGAAATCGCTTGTACGTAGAGTTTTGTTCTGTGATTTCTATTTTTGCATATAGAGCTTTGCTCTGTGATTTCTGTTTTGACTGAGCCCAATAGGCTAGTATTTGTATATGCATGTGAAATGCACTCAGTCACAATAATAATAACAAATCTGGAGACTCATAAGCATTTGTTTTTGTAATTATCTATTCTAAATTCGTAATGATAACAAGATATGCCATCATAAAATGAGTATTGAATTATTCATAATCTAAATGAATATATGTGAGATAATATGATTGATTGTGTTTTGTTATATGAGTGAACCATCAAAGATGGTTACTCAACTGAGTTTGCAAAACTTATAAAAATTGCAATGTGGCTTTCCAGTTTTAATAAAGGTCTCCAAAAAGACTTTAAGTAAGAGTTCCAGGTCGGGATCAGTTTGCGCTTGCATATGTATTTCTTTATGTTGAACTGAAAACTGTAGTAATAAATGTTGTACAATGTATATGAAAATGGTTTTTGAAATGTAATGATATTATGAATACAAGTATTTTGTTCTATAATAAGCCCAAGTGATTACTAAAACTCTTATGAGTTCAATAATGATTGCAACTTTTGTGACTGAAATTGTTTATAAATAAATTAGGTCAAAATTGATTATTGATTTTCCACATATCCACGGATTGTTTTAAAATAAAAATAATGAGTTTTATTTATCGACTGTGCTAGCATGGCACCCTTACAGGGTACTACTCAGATGTTACCAGCAATGTCGGGTATGTGTCCTGCGAGAGTGGGGTGCTACATATATTATTAAGGAAGATCCTAAAACTTATGAGGAAGCAATGAGATTTATGAATGCTACATTTTGGAAGGAAGCCATAGATAGTGAATTAGAGTCAATCATGTCCAATAAAACTTGGGTTTTACTTTATCTACCTCGAGGGTGTAAGCCTTTGGAGTGTAAGTGAATGTTCAAAAAGAAATTGAGACTTGAAGGAACCATTTAGAGGCTCAAGACAAGACTTGTGATTAAAGGCTTTAAACAAAAAGAAGGATTGGACCTTTTTAACACTTACTATCCTGTTGCTGAAATTAGATCTACAAGGATGTTGTTTGCTATGTCCTTAGTTTTCAAACTTCATATGCACCAAATGGATATTAAGACAACTTTCTTAAATAGTGATCTAGATGAGGAAATTTATATAGTTCAACCAAAGGGGTTTAGAGTGCTTGATCAAGAACAAAAGATGTGTAAGTTGGGTATGTCTTTGTATGGACTTAAACAAGCTCCCAAACAGTGGCATGAGAAATTTAAAAGTGAGATTTTGAAACATTTTACCTCTTGTGATGCTGATTATTGCATTTACGTGAAATCTGATATCAATGGTTGTGTAATTATAACTCTTTATGTGGATGATATGCTTATTTTTAGTACTAGTTTATTTGTTATTGATACTACTAAGAGTTCGCTAAAGTCTTCTTTTGATATTAAAAAGATCTTAGACCTGTGGACTTTATTTTGGGAATCAAAGTTGATAAGACTGACTCTAGTTTTAAGTTCAACCAAACTCATTATGTTGAGAAACTTTTGAAGAAGTTTGGTTACTATGATGTTAATCCAGTCAAGACTCCCTATAATGTTAGTGTTGCTTTAAAGAAAAATCTTAGTGACAGTGTAAACCAAGTTGAGTATGTTAAAATTCTTGGTAGTGTGATATTCTTGATGAATTATTCTCGTCCTAATATTGCATACTACGTGAGAAGACTTAGTAGGTATACTCATAATCCTAGTCAAGAGCATTGGAATGCATTGATTCGTTTGTTGAGGTATTTGAAAGGTACTATGCATTATGGATTATCTTTTGGCGATGATCCTTTTGTATTGGAGGGGTATTTTGATGCTAATTGGATTATGGAAAGTGACAATATACACTATACTAGTGGTTATATTTTTACTTTAGCAGGAGTTGTTGTGTCTTAGAAATCATCTAAGCAAACGTGTATTGCGAGATCAACGATGGAAGCTAAGTTTATGGCTTTGGAATTGGCAGGATGGGAAGCTAAGTGGCTAAGGAATCTCTTAACAGATATTCCACTTTGGGAAAAACCAATTCCTTATGTGTTCCTTCATTGTGATTTGTAGGTTGCCATTCATATTGTCAAGAACAAGGCATATAATGACAAAAATAGACATATAAAATTGAAACATAAAATTGTCGGTGCTTGAATTAGACATGGTGTAATTTCTCTAGGCTATGTCAAGTCAGAAAGAAACTTAGTAGATCCGTTTACAAAAACTTTGAGTTGCAAACTAATTTTAGAACATGCTAAAGAGATGGGGTTGTGCCCAATTATGTAGTAACCTTATGATGGACACCTAACTTGGGAAACCAAGTTCAATGGGTCAAACGAAGTTATATGGTGACTACTTACTTGAAATTATTTATGAAATAATACTGAGATATTCACTTATTGAATAGCATCCCTTAACATGACTTTATTGTGTTTGTTGAGGTTGGATTGTTTAACCCTTAAGGAGTTCCATAGCTTAAGTTTGGGTAGTGTGAGTAATACACACTTGATGGACTCACTTATGTGATTGGGGGGGTGGTGTTAGCCACTCTCCTATTAGAGTATTTGAGCTATCTCTCAAAAGAGATCATAAGACCAGGGTATTTTGAGGCTGTTTATTTCTTTAGCAGGTTCTATCTCCGAATTTTTTGGACACCAAGTTCAAGATTTATTTCACCTAGTTGTTCACCTATTTTTCTCCTAAACTATTACATTTTATTTCTCAAGTTTTGGACCAAGCGGGGAATTGTTGGTATTGATTGTTCCAAAAACTTGTCAGGGATACCCTACTTTTGTTATACTATAATGCATATCATCGTAGTTGTTATTCATGAACAACCATTATGGATGTTATTAGTCTTTATTATGTCCAAACATCCAAAACATTTCCCATCTTTATTATTATTCTTTACTACACCCAAATGGTTATTTTTTTCCTATATAAATAGCTTGTCCATCTTGTTTATGACTCACTCTTTGTTCTTTTTGCTCTCTCCACAGTTACGATTCTATTCCTTTTTTCCTATACCTTTTATATATATTTTTTCTTGCCTTTTTTATTCTGCCTTTGTTTGCTTTTATTAATTTTCACAAACAGTTCCTACCCCATCCTTTAGAGCGCACCAAAGCTAGTGGAGAAGACGTTAAACTTGGGATGGAAACCCATTGTCTTGCTACACTGTAGAGAGGAAATTTCCGACTTAAGGCAGTAATTTTCACAACGCCTTGCATTTCAAATAAGTCATTCCAATTTAATTATTATTGTTATTTTTGCTACCAGATTTTGGTTTTATCTTCATTTCTTCTCCATCTTGATTTTGCAAAAGTAGAGATAGGCTAAGCACCTATTTAACTTTCAAATTATAGAAGAATTTTAAGATGAGGGTTATTTAAAAAGTTCATCCAAATTGGGAGGATTAGGAAATTTAAGGTTCACACAACTAGATTAGGGTTTAGTGGTTTATTAATTAGAAAATTTGACAAATTAATATTAAAATTAGGTTAATTAGATTAATTAGGAACTTATCTTTTAATGAAAATTATAGGTATCAATTTTATACTTTTTTTCCTTTCATTCTAATCAATCCTGCTAAGTATAGACTACTTATGTGCATTATGGATATAATATTTAGAGAACTTGTTTCCTCGAGAGCTAATAAATGAGATTTCGGTTTCTCTTTCAATTTTATTTAAGTATGAAATAATGGCAAGATGCAACATAAAATTATAATACCATGCAGTTTGCTATTTGTTGGTCCAAATAGTTAGTACTATACATAATCTGTAGTTATGAGGCGATATCCTCAAACAATGAATAATGACAAGAATTAAGGTCAATGGCCAAACAGCTTTTGTGCATACATGAGTTGACAAATCATAGATTATTATCAAACCTGACAATGACCGTAGATGTTTTTCTTAAGAAGATACATGTTTAGTCTGTTTCAGACTACGTCTGTGACAAGCAGCCTCACAATTTTTATTGGTATGAAGCCGATTAATAATGTTTATTTAAGTACTGCCAGAGGAGCACTGGTATCATGGTTGAGCATATACGACAGAGAAAGATGATATTACTGTATTAAGTAGGCGAGAAGACAGTAGTTCATTAGTACAGTGAACAAAATTGTTTAGATTACAATCCACTTGTCCCAATTACAACAAGGCACTGTCATAATTAAGGCAAGATAAGAGTCCTGATCATGATGATGTGTTCCAAGCTTTTGTTTAATGAAGAGGATTAGATGATTAAGTTGAACTTAATGTAAAGACAAGTGAACATAATACGAAAGAGACACGTCGTGCTAGTTTAGTGAGTTCGTTGATTGGTGAGGTTTAATAAAATTAGCAACCATCTAGGTTTCTGGTTCTTCGATCTGCTTTGAGAGGAAATCAGTTATTGTTTTGTTCTATTTTTATTACAAGCCTTTTGAGCTTCGATGGAGAACACGGGCGCATGATGCCTTCATTTTTAAAATTTTTATTTTTTATAATGTAAGCAAATAAAAGTTTTGCAGACATCTTTTTAGATACCTTGGCGGTATTTGGTAGTCGGAAATGAAATGGGAGATAATATAATGAGAAAAAACTAAAGAATGGTGATTAATTACATGGTGGAAGTGAGTACATTTGATATAAAGGGAACTCCATTGCGCACTAATTTCTATACAAAGTCATTATATAGTATCAAGTGAGGACTATCCTAAATGATGGAAGGAGATGGAGTGTTAATTATGGTGTTTTGCTTCTTTCTATTCATATTACATCACATGTTGCACAACCGGACCAATGTAATGCATTTATTCATTTTTGATAACCTAATTAGAATTGTATCTTATGCACTACGTTTGCATGTTGGGCCACTCTTACAGTCTAAGTCCATTAACTAAGTGGCTGTCACAAGTCTTCAATTAGGACAAACCTTATGGATGAAAAACAATCAGACAAAACAATCAAAAAGGACTCAAATGTCTATACTCTATACCCAAATTTAAATTAAACTCTAACGTTTTAACTCGTTTTAAAAGAATCTTAAAATTTTCCAAACATTCAAAATCAATCTCGACTATTCATTTCCCTCAATCCTCCATTATATAAAATACAAATGACATATTTTATCAATCTTCTTCCCCATTTTCTTTGCATAACTTGGTCTTTTCCTTCTCTCTTCTAAAATCTCAAGGGTACTTCAATCCTAACCTTGCTACCACTCCCTCCTGCCAACTTCCTTTTCTGTTTTTAAAACTTCCCTTTCTCTACCAAGTTGTTTTATTTCCATTCATAGGATTGGCCTATATACAATGCTAACACCACTTATCAAAGACAAAGGTTAATTCCCACCTTTGCCACCAATTTCTTGAATGATACAAAAATTCATGATCAAATTATGGAATCGCTGGAGAATTCACCTACGCATAATATATTGTAATATCTCTCAGCCTGAGTCTCTGGTGAAAAAGAATTCCATAAATGATGCTGAAATTCATGATCGAATTTTGGAGTTGCTGGAGAATTCACCAATGCATGCTCTAACATAATTGAATCAGGCATGCAATATCACTCACTCTAGATCTTTGTGAATCAAGATCATAACGACAATCTAAACAACCCCCTGTAACTCCTACAACTAATCCACTCTCTATTGTTGCTAATAGGCAAGATACAAGCCAAATGACCAAAACGACTCCCATACCAAGCTATCAAACTACCAAAGAAATAGAAAATAATGTTGAGGTATCCACTAAATCCAATGAACAATTCTAATCAATAGGGAGAAGAAAATCTTAAAAGAGCAAAGGAAAAGCTCCAAAAGTAAACTTTTTTAATATATCTTTTTTAGTTTGGAACGTCAGGGGTATAAATTGCCCTATAAAGCTAGTTGCTTTAAGGGATTTTCTTAAAAGAGAAAAAAATCTTTTGGTAGGATTACTTAAAATATAAATAAAGTAAAAAAAATGTTCGTAAATTAAGTATTTTGGGGACTCAATGGAAAATGCTTACCAATCATTCTCATCACAACTATGGAAGAATTATAATATGCTATAAGGTCGATGACATCTAAGTGGATGTGTTGAGCTCAAATGACCAAGCTATGCACCTTAGCATCTTCTTTTTACAATAGAAGGTTGATATTATTATTTCACTTATATATGCCAACAAATTTAGGTTTTGTGAGAAAATTTTATAGAATGAACTCATAAGTCTTAGTAGGAATATTAACAAACATTGATTGATATATGGAGACTTCAACTCGACACTCTTGATAGAAATATTAGAATGTATAGAGTCAAAAAATAAGGTGAGTTCATTAAAAACTCACAAAAGAAAAAATGGAAAAAAAACATTCATTCCCCTTCTATATTTTACATCTATAGTATTTTTACCCTGTAGATTTCTTTTTCATTTAATAAAAGTCTGGAATCCTGGGTTATTAATTGGTGGAATATTAGTAAATCTGAAACTCTTTTCAATGATATTCAAGAAAAGAGTATTGTCCAAAAATTCATAGAATTAGAGGAACTCTTCCGTTTGGATGAAATGATAAAGGAATACCCAGAAAAGCATCTACAAAAGTTTCATATCTGAATCCAAAAAAAAAATGATCAAATTGATCAAGATGTATAATGAGGATCATGTCCATACGATTTTGCACTTCTCGACATATATTTCAATACTAGATGAATCAATGATTTATCATAATTCGAATCAATCGAGGAGAGAGAGACAATGTACTTTAATTTCATATGTTTTCGCAAACATTATCATATACCTTATTATCATATTCATCAATTTGAATTGATTAATGGGGAACACTAAAGCATTGCTAAGTTTAAGGAGACTCTTTTCTCTAATCATACACCAATTATGGTGGAGGAATTATTTAAGAAAGTTGTTTGACAGTTTTGCTTTAGATTAACAACTATTTGGCCAACGAAACTAGTTTAGGGATTCCTGTAGAAGAGGTATTGATTTTCATATTGTGGGAACCAAGAACTACATATTTGTTTAAAAATTGAAGAAAATTAAAAATGGACATAAGATGCTTAACTCCTCGAAGGGATCCAATAGTGGTAGGCTCTAAATACTACCATGAATGAACTTGTTAATATCTAAAGGCTTATTAATCTATTTCTACATGTTCCCTATCTACTATCCAATGAAAGGCAAGTACTTTCCAAGTATTTGCAAGTTATTAGTAATCATTCAACTTTACTCTAGCAAAGAGTAGGGGTTAATTAGCTCAAAAAGGGTGACAAGTGTACAAAATTCTTTTCCAATACCATCCTTGTAAGGAAAAACCATAATAAAATATGTTCTATCACCAACAATGGTGGTTTAGTGTTAGATAACCACAATTATATCCAACATAAGGTAGTGAGGTACTTTAACTCTCTACTAGGCACTCCCAATATAGCTTTTGGTTCCTACTATAAGCTTTATGGTTTCATATCAAAGAGAATTTCCCCTGAAGATTTTTCTTTATTAACCAAATATGTAGATGATAAAAGGAATGAAGAGGTTGTCTTTAGTATGGATGGATTGAAAGAACCAAGGCCTATTAATTTCAATAGATTTTTTTCCACAAGTCTTGGAATATCACTAGCCAAATTGTCAAAATGAAGTGTTTGAATTCTTCTATAACAATGTCATCCTCAAAGATATCTATAAAACTTTCTTATGGTTTATACCAAAAGGATCTAACCCCTCTTGATTTAGTGATTTTAGACCTATTGCTTGAAATAATTTCCTCTACAAAATCATCTCCAACACCCATGCTACAAGACTAAAAAAAAGTTTTAACTCCATTTATCATTAATGACCAAAATGTATACATTTGTGGTCGGTATATTGTTAACAATGTCTTAATTCTGCAAGAGCTTATAAAAGGTTATGAAAGATCTAATTCCACTCCTAATTACACTATTGAAGTTGACTTTGATAAGGCTTTTGATAGTTTTAGTTAGGAATTTTGATGGATGATGTTGAAAGCATATGGATTTCCTGATGTTTTCATTGGTTGGCTAAAAGAATGCATCTCTACTGCCAACTTCTCTATGTTGGTAAATGGTAGCCCCACAAGCTATTTCAAGGCCGCTAAAGGCCTTAGGCAGGCGGATCCTCTCTCCACCTACCTCTTCATCCTTTGCATGAAAACTTTGAACTCAATTATCAAGCATGAAATGGAAACCAACTCAAAATTCCATTCTAGGTGCAAGAAAATTGGATTAATTAAATTGTCTTTTACAGATGACCTTCTTATGTGTTGTAATACTAAATTGGAGTCCATTCAAATATTTACTAAGGCTTTAGACATTTTTTAAAAACACTCTGGACTGTAAATTAACTTCAACAAAAGTAATTTCCTAATTTTTAAAGGTTCTTTTTCTTTGAAATCTCACATTACAATAATCACTAGCATTAATGTGAAATCTCCTCCAGTATTTTATGTGGGATTGCCTATTTCCACCAAATGACCTAGATATTCTGATTGCCTACCACTCATTGAAAAAATACAAAAGAAGATCAACTCCTAGGGTGAATAAGTTTCTATCCTATGCTGAGAAGTTACAACTTATTTTTGTACTATCTGTAAAATTTTAAACAATCAACTTTAATGAATCCAATATCAAGAAGAAAAAGAATATTATAAGGAATGATGTATTTATTTACAATTTTGATCACTAATAACCATGGATTAAAACCTATTAAAGAATGTCTAGAAATAGCTACCAAACTTTATAAAGAATATAATCAAGAATTACAATAGTTCAAAAAACCAATTGATTAGACATACTCAAATTACTAATAATTAATATGATTGACATCACTAATATATCTGAACAAATAAACAATAATGCCGAAAATAGATTAGATGTTCATACTTTAAAATTAACCGAATCATCTACATCCTTTTTTATTTTGGCTTTATTCCTTAATTATTACATCTTTGGATGAGTTCTCATCTATTGTTTTGTCCAGTTGTGAGGTAGAAAGGCACTGTTGTAGCGAATCACACGTTATTACAATGCTTATAAATGCACAAGAAGGGGGGTTGAATTGTGTATTTCTCCTTTTTGAAAAACCTTCAAAAAAATTTTGTCAAAAGAAAAACTTGTTCTTTTCACAGAAACTACTGTAAATCAAAGTTAATCGTATTCTTTGAAAACTTGTTTGAAAACTAAGTAAAATCAAAACTTTGATTGATAAGATAGATAAGGTAGAGAGAAGTTGATATAGTAATTTTTATACTGGTTCACCCCAAACCGTAGGCTACGTCCATTCCTCATATCTCTTTCTGAGATTTCATTACTTCTCAAATGTTACAAGTATTCTTTCACTCCGAGTCTCTTCAGGTCTCTTACAGTCAGTATTCTTTCACACTTAGCCTCTGCAAGCTATCTGTACTACTTTCT
>JANJEY010000003.1:33965704-33980041 GCA_024703695.1 Erythroxylum cataractarum
AGAATCACCTCAATCGGATCACCACATGTCGAGAATTTCTCAAAATAGCGAACCATGTTCAGAAAATAGTCCAACTCACTTTGATTAAATTAATCATCCTTAATTTAATCTCATAAAATTCACAAATTTTTTAAAATGAAATTCATTGTCTTAGGAATCCAACGCTTCGAGAATCAAGTCAATCGGATGTCAGATGGAAAAGATATGAGCGAAAGAGTGAGCAAAGGTCGAATTGGAGGAAAAACAAACAAAATCTGAAGGAGCAGCAAAACGGCGTCGTTTCGCGTGGGAGGAAGCAATCCACAGCAGAAACGGTGTCGCATCACAGCGAAGGCGAGCTCGCCCTCCCGACGCACAGGCGTCGCGAAGGGCTCCTCCAAGCGAGTCGCTCGCGATCGCGAGGCCCGCCTAAATCAGTTTCAATTTTTTTTAAAACTATATATAAAAATCCGAATCTTCCAAAATTTCTAACTCCAAATGTGACAAATTTGGTCTCTATAGAAAGCTTAAAGGAAGCTCTTCAACTTCCATGAAGAACTCGAAAATAATTTCATCCTCTAATGTGATCAAATATCTCATCAAAGATTTTGTCCAAATTTAATAAAACCCTAATAATCACATAACTTCTAAAATTTATATCTTTCAACTTCGAAATCCAAACATGTCATATTTTATATCAATGCGAACCTCGGAAAGTCACCTACAACTTTCATGAAGGACAGAAAAATCGATTTGCCCTCTAAGGGAATCAATTTTTCAGTCAAAGATTATGTCCTCTAATATTCATGCTAAAACCATAACAGAAATTTGTAAAAATCATAACTTATTATTCCTTGATTAAAAAATTGCATACTCTATATCAAAATAAAGATC
The DNA here is from genome assembly GCA_024703695.1 of Erythroxylum cataractarum. Taxonomy (NCBI): domain Eukaryota; kingdom Viridiplantae; phylum Streptophyta; class Magnoliopsida; order Malpighiales; family Erythroxylaceae; genus Erythroxylum; species Erythroxylum cataractarum. The sequence continues at coordinate 33,966,578 of JANJEY010000003.1, forward strand.
AGAGCATTATCTAAATCTTTCATGAAGAACTCAAAAGCAAAATCAACCACCAATTAGGTCAATTTCTCAGTCAAAGTTTCTGTCATGTTCTAGGTCAACCCATAATATTTTTCAAACAAAGTCAAATTTATACTAAACTTTGACTGCTCATAACTTTCACTCCCGATATCGAAAAATTGTAAACTTTATAGCGATAGAAAGCTCTCAAGATAATCTACAAGTTTCATGTAGATTATTTTCTCAAATTATGCCTAGATCAAAAAGTCAACTCTCAAGTCAAACTTTTCTCACTATTCATCCCCAAAAGTCAAACTTTCTAAATTCTTCAAATTTTCACACTTTTTCTTTTTAATTCTTGCTATTCAACTTCATTTCAATTAACTCATTTAATTTCACTTAATATTTCTAAATTTCACTCAAAAATCGGGGTCCAACATAACAACTGTGTGCAATGATGTTGTGGATGATGTCTGAGCTACTGACATATAACTTGTTTCCATTGATTGGATAAGTAGTAAATAAAGTTGAGAAGGTTGTTTCAATATTTGGAGTGCTTCTGGTGAAATGGCTATTTTGCAAGTGGATGTCATGATGATCTGAGTTCCTCAATAATTGATCTTAATCAAGGATTCTGGACTGATATTTAAATATTACTGATAAACTCCTTCAATACAGTTGAGATTAAATTGATTTGTGATATCCCAATTGAATTCATGCTTGGGTGGAGTATCAATTGGTGGGTACATTCCATTGGTAATGTCGAGCTGGACATAAGCACTTCTGTATCCTTCAGATTGTCCGCTTGTTTAAAAATTGGATTATTACTAAATACTTTGATGAATATTTCACAGTCTTTTGCAAACCATTCTTTATAATTTTTTATAGCTAGAATAAATCCAGCAGGAAATTCTAAAATGGCATGTACATTTGTAAGATAGATAGTATCAATCCACTCTAGAAGAAGAGGTAAGTAGTTAGAGGATCTGCAGTAGGAAAAATGATTGCTTTTGGGTCGTAGCGTCCACAGTTTTGTGAATAATATTGAAAAAAATTTAGGCTTTAGTCCATTCATTGAGTTCTTGGAAACAATCATAAAAACCTTCAGTGGTAATTTTCTTCATTTCCTCTTTTATTGCTCGGGTAGGAATTGTATTGATTTTATCAAGTTTGATGGGTTTTTTGTAACATCTCATCATCGATGGAAAGGGTATAATAGTAATTTGGACTAGGTTTTGAGTGTTTAGAATTGTCTTGATATGTTCATGCATACACAGACACGTGAATAGTAAATTTTGCACATGTAAATGACTGTATATGCATTCATGACATTTCCCGGTATAAGTGTGAAGAAATGTGATTGTAAATTAATGTGATTTGTGTGTATGAAAAATTGAGTTGGAAAGGGTCAATGTGATTTTTGAATTTTTGTAGAATTTTAGAAATTATTTTTCTAGAATTTCGGAGTAATTTTCAGACTAGGAAAAATGCCAAGTGGCAGACTGATTGCTTCCCGGTAGTGGAAATGACTGTCCAATAGTATTGAAAATTTAGATACATCATTTTAGGATTTACTAATTTGAGCCATTGGAATTTTGGGGATAAATTGGAGTAAAATTTGGATTTTAATTGGAAAGAAACTAGGTGGCAATTTTAGAGTGTGACATGTGGCAAGTGACACTTGTCACTTGCCTAACATGCCATCTTGCTTTGCTTTTATTAAAAACCCACTCCCTTTTTCTCATTCTCGATACTTCTCTTTTCCTAAGATTATTTGGTGCTTTAAATGTGATTTTCTCCTCCTCTCTCGTAGCTTCTTCTCTTCTTTGTTCTTCTTGACTTGGTGACCATCTTTTCCACTCTTTCACTTTGCTTGCTCTTCTTTTGGTCATTAAAAATCCAAACCTCACCCCCCTCAAGTTGAAGATGATGATCGTATATGGTAGGAGGGAGTTAGAAAGTTTGTGAGATTTTGAAGCTTTGAAGATTTGGAAGCTTGATTAGGTAAGAAATATGTTATATATGATGGGTTTGTAGTTAAATCAATCATTTATGATGTTATTTAAATTAAATTGAATGAAATTGTGTTTGGTGTATATGGGTATGTATTTTGTTTGTTTGATTGATGGTTGATTGATGATTGATGAAGTAGAACTTTGAGGAATGTAAATTAGAGATGTTTAGATGTTTTGGATGTTAAGTAATGTTGTAGATAAGTGTAGAAAAGAATGAATAATTGAGTGTAGGTTGCTTCCATTTTGTGGATACATGTTCAAGTGGGGATCTTGCTTTGATTGTGGCTGATATATTGACTAAATTGGATGCTTATTGGTGTAGAATTAGTATGGAAGTGATAGAAATTGAGTTAGGTTGAAAAGCTGGAAATTGGATTTGTATATGTTTCCATGTTTTGCCATAACTTTTTATGTAGTTATGCAATTGAGATGGGATTTAGCTTGAATTAAACTTGAGGAGTTTGGCTACATTTCTTGTGAAGGGGGTGCTATCCAATTTTGGCTTGAAAAGTTCAAAATTTTGACTTGAAAGTTGCAATGTGTGTAGGGATGAATAGTGCCATTTTTGTGACATTAACATTGAAATTGTGATCTGAAACTTTAGAAATTTTTCTAGGTTGATTGAGGCTGATTTTGCTAAGTTGTTCTTCATGAAAGTTGTAGCTTTTCTTGATAGCTTTCTATCACCATAAAATGTGCTATTTTTCGATGTTGGGGTTGCTAGTTATAAGTACTTGAACTTTGCTTTTGGTTTAGGTGAAGGAAAATAGGGCAGCCACAATCATGTGGGAATTTGACCTAGTTAGAGGTAGAATTTGCTTCTAAGGGCTTCATGAGAATTGTAGAATGTGTTCTTATCTTTACATTGATATAAAGCATGGAAGTTTTGGACAATGGGATAGGAAGTTATGAATTTTAGAAAGTTGTGTTACTGTTTGGGATGACACTTATTGGGCAAAAACTTTAATTGAGATTTTGACCCTTTTAAAGGTTGATTTTGCTTTCAAGTTTTTCATGAAAGTTGTAGATTGTGTTTTGATCTTTCCGTTGATATCAAGCATGGAATTTTTGGCTAATGAAATAGGAAGTTATGATTTTTGTAAAGATGTGTTATTGTTTAGGATCACATTTATTAGACAGTAACTTTGGTTGGGATTTTGATTCCCTTAGAGTTGGAATTTGTCTATGAGTCCTTCATAGAAAATGTAGGGCTTTCTGTTAGCTTTCCATTGATGCCTAATTTGTCAATTTTGGACACTTGTGTGAAAAGTTATGCATTTTGGAAAAAAGAGGGGAAATAAGTAGAGATAATTGAAAAAATACAAATAAAAATAGGCACGGAAGCTAAAATTTGGCAACTCTTGTAAATAAAAATGTTTCTAAATAAAAGTGGGCCCAAAGTTGCGATTCTTGATTTGCACATTTTCTTAAGAAAAAAAATTATACTAAGTTTTTGACTAAGTGATGTAGCACGCCACCCTCGCAAGGCACGGACTCAGATATCACCATCGATGTCGGGTTCGAGTCATTAGTGTGGTGTTACATTTTAGTGGGGTGTTACATTTTTCCTAAGTGGGGTGTTACATTTTTCCTAAGGATTTCATAGTAGAATTGGATGGTTATTTTTCAAGTGTATGGTCAAAGAGATGGTTCTTTGAATTTAGCAAGGGCTTTTTCTGCTTCAATTCAGGTTGGATAACTTCAATGACTAATTGTAAGTTTATTATTAAAACAAAGAGTAGCTTTATGCTATTCATCATAAATTCCGGCAATAGTTCCATTAAAGATAACATAAAAATTTTCTTCCTTATGTTCTCGTTTCTTTTATGAAGTAGTTGAAAGGTTGGGTTTAGGAGAGGATGAAATGAGTTTTGGATAATTTTTTAAGGTGTGATAGGTTGGATAATAGGATTGGAGTCAACAGAAGATTATTGTTTTACTAGTAGAGTAATGGTAGATCTTAATTGATTCATTTTTTTGACATTACTTACTTGCTACTGCAGAGTTACTAATTCGACTTCCTTTTTGCTAAGAGAGTCCTTAAGGCTTGCTATAGTTGCTTCCATTCTCGTGTTAAGATATATGCCAGAGTATTGTTAGTTGATTTTATGTAGTTAATTTGAAATGTAAATTGATTCAATTGAAGTTTCCATCGACCTTGATTATGATTGGCTTTAAGATTATACTTTGTAAATCCATATAGATACTTCGAATCTGTTTGTATTTGGAATTCAACAGGTAATAAATCAACTCTTCATTTTCTTAGAGTCTTAACACATGCAAGTGTTTCTTTCTCATGAATAGGGTAATTGCTTTCAATGGGAGTAACAGACCCATTGATGTAGTTACATAACAAATAATTCCTTGAGTTGGGTGGTTATGCCAAAAGGCAGCCGGCCCATGTATCCATGCTTAAATCAATTTGCACAATCATTTTATCTTTGTTATGATAATTATATAATGTTGGTAATTTTGTACAAAGGGATTTTAATAGTTGAACTGCTCTTATATCTTCCTCTGTCCAAGACCATTGATGTTTCATGCTACATTTGATTTGTAATTGTTTTCCAACTTGTGCTAAATTTTTCAAAAAGCCCTGATCTGATATATAATTTAATAATCTTTTAAAAACCTTTGAACTTCAATTACATTTTTTAATTTGTCAAGAAATTGGTATAATTTTTCAAGGATATAGGTTGTAATTTAAAAAAAACATTAGAAAATTCTATTCCTAGATATTCAATGTCTTTTTGAGCCAATTTTATCTTCTTTTTACTTAATATTAATCCTTTGTTTTTGTATTTAAATAATACTTGTTTAACTTTATGTAGATGGTCGCCTTTAGTTTTATTTGAAAAGATAATTATATAATCTATGTATGCTAAAGAAAATTCTGCCAATCCTTCTAAATTGTTATTCCTAAATCTATGGTAAATTCCAAGGGGCTTGTTTGAGTCCAAATGGTAATACATTCCACTGGTAATATTTTTATGGTGGACATGTAAAAGTAGTTAGTGGTTTGGTATTTTCATGTAACCTTAATTGCCAATATCCAGATTTGACATCTAAATTTGTAAACGAAATATGTCCTTTTAGTTTATTAAAGATGTAATCTTTTCTAGGTAAGTTATAAGCATCTCCAATTGTTGCATTATTTAATTCTTTGTAATTAATTATCATTCATCATTTTCCTCTTTTTTTGTTTAGAATGATTTTTGACGTAAAAAGCAGGAGCTGAATGTTTACTAGTACTTGGGGAAATTAATTGTTTTTATAATAATTCAGAACATTCTGTAATAAATTCTTGAACATCTTGTTGATTATATGGTATATTATTTTTGATATTAACTACCTTTAAAGGATCTTTTAACTTGATTTCTATTGATTGATTACTAGTATTTTTTAATGGATCTAATGGATTTTCACTACATACGTTATTAATTAATATCTCAATTTCATTTTGTAAGGTGAGATTATTTTGAAGAAAAAATTGTCATTGATCAAGTTTTTCAGTTATATGTTTTAGAGTTTGGTAATAACTTGTATGATAAATAAGAATTTTTAAAATGATAGATTCTTTATTTATTGAATTGATTATTGGAGTTTTTAATGATACATAATGTAAATATTGAAAAAATGGGTTATATAATTTCCGAAAACTGTTTCCTAATGTAAAAGATAAACCTGATTCTTGATGGTATATTAATGGTGCTGTAAATGTATAATTTTCTATAATAATGTTATTATAATAACTTACATACCAAATGCATTTTATTCTACCATCAGTTATTCTAATTTGTAAAGGTTTGTTTAATTTTTTCAATTAGTTAATAATGTTTTAGTAGCTATACAGACGGTAGCTTCTGTATCTATATATGCATTAATTTTTTATTTTGAATAATCACTTAAATAAAGGTTGTATTTGGATTCGTTTGTTGATTCTGAGCTTTGAAGTTCATATTGATATAATGAAGAAATTATTAAGTCTGTTTCATAATCAGATTTTATAGGTTCTAATTTATATTGTAAGGCTGAATTTAAAATATTGATTTTTTCTTTGAGTTTATTTGGATTTCATTTTAGACATTGATTTGCATAATGACCTTCTTCTTTACATAACCAACATTTACATTGTTTTTTATTTTGCGGACAATAATTCTTTTTAATTTTGTATTTTCGATAAGCTTGTTTTCTAAAAAAATTATAAGGTCTAAATGGGGATTTATATTTATTTCTCGGATATCGTTTCCATCTATAGTCTTTGAATTTTGGGTAGTTAAATTGAGTTTTTCGGTGTTTTTTATAAGTAAAATCGCATCCATATTATTGAGGTACTTCTGACTATTTAGAACAACATAGTTGAGTTTCTTTATTTCTTAATTTTTTTGAATTTTTGCTTCTAAACGTTTTTAGATAATACTTCTTTATTAATAGAAATTGCTTTGCCTAAATTATAAGCAACTAAATTAGCATTTTGTTTAATTAAAAAGATTTCTTCTATAGTTCTATTTATTAGATAAGGTAATTTTTGAATAAATATTTGGATATACATTTCCTATTCATGATGAGTTAATTTATAATAATATTTTTAAAATTCACAAATATATTCTTCAAGATAACAGATATTGTATATACTTATGCTATTTAAATGCTAGAGTGCATTTTTTCTTCTTCATTTTCTATTTCTTGTTTATAGGCTATTATATCCTTTCCGATGATCATTATCTAATAAAAAATTTAATATAATACCAATAGTTTTGTAGGTAATAAAATTCCATAATGTACTTATATTAGTTAAGCCTTCGAAAGATTTTTCTAGTTGTATAACTAATGCTAATTTATTTGACCATTCAAGTAAAAAAATTTCAGATGAAATTACACAGTCTAAATTTAAAATTCCATCTGGTCTTAGAGTTACATGTTTTGGTGTGTATTCAGTGGGATATTTTCTTATTTTGTTATCCTTTTGATAATAGCCAAATCGATTTAATTCATCTATTTCAATTGGTTTGATTCCTAATTATAATTTGTTTGTTGATTTCTTTTTCTCTTTTCGCCAATTTGACTAGTTTCAGGTTGTTCTTCATTTTTATGTTGTTGATCTACATAGATTTCTTAATCAGATTCATATCCATAAATAATTTCATCTTGATCAGTGATTGGTTTTATAAATTCATTTTTTAACAAGTTATTTTCTAGAGTTAATTTATTAATGAGATGTGTAATTTCTTCTAATTGATTTTTTATATCTTTTTCTATATCTTCCATGGTTTGATTAATTTAAGGGTCATAGAAGGCTCTGATGCCACTTTGCTCTTTGCTTCTTTCTCTCTTCTAGTTTCCAACTCTGTAATTATATTTATTAATTCTAATGTTATATCAAGTCTTTTATTTATACTATCTAATCTTTGTAGAAGTTGTTCATACTTTTGGTCAATTAAATTATAATTTTGAATTATAGGTAAAATATCTATAATTACTTCTTTTAAATAATTTTCGAGATTTATTTGTTTATCTATTAGTTTAGATACTTGTTTAGTAATACTCATAAAGTATTTTTAATATGTTCAGTTAGCAATTTAATTTGATGTTTTATAGTTGTTAATTCATTCTTTATAGACTTAATATCTTCTTTATCAATAGCGATTTTAGGGTCAGTACTTCGAATAGATTCTTTTATTGTTCCAGGTTCTGTAAGTCTAATAGGTCTTTCTAATATTAATGATTGGGAATTTAAAGGATGTTTTTCTATAAAAGGATGATTTTTGGACAATGATAATCCAGGGGTAAAAGTATTTAAATTTATAGGATATTTAATATTTGGAATTTCTCTTAATGTAGTTCTTAAACTGATTCCTACTTTAGCTATGTCATTAAACAATTGATCAATAAAATTTAATACTATGATGTGAATTTGTTAAAGCATAACTAATTTGATATATAGTGGAAAAAGGATATTGTCCAATATTCATTCATTGTTCTCAATAAAATTTATATGCAATAGAAACTGATTCATCTAGATTATGTGATGTTAAAGGTATTCGTAATTTTAATCTTGTATTAAATTTTATTTTTTCATAAGCTAAATTTCCATTCATTATTCTAATTATTTGGTCATTTAAATCTGGCATTTGCTCATCTACTATTGACATTCTTATAGGTGAATATATACCTTCTTGAAATGTAGATTTTAATAATATTTGTATTGTAGAAAAATGTATATAACCGAATTTATGTCTTTTATCTTCAAGAATTTTTTGTAATTGTTTATAAATTTGTTCTTGATCGATTAAATTTAATCGAATATGTCCATTACATTGGTTTATTCTTATAGGTGTTTCATGTACTATTTTTTCGTAATAAATAATATGTTTTCGATTTATAAAATTTTTAATAAGGGAAGTATTTATGTCTTGGCCAGCTTTAAGATTCAATTGAGTTTTTGCAATTTGTTTTTTTTTTTCGTTCAATAATAACGTATTTACATGAAAAATGTCAGTTGATTTGGTTAATTCTAAGGTATCAACACCTAGTATACTTTTCGTATTATTGGTTATTTGTTTAGATATATTAGTGATGTCAGTCATATTAATGATGAGTAATTTAAGTATAGCTAATTAATTGATTTTTTAACAGTTGTAATTCTTAATTATGTTCGTTATAAAGATTGGTAGCTATTTCCAGATGCTCTTTAATAGGTTTTAATCCATGATTATTAGTGATAAAAAAAACACAAATAATTATATCATTCCTTATGATGTTCTTTTTCTTCTTAATATTGGATTACTAAACTTTCAAAATATTCAAGTTGATTGTTTAAAGTTTTACAAAAAGAATTATGCATTTATATGGAGTTGATAATGTTCTTTGAATTGCTCATATAGTTGTTTAATTTCAGTTTTTTCTTGTTGATATAATTCAATATGATTATTAATCATATTTTGAAATGTTTGAAGAGTAGTAGGACTAACATTAATTGATTAAAAAACATGTATAACGAAGTAAATTCTTTAATACATTGTTGACTTAATTTTATTCTATTTTTTGTATGTATAATAAATTTATGAATATTTTGGCAGGTATAATAAATAGGCATAGTTATGAATGGTTGGTTTTATTCTTAAGCTAACCATGCGTAAAACGACATAGTTGTTTTATGAGTACTTCTGAGATAAGCATATTTAACTAAACAGTGAGGAAGAATAGCTCTAAATCTATAAATAAAACAATCATGAAGAAATATCAATATAGATGTGGGTTCTAAATAGGTGATACAGATAGATAAAAATGAAAAAATAAACACTTAAAGTTTACATTACCTTTCAGTCTCACATTCCTAACTCTCCCTACAGTTTGTCTCTTAAGAGGAAACGAGAAAACAAGTATGTTTACTTTAGTTTTTATGTTTCCATCACTTATTATCTATATTTATTTATTAATTATTCATGTGTTAAATTTGTTCTCAACACTCTTCATATGTACTAGAGCTCCCATACCTTTCTTTCTAAGAATTTCATCAAATCAATTAAAAGATTGTTCAAAAGTTCTTATCGAATCACTCAAATGGTACAAGCAGTGATGCTAAAGTCAAGTGGTTAGATTGATGTTTCCCTAAAGAGGAAGGAGGCTTCAGAATCTCATTAGTCAAAACCATAAACTATGCTTTAATCCTTAAAAGACTATAATGGATACTTAAGGATAGAAAATTCATATGGATTAGGTGATAACATTCATATTTTCTCAAGGGTAGATGCATATGGGAAATAAACAAAAGCTCAAAAACCTTTTACTCCCTAGACAAGTTACTTTATTTGAGGGACACAGTCTAAGCTAATATTTCTTAGAAAATTGGCAATGAAAGACAAATTTCTCTGTGGTTTAACAATTGGTTTGGACAATGTCAGTTTTTACACTACTAAGGTATATCAAAGAACTCTCTAATTGTTCCTCTTCCCACTAAACTTAAGTCACTAATCAATCTAGCAATTCCCTGATTGTCTAGTACATTTGTAACCTCACTACCCTTTAATCCATCTTCCCCTAATATCTTCTATTGGAAGGACCAACCAGTCCACAAATTATCTAATATGCTCATCTAGGATATGCTTAAAAGAAGGAACCCTATGGTTGATTGGCACAAAGTAATATGGAACAAGGCTTTACTACCCAAATTCCCTCTTCTTCTTTGGCTCACTATAAAGAACAAACTTTATTACTACCGATAGCATTAGATATATGGAAGTTAACAGATCCTGTCTTCTGTGCTTAGTTCAAGAAGAATCAAGGGATCACTTATTCTTCGTATGTCCTTCTGCAAACAGAATCTGGAAAAATGTGAAAAAGAAATTCCTCTAGTTTGTTCCTAAAAGCGCTCTCATTAGCACTATACACTAGTTTTCAACCCAAAAATCACTTCCTCAGTTTGTTAAGCAGATATACATTATATCCTTAGGACTTTATGTGCATATTATCTGGAAAGAAAGGAATTCTAGGATATCTATAACCAAGATCACCTTAATAGAATCTCTCACTGCAATAGCCATCAATGACATTAAAGAACTTGTCCTGCTGAAGAACATTGCACAAAACTGTTACTCCAACCTATTATCTTCTTTAAACATTTAAGTAAAGTGGTCATATGCTAAACACTTGATTATTGGTATCATGTGTATTAAGTTATGTAACTTCTTAAAGGTACCCCTAGTTATAATTTTTGGATATAATACTTTTCTTATTTAATGATATTTTCTTTTTTTTAATATAATAAATATCCTATAATTATAATAATAATAACTAAAATTCAATACAGCAAGTATATCAAATAGATTTATAATAGCTCATTCATGAAGGAGAAAGCAGATTTACCTAGCAAGTTGGTGGGAAATGCTATTTATACAATAGTGGATTAAAGTATGCAACGAAAGAAGTCATGCTGCACAAAGAAAATATTTTATTGTTAATGGTTTATTGAATTTAAAAAAGCAAGCAAAATTTGTCAGGAACAACCAATCTTTTTATGAAAAAAAACATATTTATTTTGAAAGTCAATTTAAATAGTAGATTATTATATTATGTTTCACGCATATACCTTTAAGAAATTTCAATTTATAATAAATTGAATAAATGAATTACTTTTAAATAATTAATTAGTTTTTTAATTATATTTGTATTAATATTAGACAAAGCTATATATCTACATTATAATGAGTTTAAGGCTTATAACCTTAACTGAATCTACAAAAGATCCAAAACCAAAAACCTAGAAGGTTAAAAATGTCACATATAAATAAGTATAAAGTACAATGTAGGTAAGTTATAGTACCCATCTCCTCTTTATATCAGTTGAAAGAATATGTTGTATGTTTTTAGCATATATGGAAGCTCGGATCTAGTTAATAATTTGATTAGCAAATTGGTACTTTCCTACTTTCATCTTCATAACTCTACAATTGTTTCTCTCCTTTTAGTTGATGTAAACTATGGTAGTAAAAGTTGTCTTGTAGAGAACTACATTGGTTGACCTAGTCTTGGATTTTTGAATAATCCATTCCAGTGTTGGCTCCCACTCATATGTGCTACTATACTTTGGTAGAATATGCAAAATCCAACTCCAAACGGCTTTTGAGTATCTGCAAAGAAAGAAAATATAATCTCTTTCTTCCCCTACCATGTCACATAAAATACAAGTATCATCACCATTTCCATGCCATTGTTTCTTGGTCCTGAGCCTATGCTTGATTGCAAGCCAGTAATGAAAGAGGCTTTAGGAATCATAGTCTTGCTCCATAATAGAGCATACCACGAGCCTTGAATGGATTTGGGAGAGAATATTTAATGGTAGGACTTGTTAGTATATGCACCATTTGGATTGAGAGACCAAATGATTGTATCTGGAGATCTTACATTGTTGGAACCCCTCCACGGTGAGTCACGGGCCCGACGTCTTGCGTGACATTTGGACGCGCATCTCACGAGTGAGGAATTTCTCACCACAAAACAAACCTCAAATCGAACTTAATTTAATGTCATCCGAACAAAACTTGATAAATTCGCCTTAATTATCCTTCAATAAAATTGATCTGCTTAGGGCCCATAATTAAATTCAATTCCTAAGCTAAAATAAAATTCCATGTCTCTAGGTCAAATAGAATCAAAAATCGCCTCAATCGGACCTCTATAGATCACAGAATCGCCCGAAAATGGAATTATATTCAAAACCGTCACGTAATTGACTCTCTGTAATATTATCCGTAAAGGCCGACTAAAACCTGACACTCTCATTTTACCAAAAAGGGGGGTAGAAATATTTTTAGAAACCCAATGCTTCAAAAATCGTGCAAATCGGAGGTCAAACGAAGGAAAGACAAAAAATAAAAAAAGGGTTAATTTTGATTTTTCAGAAATTAAAAAAATATATATTTACATTTTTTCCTCGCACTCTGTTTGAGTGCGAGGACTTCCTCGCACTCGGCAGAGTGCGAGGCAAATATATATATCTATCTAATTTCTTTTTTTTTTACTCAAAAAACTTCTCTAACTTTGTAATTTAATAACTTTTCACCCCGAAATCGAAATTGCGTAAATTTAGTGTCAATAAAAAGATAAAATGAAGTTCTACAACTTTCTAGAAGGATTTAAAAACTAATTTAGCCATTAGAGGGTCATGAATTGCTTCAAAGTTTCAGCCCAAAACTCAAATTCTCCTACACAATGTCAAAAGTTTGAAAATTCATATCTTTTAGCTCACAAGTCGAAAAATGTCACATTTTACCTCATTGAAAAGATAAGGAAAGGATCTACAAACTTCATGAAGGGTGTAAAAATTAAATCGGTCATTAAGGGAGGTAAAAACACACTTAAAGTTTCAGCCTAAATGAAAAACCAATGGAACAGTAATTTGGCACAATGAATAGTAACTTTCATCTTCTCAACCTCATAACTTTTTATTCCTAACTCCAATAATTGAAAATTATACCTAATTTTAAAGATAGAAAGACAATATACATTTTCTATGAAGAAAGCAAAAATCGAAACTGTCTCTAAGAGGGTGAAAAACCCCTCCAAAGGTTCTGTCCAAATTTGCCCAATAAACAGTAACTGAAATCTTTCAACCCTTATAACTTCTTCATCTTAAGTCCAAATGTGACAAATTTTATGTCGTTGGAGAGCTCTAAACATGTTATACAATCTTCATGAAGACCTATCAATTCAAAACAAGGTTTAAGAGGGTCTAAAACCTAAGCGAAGTTTCTGTCAAATTTTGCAAAAATTTGACAGCACCTCCTTTGAAACTTTCACTAGCCAAACTTAAATTCAATTCAACCCAACTCAAGTACCTGCATAAAAACTCAATTTCCAATCTTCCACAACTCAATCCAATCTAAATATATATCCTCAAATGGCAGCAACCACACTCTTAGGATTCTAATTATTCTCAAACATAAAGCAACCT
>JANJEY010000003.1:34076240-34088067 GCA_024703695.1 Erythroxylum cataractarum
ATAATTTTCATTCTTTCCATTCTTGCCAAATATGCCATAAGGCCTATCAAGGCCATGCATAATCATAATCATAATGCGTGTTCAATATTTCTCATATAATTTAACACAAGCAACGTCACATAATGCAAGCAAGCACACACAAGACATTTTGCCCATACACATAATAACAATCAATATATAACCCACCTAATATCGCTCGAGTATCCGACTCACTGGTGTCCTTCCTCTTGCAATTGGGTCAGGTCGGCTTGGTATCCGATAATAAACCAAGTTCTCATTTAATTAACATTCAAAGGAAAATATTCAAATGTTGGACCCCATTTCTGGAATCCAACTCCGAACCAAAACCATAACACTTATTAACCTGCTTTGATACCGCAATTGTTGGGCCCCGTTTCCGGAACCTATCCTTGGTACAAAAATACCATCATACTGAAGCGTGATTTGCTGAAATCTCTTCTTACTCTGCTACTAAATATGATGAGCCCCGAACTCGAAATCCGACCATTGAACCAGAACATTGGCATATAAATAAATACATATGCATAACCAAATCATATCATAACCATAACTCCCTCAAGAAAACCAAATTCTCACTCAATATCAAAGGATGGAATGCTACAAGCTTTAATGACATTCCACGCCACAATACAATACCAAGATCAAATATCCGAATATACAAAAATACAGATCCCATAAATCCTGATGCCAATCTAACTTAGAACAATACAATATGTACACAAATATAATCAAAACCTTCACTTCTCTTCACCCGATCTTCTTCTCATCACCTGTGGAAGGGAATGAAGGGGGTTGAGCTTATAGCTCGTGGGTAACAGGTTTATAACGAAAAACAAGCAAAACCGTTGAAAAAGTGCATTTGTTATACAAAAATCATAATAAGTTCAAAAAACGCTTTGCTCCCAAATTTTCAGTCAAATCCAAAATTTTGAGTTCAAACTCGTAGTTGGAAAGTGTAATTTCATAGTGGAAAATGTTATCACATCAACACATATAAAATGCTCAATTTATGCACATACTTGACAATTCATAGATGCAATGCACAAACAAACGACTCGAGGGTTCCATGGAAACAAAATGGAGAAACCGAAGTTTACACCCTGAACAGAATGAGTCCATTCGGAGCTCATATGCCACAAGCGGGCAGCCGGAAGAAGGCTCTTGTCGACGTGCACGTGATGAACGAAATGGTTCCACTCTTGCCCAGACAAAAGCACATAATCATGCTCAAATCCTTTCATCGAATGTTTTCATGCTTTTCATGCTCTTTTCTTTCTTTTTCGAATATACAAAATGCCATAAATTTTTCTAAGGCATAAGTTCAAATGTTCAATGCGTTCTCATCTTTATTTTGAAATTCATCAGAAAAGTTCATATGCTGAAACATGTAGAAAGTTTGCAAACCATTCAATAGAAACAAAACAATAGTTATGAATTAATTGAAATCATTCTTGATTTGGGAAAAAACTTTAGTGGCTCATTACTAAATTATAAACATGAAACCCACCTGAAATCCTTGCTTGGATACATGCTTCAAAGATACCTCTCATCTTGATCCTCTTGCCTTCCTTGATTCCCTTTATCAAATGCAAAATTCCTATTCAAATAGGAATACAAATTAGGGACCCAAATATCGCATATTCACTAAGATAAATTCTAAACAAACCCAAACTCTGCCAAAAGTCCAAACATTTGGGTCACTTTTTTCATAAAAGTCCTCATTGTCTTACATTTCTATTGACTCCAAAAGCATTCAATTTGGTTCGGAAACTCGAAAGTTATACCCCAAACAAGTTGAGACTATCCTTATGCTGAAATAAGAATCTATACCCAACTTGTGACCTAACTTTAAGATTCTTATAGTCTGAATTTCAATTTCATTGCTTCATAAAACTTGTGGAACTTTGTCTCTATTTTACAACGAATCAAAAATCACCTCATTTGAACATCTACATCAAAAGATATGCCCAAAATATCAAAATTCATCTTTGTTGGAAACAGGGGGCTCGCGGAGGCGAAGTCTCGCTCGTCACGGCGAACGCCCGTGCTCGCCGCCGCGTGCACGCAAGTGTGCGTCGTGGCGTGCACCATTTTCTCGCACATCACGGCGTGCTCCATCACGCACGTCGCAGCGTGCTCCTTCTCGCACGTCGCGGCGTGCACAGCTTTCTTGCACGTCGCGGCATGTTCATACGCATGTCGCGACGTGTGGGTCTGGAGAACGTCTCCAAACTCGATTTTCTAGCATTTTTCTACTTCAATCCTTCCCTTAAACACATACAACACATCTAAACCTTGATTCAAGTCTTAGACTACATTTCTAATCCATTAACAACTAAGAAAACGGGCACAAAATCATCAACCCAAGGAATCTATCCATTTTTGCCTTTAAACTCTAAACCACCGATTCTAACACATTCAATCCATCCTAGGGTTTAATCTAACCACAATAGAATGAAATGAACTCAAAATTACCAGAAAATTGCTTCAAATCTGTCAGAAATCACTAGGATCGAAAACCCACTTTTTCTTCTTTTCTTCCTCACCCTACGATAACTCTTCCTTTCCTCTTTCTCAATTCTTCTTCTTTTAATTCTCTTAATAATTGTGAAATGCCCATCTTGCCCTTTCACTTAAGCCTTAGGCCTTATAACCTTAAGTGCCATGATCAAAATTCCTTTATGCATTCTTACCACTTTTAATACAACCAAACCATAAAATAAATTCTACCAACATTTACATAGCAAGTAGATCCAAAACTTTATCCATCAATCCTCATAATTTAATTAAATCATGCTTAATTCAATATGAAAAAATTCAGGGGCTAACAAATTCAGTCCAAAATGTGTTTTGGTGTGCAAATGCTCTAAGGGCATAGATTTTGTGCTCTTTGTGTTCTGACATTTATTTGGGATTGTAAAGGGTGAAATTGGCTTGAGTGACATTATGGAAAGTTGTAGAGGATTGTTATAGCTTTCTAATGAGGTATTTTATGCGAATTTTGGATGTAAGGACTGTTAGATATAAAATTGTAAAGTTTTGGCTATGGATATGGTCATATGTTGTTTTAATACTAATTAACAGGGCAGCCACATTAATGGGTGGATTCGACCTAATTAGAGTTGGAATTTGCCTTGAACTCCTTCCTAAGAATTGTAGTAAATTCTTTAAGCTTTTTATTGCTTTATGGTATGGAAATTTTTGCCAAGGGGATGTGGAGTTATGAATGTTGAAAGATTGGGTTACTGTTGAGAATAAATTGGGTAGGCTGAACCTTTTTGCAAATTTGATTTAGTTAAGAGATAGAATTGGCTTCTAAGTTGTTCATGGAAGATGTAGCATTTTTTTTCTCTTTTAATTGATATAAAATTTGGAATTTTTGGCTAAGGGGATGGAAAGTTATGATTTTGGAAGTTCTGATGTTGTTTAGTGTGAAGTTGATCGATTAGTCACATTTGAGGGACATTTTGACCTTTTTAGAGACCGAAATTGTTATTAAGTCATTCATGAAAATTGTAGACCGGTCGTTTATCTTTCTAACGGTACTAAGTTTGTAAAATTCGGAGTTCAGAGTCAAAAGTTATAAGCGTTAGAAGTTGGAAGGTCGGTCAAGCTGGCCGATCGGCCCCCGCGAGAGCTCATCAGCGCAAGAGTTCAGCAGTGCTCGGCAGGCTGAGCGCCAGCCCGCGCGCGCGCATCGCTTGGCAAATTGGCCAAGCCGCATTCTGTTGCTATTCGATCGACCGACCTCTTTTCACTCTTTTGAGTATAACTTCTTCGTCCAACCTTCGATCGACCCGATTTTTGAAGCGTTGGATTCTTAAGACATTTTTCTATCTTTTCATACCAAATAGATTGGCTTTGATATTAAATGAAAAAAGATCGACCAGATCTAAGTGAGTTGACCTGTGGAAAAGGTCTTAACATCGTTCAGTATTTTGGAGATATATCGATCGGTAGAGCTCGTATTGAGTTGATTCTTATTTCTAATTAAACTAGAGACATGGGGCTACAAATGTTCTGAAGGAGTTGATTGACAATTTAGCCTCTAAGACTTTCAATTTCTGGATTGAAGTTAAGTGTAGTGTTCAGTCTCGGTTTTGTAATGGTCTAAATAATGTTCAGTATTTTAGAGATATATCGATTGGTAAAGCTCGGATTGAGTTGATTCTTATTTCTAATGAAACTAGAGACATGGGGCTACAAATATTATGAAGGAGCCAAATGACAATTAAGTCTCTAAGACTTTCAATTTTTTGAGTGAAGCTCGGTCTAGTGTTCAGCCTCGGGTCTGAATAGACGTCAGTATTTTAGAGATAATTTAAGCTATAGAGCTCCAATCGACCTGATTCTTTTTTCAAAGTAAACTAGAGGCAGATATACAATTATTATGAAGAGGTTGGCTTTTAAATTAGCCCTTAAAATGTGCATTTTCTAGAGTGAAGTCACATATAGTGGGTTGGTTTGAACGTGTTTTAGGAATATCTTTTCCGTCCGACATCCGATTGACCTGATTTTCGAGCCATCGAATTCGTGAAATATTTAATTTCATTTATTTCTAGAATTGAAAATTTTTAGAGCAAAAATTGATCGGAATTGATTAGGTCGAAGTGAGGGGATCGGGTAATGATTTTTTCGATCTATGTTTTATTAATAATTGGACCTATAGAGGTCCAAATTGAGTGATTTTAATGTCTTCGAGTTCCAAATGTTTAGAGGAAATTATTTTGATGGGAATTTGTGCAATGGTGCCGGGAATGTCACAAACATGCATTGTAAACATATAAATTGCTACATGTGTATTATTTAATACTTCTGATTGTGCATTTGGTAATGTGTAATTATTGTGATTGTTATAGAGGCACAGTTGGAACGTCATCCTACGGACGTTGCCGAGACTTCTCGGCTTAGCTCGGAAGCTATTGATGAGTAACCTAGATGGTTTCTCGATTATTGATTGTTTATAATTTTGCACTTATAATACTGTGGAGAATAATGGCGGGCTTTGCGTTTGTTTATGACTGATTCCGGGCTGAAGGTGCCTGATGTATTGGGATATTTTGACATAGAAGTGTTATTTGTCTAAGAATTTGAGACCTTCGTGTTTCCAATGTGATAGATCGTGATTGTGATTATATTGTGAATAGTTGTAAAATAATTGTTTGAAAGTAATAATTTGGCTTCGATTGTGATGTGATAAATTGTGATACAGAAATTGGTTGTGATACAGTTACTGCCTATTTGTACATGTGGATAATTATTATATATTTACTGTTAAATTGGGACATATGAATTTCATACATAAATGCATGATCAGTTAATAAGAGTTGTAACCGGAGCAGCCTAAAAGCTCAACGTATTTGGGCCTCGAGCCTACAGTGATTCAGAGCCTCAGGCTCACAAATTAACACGCCCATATTGGGACAGTTTAGGCGCTCGGTCATAACACCGTAATAAATTAGAAAAAGGGCTCTCGTGGTCATTGAACTCGCTGATGATTATTGATGTAAAATGTTTTCCGCATACTATGTAGAGTAGGTATATGTTCCCAAAATAATAATAATAATAATAATAATAAAGATTTGGTATTGAGTTTTGAATGAGTGATGTAGCACGCCACCCTCTTAAGGCACGGACTCAGATATCTGTGTCGATGTCGGGTTCGGGTCATACGGGAGTGGGATGTTACAATGATTAATCATGAACACCAACAACAGAACATACACATATGTACATATTCTTCATCAACTTACTGCACAAATGCAACTTCATTTTTGAATTTTATTTTGTTTCTAACTTTCACCTAAATTCTTCTCACTTCAAAATCTTTTATCCACTACAAACACCAAAGCAAAACTTGGACATATCCACATTTCTCATACGCTATCTTACACTTGGCTATCATTTCTTGGTTCAAAATTTTCATTCATTTGCTCTTTACCTATGACTACTTGCAAAAATTTCTCCTTCAAATAGTTCTAACTTTTATGAAACATTCGAGGTCTAACAGTGGGCCATCTTATCCATTAAAAGAAAAATTGGGACCCTCCCACTAAAAAAGTTACCAAGCATCTTCACGCCTAATTTTTAAAGAAGCGACATGTAACGCCCCCTTACCGTAAGGTATATACCGGGACGCTCGTAGCTCATACCAATACATAACCTACGATGAGGGTGCACTACGATTCGATCCTTTCTATAAACCTCATGGCATCAATATAATAAAACAATAATATCAAATTCACTAAATTTTAAAACCAAGAGATACTTCTCATTTCATTTCTTAAAAACCATAAGTCCACAATTCGGTCTAATTACAACTGTACAGAACCAAAAGGACTAACATAACTCCTAACTAGATCATCCCCCCAAAAGATCCCAGCTGATCGACCTGTGGGCCATACTCCTCTCGCCGGCACTCACACAGTAGGAAAAGTCTCGCTAACTGGAGCTAGGAGTCAACTATCGCTTTCCTGAAAAATAAATGCAATATTGGGTGAGTTTACGAACTCAGTGAGAAACCATCATCGATGGTCCACCCAACTCGTGCATAAACAAACAAGAATCACATGCATTCCATTTTACATTTATAAGGCGGTACGCCTTTCATACAATTCACATTTGAACAATCATATATGCAATGTACATGTGACTCTTTTATTTTATTTCATTGCTGTGGCCGTGCGCCTGAGCTCATTTACGTTGAGCCATTGGCTCTGAAAACATTAGGCTTGAAGCACCTGTCTAAATATTTCGAACACCTATGGTCCGAAATCAATTAAAACAAACACATATAATCCATCCTTAACTCCACATGGCATAATTGCATAAAATGTAGCACATATAGGTTGAGAAACCAACTAGGTTACTCTCCTCAGAACTTCCGAGCTACTGCCGGGAAGTCTCACCTACGTCGGACGATCGACGATCCACTTAAGCCTCTACAATAATAATAATATTCAATATTACTAATTGCACAATTTCAATCATTCAAAGATGCATATGTATCAAATGATTTACGTACTATACATGGTATGACAATTCTGACCCTATTCCCGAATCTTTCCAATTTAACTCTTTATCACTCAAATTTATATCCATTTCTAATACTATAATTCAATTGACTAGGTTCCATACTGTTCAAAACTAAATTCCAAGACATTAGAATTATCCTTAAGTCAAAATCACATTCACTATTCAATCACCAACCGATTCCGAGAACCACCGAATAAAATTCTAAAATTCCATTCTTCTAAATTGAAATTCTTAGTCTCTAAATCAAAATCAATTAATCACTCACCAATCCATTAAGGATTTAACCTCAAAAATCATTCTATAACCAAGCAATTCACCTTCTGAAATCAGGCGTCCTCGCCACGGCGTCTGGTCCATCACCGCGGCGAGCCTCCTCTCCTTCGTCGCGGCGTGCACACTGCGCTCATCGCGACGAAACCAATCCGCGCTCACCGCGGTGCACATACCGCGCTCGTCGCGATGTGCGGACTAATCTGTTCTTCGCGACATGCATTAAATCGTTCGTCGCGGCGCGCAGAAGCTGACTTGCTCGCCGCGGCGTGTTCTTCGAGCACGTCGCGACGTACGAACCCAGCAACGCCCAAAACCTAGATTTTTCCAGATTTCTGACTCTGCAACTTTTCCAATCTGATTTCTTCCTTTCCAAACCACTCCCAAATGATTCAATATACATCAAACAACTCATTTCTATCTTCTATTACACTACATAAGCATTTTCCCTAAATTATCAACATCAAAAGCAAGGAAATCATCATCCGAAACCTAACATTTCCAATTTCTTAAATATTCAAACCAATCATCAATCTAACTCAATAACTTAACAAATCTAACTATCTAAGGCCAGAAAGAAGCAAACTTACTTGATTAAAAACCTCAGATCTTCAAGGATCACATTAACCCCAACTCATCGACATCCACGACAACCATTCATACTCACACCCATCTCCATCTTCTTCAACACCAAACCAAGGGGATATTTCAAAGATGGAAGAGGAAGCAAATAGCAAGAAGAAATCAAGAAGCAATCAAAGAAGGATCCACGATGAAGGAAGGAGAAAATTTCTTCTTTCAAAAGCAAAGCATCATGAAAGCAAAGAATTCAAAAGGTTAGGGTTTTAGACTAAGGGAAAATAAGGGCTTGTTTGGCAATTTTAATTGCTACAAGTCCAAACCAGCAACCGAAATCCGAATTTCTGATTCTAATTTCTCTCAAATTCCAATGGTTCAAAACCCTAATTCCTCAAATCAAAATTCTAATCCTCAATTACCATTGGACAATCAAATTCGGAACCGGAAATCAAATTAATCAGTCATTAGGTCAATTTTTTCGGTCCGGACCTATTTCTCCGAAAATTCCAGAAAAATTCCTATAAATCCTCTAAAATAGAAAACTCATGATCGTATACTCCAATTTTATAATTCAATTTCCTAAATCTCTTTTCTAACTCAAATTCAATTCTCGAGCCTGATTTGACCTAATTATCTCCAATTAAATTTCTCTCAGCTCAATTGCCCTAATCGTCTCCAAATTCCAATTTACACGATCCTATCGGGAATATGTCATACATGTATGTACGTTCATATGCTAGTGCAATAATTGCCAAATATGAATGCAATCTACTGTACCCATCCCATAGGTGACGGGATGTTACAATAGAAATATGTAGGATCGCTAATTGGATCGCAATAGTTAAATAACTCAACTGCAGTCACAAAATAATCATCATATGTTTTTGGTATCAAATAGGGTTGATCTAGCCTAAATAATAACGAAAAATTATTTATATTATACATTGGCGAACACGAAATCAGATACACATATACAAAAAATTGAATTGAAAATAACATAATCATAATTCTAAATCTCCTTGATTGTTCTCTATCGAGTATTTTGATGATGTGGATGACCAATCTTGTGTTCTGAAGGATTTGTATGTAAAAAGTCCACGTCTCCCACTTTTTAAGCTCCAAATTACCTCTAGAATCACCTTTACACTCTTCAAAATGATGCATGCCGCTTCCTTCTTTCAATTGCCTCCGAAACATCTCTTTTATATGGAATTCTAGGCTTTTGGGTTATGTAAGGTTCTTCAAATATCATAAAAGTGCCTATCCTCAAAGAAGTACACGGTCATATGCATGCCTATGCATCTCTCTAGATTGTCGAATCTTCATTTTATGTCATGTTTTCTCCAAATGCTTCTCCTTTAAGTCCATGAAGGTAAATATAATCTATTTACATAATTAAGATGAATTAAGTACCAAATATATACCAAAAGTAATAAATATCAGGCAAAAACATATCATGTATAGGTTAAGAATATGTTCAATTATCCATCTATCAATATCTCAAAAACCTAAATTTTACTGTAAAAGGATGTGAGTAGAGGCAAATTTAGGGAGATGAGTTTTGTATTAGTTTTAAGACAAAAAGACATGTAAAGAGGTGACAATTTTGATTAAGTGACAAGGAAAACATGAAGTTAACACCAAAAGCTTCGATTAAAAGCTACATCAAATCTAAACTTACAAGAAGATTTAATAGAAGAAAAAGGGAGATCTAGAATTATGATTCCTTTTTCTGTTAGTTTTTCATCATGTTTATCTTTGATTTTGTTTTCTATGAGTAGTCAAATGTTTTTAGCATTTAGGTGTGATGAATCCTAGTTTGGGATAACAATATGTTTTGATCTTTATTTAAAGCAATTATATTGATTGATTATTGTGATTTAATTATCCATTTTATTCTTGTTCTAATATATTCAGAATATTAGTACATGATTTGATTTCATATGATTGAGATTAAGAAATCCTCTTATATGAATAGATCTACCATACTTGGAAAGAGTTGTATGCAAACCTAGAGATAGGCCTACACAAATCCTCTAGATTAGGGCCAAACCTAACAATGGAATTCATAAATCAATAAAGTAATCGTAAGGGTTCAAACTATAAAGATTTATGTTAATCAATTGATGGATTAGTTGTTAATAGTTTCAAGTGAGTTATAAACGTAATATAGGAATTTTTACAGCCCAATAATCAATAATATGTATGCATTACAAAAGGTTAATAATTTAATGATTCTTATGAGGGTTCATCACCTAGACATTACTATTTGATGTTGAATTTTCTTCGAATTTTACTTGTCTTAAGTTCAAGATTGTTTAATCTTAATTTAGTTAGTTAGTTTAGTTTTATTTTTAATTCAAAATCAAAATCATAGTCTAGGCTAGATAATATAGAAAGGGTAATTACTAATATTTACAATCTTTATAGGATCGACCCATACTTGCCTGTGCTAGTTAAAGCTGCGTTGTGCACTTGCGGTAATTTTAACATTGGTAGAGAAAAATAAACCAATCAATTTTTTGAGGCTGTTGTAAGGGATGATAATATTAGGAAAGCCTAGATTCTATTAATCTAACTATTACTTTTTGTATTTATTTTATTTTACTTTCTATTTTCTTTTATTTCACTTAATTTTTGGCTTGTTCATTTATTTATCTTTTGAAAATTTTCTATATTAACGATGTGTCTGTGGTTTATTGCTAGGATTTGGGACTCATCACTATAACCACAACTCACAAGAGAAGGATGGAGCTGTCAATATTCTCATGAGAGCTATGACATGTCATTTCAATAGATAACATCACCATATTGGAAAAAGAGGCTTCTTGACAGAGTGGAGCAACCCTTACACTTATGGATGTAATGACTATACTCCAACTGAATATTCACAAGAGCATAAATAAATAGAAATCATTAGAGATAAAATAATGGAATGCCTTATTGAAAGTGCAACTCACCAATGTGAATTTGATGAGAGATTTTCTTCACCTGAATATACCAAGAAAAATATTTCATATTATCTAAGCTTACTAATGTCTCAAAGTGAAGAAGAGAGGAAAGTCGATTTCATAAATGACATTACATTTAAGAAGGGAAGGAGGTACCCATTACTATTGGTAAAGATGATGAACAAATGAAAAAGGTAGTAGAGGAAGAAGAAGAGGAGGAAACCTCTATCTAAGAAGAAGAGGAAGTAAAGAAGTGGCAGGAGATAATTGAAGAAGAAGACAAGCCATATACCTTTGTCTAAAAATAAGAAGAAGTAGAAGAATGGACAAAGGTGGTTAAAGAAGAACTAGAAGAGGAGCCAATTAAGGAAATTGTTGATCAATCATTGGTAGTTACCTTGATTACAGAGGGTTTCTACTTCTTAAATGACAAATAGCTTTTGTTTACTGAAGATTCATGGAGTTTTTTTTATCACTTATTTTATTAACATTTTTTTATTAAAAACGGTATTAATAGAGTCCATTGGAGTTATTAATATGATAAATTATGTCCTCGCTATTATCTTACAACATGTGGCATATTTATAAGCTACTAAATTGCCTTAGGGAGAAACGGGTGGAAGAAAGCTATTGATTATAGACCTAGTGTTGGGACCCATTTTCAGAACCCAACCTTTCGGAATCAAAAATCGTGCGTACAGAATTTTTCAAAAAACAGATCTTGAAATCACAAAGCATGGGCGAAAATTGAAGAAATCAAAAAGCTTAAGGTCAAAACTTGTAACGCCGACATCCGAAAACGCATACTTTAGGAAAACATTGAAAACTGTAAAGACACACTTGGTCTAAACCAATCCAAATCGGTATAAATTTTTTTTTCAATATCATTCAAAGCAATTTCAAATGTGAGATTCATCAATCCCTCAACCTCAATTCATTTTCTTCTTCATATGCACTCATATCTCATCATT
>JANJEY010000003.1:34109849-34128966 GCA_024703695.1 Erythroxylum cataractarum
CCACGGTTTGGGGTGAACCAGGATAAAATTGCTGTGTTTCTCTCTCTAACTCATACTTTCTTAAATCATAGTTCTTTCATTATCAAAGTTTTTCAAACTTGTTAAGAACTGATTTTCAATAAAGTTTTCTGAAAGAACAAGAAATTGTTATTGAAGGGTTTTACGAAAAGTTTATCACAATTCAACCCCCCTTCTTGTGTATCTTAAGCATATTATTACTCAATATATTTACGTGTGATTTACTTCAGAATTAACCCTCTTCCTTCTAGTTCAAAGGAGATATCAAGGCCAAAGAACACTTGTAGGCATCTTTTCATCTTGTAGTGTTGTTCTCTATCTTTAGAATTTGTTTGTGTTATTCTTTGCTTAATGTTTTAAGATTCATCTACAAATGATTTAAACATTTTCAAGGGATTGTTTATATACGAACCCATTGTCAAAATCTAGGTTACAATTTGTAATCATTGTAACTTTGATTCATTTGTGGTAAACTAATAGTTGTAAATCATTAGGGACAACATAGCATAGGTTAAATAATCAGAGATTGTGTGGTTGTTTCCTAAATTAACATATTCTCCTAGTTCATAATGCAGGTTTCACACTAAATCTAAAGAGTTTATTATAGGTTATTTGATATATAGACCTAATTAAAGAGCTTATTTTGATTAGACAAAATCTAAGGGAAAATTAGTGTTAACAGAGATTATTGTTAACTTACGATTAGTAGTTTTTAAGAGAGGTATGATAATAATATGGTGATTAAATATCCTCATTTGTATGAAGGTTGAGATTGAACTGAGAACTGGATTCTAAACTCATTTATCAATCTTATCATTTTTCTATTATTTGATTTGATTTACTTTCATTAGTTTAATTTTAATTTATTTTCTTAATCAAATCCAACTAAACCCCCCATATCCTAAACACCAAGTCACTCATTATAAAAGCCAGATTTTGGTGTTTGTCATGCTCATCACTGTTAGTTAATTTTGTGCTTCCATTAGCCTAGTTGTTTTTATTTAACTTGTATCTTGTTAGATTTCCTTTTTATTAATATTATTTCAATAAAAAAAAAGAGTAATATACAAGTTGCCACAATTCTAAAACAGGGACAATTTGTTACAAATTTGCTTGGATGCTTCAATAAGAATATATGCACACAAGTCACAAGAGTATTAATACTAATAAAAAAGGGTAGTCATTCTACCTAACTGGAAAAAAAAAAGAGATCCTAATATAAAAAATAAGAAAATCTTGGACTAAAGGGTTAATTATTAAAAAACTCAAACTTTACTTAATTTTGCGATACTAGTCTGAACTTTAAAACATAATGCTAAAATAATTCGGTTTTCAATTTTTTGTGAAATAGTTAGACGTATAATTTCCTGTTAACGTTGCTCACATGGCAAACCATATTAGATTTTTTGACATCCTATGTTTTTAACATGTGTCCCTATTTTTTCAACTCATTTCTTTAAAAATAAATTAAATAAAAAATTAAAACCTATTTACAAGTTGTTTTTTTGTTGCAAAATGATTTTTTTCCTTCCTCATTGATGACTATTATCTTTTGTTCTTGGTTGTACAATACTCTCCTACAATTGGAAGTGTATTTCAAGTGTTACTATCTTATTATGAATGGGAGTGTTAATGTCTCCTATCGTTAAGAATGTTGTCGTCGTACATTTTTAAGAGGTGAGTTTATCTAACCTTAGGTTATCTATTTAAGAAATAATTCAACTTTTTTATTTGGTTAGTTAAACTTCCATAAATCTTCTCATTCTTCTATTCAATTTAAACCGACTTAAGTTCTTTCCAATATCCTATTTTTCTTCCTTCCTATCAAAGTGTCAACAATAGATGTAGATTCGGAAGATCAAATTCTTTCTAATAATTTAATATCCTTCTGTGTTAAATTTGGATATTTATTTTGCTTACTTTCAAATGACTTTTCTTTCTTTTTCAACTCTAGCACCTCTTTATATCAACTGAAACACTGTCTAACTTAAGTTTTGCTCTTGTATAGATTAAAAACTTGAAGTTAGTTGTTTGATCTATTATTATTATTACTTTCTAGAAACATATTTTTTGAATTCTTAAACCTCTATAATATAACTCTCTTTTTATGCGTAGAAAGGCATCATAAACCTCTGCAATATAATTGTTCCTCTTAATGACTGATTACAAATTGATGAATAGAGCATTCAAAGGAACTTTTCATATGAAGGTGATAAAATGGTATTCCAAATCTCCCTTAGTAATCTGGTTTATGGAATATTGAAAGAATATAACAATAGGATATCTTAAATTAGGATGTAGCTTTTTATCTATAGAATTAATCAATGTTGCAATTCATCATCAGTAGTTATTGGAGACTGTCTTTCATCTCTAGACAATTTTAGACCCTTTACATACAAGGAACTATAAGTAAACTTGAATATGCTAATTTATGAGATAATTGGTGGGATTACATTTTGTCCTTGATTGAATTTCTTACGACATTTAGTTTCCATTTTCTATTACTCTATATTTCACCCTTTTAAAAGGATGTTATGGATTTGGTTTAAGGAGGTGCTTGTAGTTTTTATTTTTCATAAATAAATAGAAAAATTCTTTGTAATGCAAACGTTGGTAAATTTTAAGTTTCATTATTGTGGAGTATTGGAAAGAAATGACAATAACAAATATCGTAGAGATAAGATCAAACGAAAGAAGGATATTAATGCTGATGAACTTAGTATGTTAGTACTATAAAGAGTATCAAAAGGTAAAGAACATAGAGTTGTATCAATGTTTTTAAAATTTTATGGAAGATCTAATGAGATACTTGAAAGAGTTAAGGTCCCACATAATATATGGACATGTTGTTAATGCTTCAATGTATGGAAGAATTGTAAAACAATAATGCTAAAATCTATTATGAGCATGATTATATGATAATCCTGCAATTGATGGTAAAGAAATTGATTATGATATATGGATTATTCCATGTTTAGGAGAAATAAAATGAACATTTTGTTGTTATGGAGATGAACTAATCTAAAAGTGACATAAGTGATGATGAAATTTAGATGAAGAATAGGGGAAGAAGGTAGGTAGTGGGTTTGAATGTGATGGTGTAGTGGATGGGGTTGGAAGCAACACAAAATGTAGTTATGAATAAACAATTCACAAAAAGAAGTAGGAAGTTCATAAGGTTGGTGTGATAAGTATGAGGATAGTAGATAAAGAAGACCAAATCATCATCCAAAGTTAACTTGAAGAAAAGTCTAATAACCAATATTTAAGAGGTTTTATTTAGGATTTAGTATATTGAAGTATGGTTTCCTTAATAGTTGTCAAAAAATAATAAAGCTAGATGGATGTTTTTTAAATACATTTCTTAGAGGTGTTTTATTAGTTGCAGTTGTACATGATGGAAACAATCAATTGCACCATATATGTTGGGTTGTGGATGAGGAGAGAATTACCAATCTTGGTATTGGTTTTGGCTTTCAATTCTTCTTATTAATAATCTTAACATTAGTAGGAATTCGTGGATGTTTGCAAGTGACCTATAAAAGGTCAAAATTCTAATATAGGTACAGTTTATTAATAAATGTGTTTTAAATTATTATACTTATATTATAATGTTTTGTTTTTATTTCTTTTTC
Organism: Erythroxylum cataractarum; assembly: GCA_024703695.1. NCBI lineage: Eukaryota > Viridiplantae > Streptophyta > Magnoliopsida > Malpighiales > Erythroxylaceae > Erythroxylum > Erythroxylum cataractarum. The sequence continues at coordinate 34,113,503 of JANJEY010000003.1, forward strand.
TGTTCATGATTTAGTAGATGCATTAAAGAATCTCTTCCCGTAAGTATAGCATATAAATGTGCCCAACATATGGACGCCAGTTAGTCTAAATTGCATGAAGGCAACATACGAATGTGTTTATTTTAGCAAGTGATTAATTGCAAAATAGAAGTATGATTTGATGAAATAATGGAGCAATTGAATAATGTATTAAAAAAAGGCTTATGATGAATTCAAAAGCAAGTAATCCTAAGAATTTTGTGAAAGCATTTGTTAACACACGGCCAAAGTGTAAAATTGTTCATAATAATATATCTGATACATTTAATGTATTCATTTGTAAAGCATGATTAAAAAAAAGCTTGATTAATATAGTTAAGGATACTCAAGTTTCTTAATGACTCTAATTCATTAAGAAAGATATGTGACGATTAAATCTACTAATGATGTATGTCCAAAGGTGAGAAAGAAGATAAGGACTACACATTGGAAGTAAGGCACTATATCATAAGGACAAACGAAAGTTTGAAGTTTGAAGTAACACATTTTGCAAATAAGTTCATTGTTGATTTACAAGAAATAACATGTTAGTTTAGACTTTGGGATTTAATAGGAATTCCATGTAAACATGTATTTTCTTGTATATCAAATCATAAGGAGGATATCGATGAGTATGTGAGCTAATACTACGAATATGAATTCTATTTGAAGAGTTATCAATACCAATTAATGGTCCAAAATTTTGGATGAAGATTGAAAATTTTCAACCCATATAACCTCCTTTGATTAAGAAGATGCCTAAAAGACCTAAGAAGTCTAAAAGAAGGGATAAAGATGAAGAACCATAAAATCCAAACAAGTTGAGCAAAGTTAGAGTACTCATAAAATGTCAACATTGTTTTGGAGTTAGTCATAATAAAAGAGGATGTAAAAATAAGGACTAACCTTTGAGACAACCTAAAATTGTCAGGGTAATTGTATACTGATTTATAATTATGTTTGTGATAAATATTCTTTAAATATCCAATCATTCACTTCAAAATTATAATAACTAAGTCATACGGTTCCTTTTCTCTAGCAACAAAGCAAAATACTATCACTATCTATACCATTACCATTACTATCAACACAATCAATCACTACATAAGAATTATCATCTTACATTGGATAAATATAACTATCTCTGATATTATTGATTTTTATTTTTATTTTTTTGTTTAATATCACAGTTTTACCTTTAAAAGGTAGACTATATTTTGTGTTATAATTTTATCTACTTTTTCGCTCTTTTAAGGAGGTGGTGTTGCGTTACTTTTTGCACAAAATTTTTCTTTTTTTTTTCCCGATAGTCGTAAGAACTTATTACTAAGGCATTAGTATAACTGAATATATGTTACATTCGACCTATTCTTTAAATAAAAATGAAAAGAAATATGTACTCAGTGTGTGTCGTTTGATTTGGTCATTTATTAGGGGGATAAATAATTCAACTTTTCTTGACGGAATGAGAAATTCTTTGTTGTCTAAAACAAGGACGTGAAGATATCCACCTCTTTTTAAGTATTACAACTACAAGTGATATTCCTAATGAAAAGAAGTGAATTGGATGAGTATTTTTTATAGGATCTCATGTTTATTGAAAAGTTAAAAGGCTAATAACATAATACTCAAAAATCAAAATTGTCTCCACTGTAGTCATCTAATGCAAAAACAACAGCGGCGGAAACGAGTTTGATTACTAGGTGTTAGCTGACTTGATCGATAACTGAAATTGAATCTCTCTCAGCTGTTTATCTTGGATTCTAAAGGAGGAAAGGACCATCAACTCAAGCCACAAGTTCTTTGTTAATTTCTATGTGCCTCACCTCATATGCGCCAAGAAGCAATCAAATCACATGTGGAAATATGATTAGAGATCTAACCTTGGTTACACCGAAAAATATTGATATTTTAAGTGAAAGGTTCCCATATCTTCGCTGCTATATCACCATTAACTTAAACTATAGTTGTTGGAACTCGAATGAGAAACAACTTGGAAAATAATAATAAACTGGGAACCATAAAAATAGCCCATAAGGACCACGTGCACATGCACGTTTAGTCTAGAGAAGACTAGCACTACAAAAGAGCAGCAAGTGGGGTGTACCAAGTACCAGCACTAGGACTAGGAGGAGGAGCCACCTGGTCCAATATTCAACTATAAAGTCATTTTTCTGTTGCTGACTTCACTTTGTGTGTCCCAACTCTGACACTGTCTCTTCTCCATGGCTCTTTCTCTAACACAGGGATTCCGTCCACCTACCCTCTCCCTCTTTCACCGAGAATTTTACCAGCCGATCACTCTTCCTCGGAACCAACAATTGCCCACTAGCCCACGACACAAAATGAACCCAAAAGTTTCAACATTTTTTAAGTTAGCGAGACCCCAAATCCTGTCTGTTTCTGCCAAGTTAGAGAAGAAGATAGAAGCTGTGAGTGATGAGTTGAATAGGATTGCCTCTCAGAACTTAGACCATGCGCCTGCCCGCAGACGAGTTCGATCGGCTTTCTCTGAGGTGCAACGTCAGCTTGATCATCCACTCTTCAAGGTTTAATTTGGTATTCTTTTGGACCGATTATGATCAGTGTAGTTGTTTGATGTGTTGAGTCATGTTTTATGTCAATTTCGTTTCTTGATGAAGTTGGTAGGGATATGTTTGAAATTCTTTTGCCATTTTTGTTTTTGTTGGTGAACAGATGGCTCCTACTGGGATTAGGACAAAAGAGGTAAGCTCTGCTGCTTTGACACTAGAGTAGCTAGGTGCAATGAAAGAGTATCGTGAAACGTTTTGATGTCATTTGATTCTAACAATTTATTAAATTGTGTTTATTTCCTACATGAATATCTAGGCCCTGCTTGTTACGTTTATTTGGAATCAACTCCGGCCTCACTTAACCTTATTTTATTTTTAAGAAGAAAATGTTTAGTTAATTGTGATTAATACAGTTAAAGGGCGTATAGTCCAACACTCTTTATACATAAAAACGTAACATACACTGAGTCACTATGCAAAGGAGACGTGCGTTTGAGCTAAAATCTCGTTACCCGTCTAGCTCTTTATTCTTTCGAATGATACGCATGTTTTCTCTTAGAAATCCTATGAAGTTCTTTTACTTTTACCAACGGGAAAATTCTGAGTTTATTAATAAATATGTTAAGCAAAGTAGTTAAAACGTATTTATTTTCTTCTTTGATAATAAAGTCTATCTTGATTTCCTTGTAGTGATTATGGTGGATAGAACACGTAGTGTTTCTGGTGATTTACATTATTTGAAGCGATCAATATAATCATTTGTTTCATTTTTGAATTATGTTGTTGACTGAAGGGTGATTACATTCAGTTGCCGATGGAATTTTGAACTTGGTAACATGGTGTGGTGTTATCCTTGTTCTGCAGTGGTATGAATGGAACTCATTAGGTTCGGAAATATTTTGCAAAAGTTGGTTGCCTGAACCAGGAGTTCGTATTAAAGGTGCTTTGTGTTTTTGTCATGGATATGGTGATACTTGCACTTTCTTCTTTGAAGGTTGGTCTCTTTTTCTCTTCTCATTGTTTTTCAAATAACTTCACAGGTATGTCTTCATGTTTGCAATCTTCCAGGAATTGCAAAAAGGATTGCTTCATCTGGATTTGGCGTTTATGCCTTAGATCATCCTGGTTTTGGTCTTTCTGAAGGACTACACGGTTATGTCCCAAGCTTCAATGGATTAGTAGACAATGTTATTGAACATTATAGAAAAATTAAAGGTTCAATATGTACCTTCCTTGAAATGACACTCATCAATTTTCTGGTGATCCTTTTTTATTGAGCATGTTTTTCTGATTTGAGTTGCTATCTTGAATGGCAGAAAGACCTGAAGTGAAAGGATTACCGTTCTTCATGCTAGGCCAGTCTATGGGTGGAGCTGTTTCTTTAAAAGTTCTTTTAAGGGAACCGTATGCATGGGATGGCATAATCCTCGTAGCTCCTATGTGTAAAGTAAGCTCATGCTTGCTTATGTTATAGACATTATTTAACTTAATTAGCTTATCAGAAATTATTTTCATTCCTGCTTGCCAAGCTTTGAGTATGTGCACCATCCCCAAGCTGTGCATTTCTCAGTATTATTTCCCATCTCAGGATGCATTCCCAACTAACTTCCATACCAATAAAGACTGCATATTTAGATAATTTGGTAGCTAGCTTGTTCATATGTCCATGCTTTCTCTCATTCCCAACTAAGTTACATACCAATGAAGACCTGCATATATAATAATTTGGTGGCTAGCTTGTTCATATGTCCATGCTTTCTCTCGGAAGTGTTGGAGATTCATGACCTTGTCTCCACCATGCATAGATGAAAATGTCTTATTATGTTTTTATCATGTATGGAAATTATGTATCCATCAAGTCTGTAGTGTAGATTTTATGTCATTCTATTAACTTGAGTTAATGACATTGAGAATCTTTCATATCTGCTACTAACTAAATTTCAAGAATGAGTAATTTCTTGGAACTTTTGCTTTTAAACAAGCTTTTCACGCAAATTGACAATAAATGTAATCTTTCTCCCAAAGTAGATGTTGGAACATGTGGCATTCTTTGAAATACATTTTCTAAGAAGACCTCTGATGTGATCTCTGACTTCAAACAAAGTAAGATCTCTTCCATGTAGCTCGGTTGGAAGTGAAAGTCATTGACATTTGACTTTCCCCCCTTTGCTGGAAGAAATTTGATCCTTTTGATATTGTTTGGAAATTGAATTCTGGAATAAAATATTGGCATAGAATCTAATTTTGTAATATAATTCTGGTTATCTGCATTACAATGTGGTTCAATTGAACCCTTTAGACAGTTGGTTGCAGCCAACATTTATGAAAGTGAGTCACGCGGTCAGCTGTTTAGTGCAGTGTAGATATTGGTAGTGTTTGTTGATTTGGGGAATGAAAGCTGTAATCTCTTGGTTTTTTGTTTTATGCCATTGGGAGACCACATGCATCTGCTAAGATCTCTAACCTTGGGTTATTGCCAAGATTTCAGACGATGTATTGCCTCCACCAGCAGCTTTGAAGGTCTTAAATCTTTTGTCTAGGGTCATGCCAAAAGCAAAGCTCATCCCACAGAAGGATCTGGCAGAGCTAGCCTTTAGAGACTTAAAGAAAAGAGAAACGGTTTGTTCTCTGCCAGCTCTCTCTACTGCTACTTCATACGGAACTCATTGTATTACAAAAAAAAACTTAAAATCTTCTTTTCCTTGCACAATTAACCTCCTAACTTTTTTCATTTAGCATATTTGATGGTGCTTATGCCATTATGGTACTTGATACTGTCCAGTGGCTCAATGTAACCATGGAAGTGATTTCTTCTCACACACTCGTTTTTGGTTTGAGGCGTAATTTTATGGCACAATCTCAATTTATAAGATTAGGCTGCTCCTTAAATTTGTGTTGATTTATAGTGATTACTGTTTTAAATAAAGAAGCTGTGAAACTAAGTCAATGCATAGGAGACTTGTCTACTATTCAGCAGCAGAGCAGCCAATTAGCTTATAATCCCACATAACTTCCACTCTTATACTTTTCTTATTCATTAACAATTGGCAACACAGCTTCTAGTGCTGACGCTAAATTGTTGTCTTGGGTTTGGAGTCATCTTAAATTCCAGGTTGTGCTGCCAAAGTTATGATGTGCATCCTTTAGACGTGAACTTTTGACATTCTTTGGTGAAATTGATATGAAGACTAATGCTATTTCAAAAAAAAAAAACCTTTTCTGTTAGGCTCTGTACAATGTGATTTGCTACAATGATAACGTGAGAGTTAGGACTGCTGTTGAACTGATTCAGGCTACAAAAGATATTGAGGCACGAGTGGATGAGGTCAGACAAAACTCTGTTTATGCATTTCTCATTTCTCACAGAATTTAACTGATTGAAGAGGTTATGCAGGTGTCTTCCCCATTACTTATTATTCACGGGGCTGCTGATAAAGTGACTGATCCGCAGGTGAGTAAGTTTCTGTACGAGAAAGCCTCCAGCAAAGACAAAACGCTTAAGCTTTATGAAGATTGTTATCACAGCATTCTTGAAGGAGAACCTGGAGACATGGGCTTCACTGTCCTTGATGATATCGTTGCGTGGCTTGATTATCGATGCTCCTCGAAGAACTGAACCTTCCAGATCCTTTTTTTTTTCCCCCTTCAATTTCACATGCTACAGAAGATAATCTTGAATCATCCAGTAGTTCTATTACGAAATATGCTTCCTTTCTGACATGATGACTGTATTAGCACCTGTGGACAGGTCTTGCGTGAAAAAGCAGAGAGCATCTCACCAAAAACAAACAAAAAAAGGTTTTTCTGTTTTCAGTATTTTCTTAATTTAGCTAATATATTATTATTATTATTATTATTAGATAATTTATTTTTTTAATTAATGTAAAATTAAAAATAAAATTTGATTATTATTTAATAAATATATTTCGATTTAAAATGTCTTAATATTTAAACGATTAAAATCAAGAAATTGAAAATTAAAAAACACAAAAAAACAGTCCTCAGATTTTAACTTGAGAAATCACTTATCTTTTTTATTTTCATAGTTTAAATCTATTCTGATAAGTTTGTAGGCTTTATGTCGTTTAAGAAACAATTGAATTAGGTGTTTAAAAAAATTGCTTGAAGCGCAAATTTCAGCAACAATAATCTAGTATAGACTTTTACACAGTAATATGATTTTAATTCAAGGATCAATGTTGATTTAAGTAATTTGATTTGGTCTATGCATCTTTCAAAAATTGTTCTTTATATTTTTGGAAGGTAAACGAAGGACTAAGAAAAGTGGTTAGATCCACATAATTTTTGTATTAACAAATTTATACCATATGTGAATAATATTTGTATAAAGAAAACGATTTCACACTAAATGGGAAGCTTCTTGAGATTTCACACTAAATGAGAAGCTTCTTGACCCTATTAACATGTGACTTTATGGAGAGCTTTCAATTGAATTTGAACCCAACATAATTATTCACTATAATCTTTAATACCCATACTTAAAAAGTATACAAAGACTTATCAATTTGGGATCGTTTGGCTTTATTTCTATTTTTATGATTTTTATTTTTTCTATTTTAGGTCCCTAGTTTTTAATTAAAAAAAGAAAAAACCTATTTACTTGAGTTTTTAATATAAAAACTGAAAACAAAAACTTGTTTGATTGATATTTGTAACAAAAAATTAAAAACAAAAACATATTTAGTTTTATCATCATGTTTTTATTTTTAATTATAATTTTATGTTAATTATTTTTTAATTAATTAATTCTCATTATGTTTAGAAATAAAATATATGCATATTTATGTAGTTACAAGAATTTGAACATGAATTGTATATAATATAATTCTATAAATTAAAAAAACTATATTAAACCATTTTAAGAAATAAATGATGTTCATTATATTATATTTCTTCAAAACAAAATAACACTATCATTTACAAAAAGAAACATAACTCAATCAAAAATAATATAATCATTCCACATTTTTCAAGCAATTTCATCTTATTTGAAGTTGTGTCAGAATGATATTGTACTATACTTGAGAACTTGCATCTTCATTTTCGCTTTCTCTAATTTGTTATTCATTTTCAATACAATTGTTAAATATTTCATCACTTTATCTATATATTCTAATATAATTGTGTATAATATAACAAGTAATAACGATGTATTTTTCTTTATGTCATAAACATATTTGAAGTATAGAGAATCTTGTTTTTAAAACATCAAAACATCTTTCAATAACATTTCTTAATAAAGAATACTTATATTTAAACAATTTCTATGGACTGTGAGATCTTCCTCTCCCTATGATCTTGGAAATTATATCTCTCACTTCAATATGGTGAAAAAAAATCGAAGCATATTGGTGTAACCTAAATCTACTAAGTAGAACTTACTTAACATATAAAGAACATAATATTAACAAAAAGTTATTAAAAAGTAATCATAATTACTATATTTAAAATAATATAATACCTTGTGAAGACATAGGAAATTGATTTGCTAGATTTGTTACTATTTCTAAAAGAACTCCAAAGTTATTTGCAGTATCTTCTCATCTAATCATTACATATGTAAAACGCAAGTCAAATGAGCAATAATACATAATATTTTGGATTGAATCAATTTTTTTAATCCCATATAGTATTTGTTCATCGATCAAAACATGTTTATCAATATGTGTACTGTCTATTGCTCCTATATAACCCCAGAAAATAAAACTATACTATTAAAATAATTATTAATCATAAGGAAATAATTAAAATAGTAATTAAATATATGAATGTACCTAAAAATATGGAAAGAATTTTGAATTATGTTGAATCTCCATAGGTGTTTGGTAAAGGATGCTACGATAATGACTACTTTTACAAGATGATTAACTGCATATATGACTTTATGAAACTACTTCAAAATTGTCCAGGTTGAATGTTGAAAGTGTTCTATATTAGCTCTAGTTGTCTCATTATACCCTATAGTCGTCAAGAAAATTGTGACTTGTTACTTCACAATCAAATGTCTTATTATCTTTAAGCCTCTTAAACTCATCATCTCATCACATAAGCTTAAAAAGATTATTTTGCACATTCTTAAGTTTTCATAAATTCTTGTAAGATTTCCATTTAAAAGTTCTAATACCCAATCATAACCTGATAGAGCAAAAGTTCATCATAGCTGCTTTTGTAAATGAAATATTTGTTATATCCCCTAGCTAAAGAAATAATGATTAAGTTCATCAGTTTATCATTAGAATCTGATCAGGAATCTATGCATCTACAATACCAACAATGAATAATTAATAAAACATGCAGTTAAAAGTTTAATTAAATATAGACAAAATATCCATACAAAAGATAGACTTAACATTAAGTCAAACATTCATACAAAACACAAACTTAAAATGTTCAAACTATAGAATAGTTCTTAACATAGCAGTATCAAATTAGTAAGAATTTGATATGCAATAATATGAAAATATAACCAAAGTGACACAATCGAATCCAACTTCCTTGCATCTACAATCTTCATAAAAATATTCCTATAAATTACAGAATCAAGTAAAGCCTTTATGACTTCATATTGCACACCTTCAACACTCAATTCATCTAAGGAATTCAAACATTTCATCATTATATTAGACTACTGATTAATTAATAAGGCTCCAGATATATTATCTGTAGTGGATAATGTTGTAATTGGTTTTTTTCTCAAGTAAATCATTCTTCCTTTTTTATTGTTCACCAAGTATAACCAAGACCTCTTTTATAATGTTAAAATGTGTCTTTTTTGCCTTCTTATTCTTAGGAGATATCTTTCTCTTAGATGGAGAACTTATAACTTGATCTACTTTTCATTATAGAAACAATTTTCGTTAATCATCAATTATATGTTCCACTTCTATACTAGTTGATGGAGATTTAGTTAATGAATATTCATATAATCCAAATGTATTAGTATCTCCAAAAATATGACACAACTTTGAAAACTCCTTACATCTTTTTTTCTTGAATTTGTGAGTTATTTTATACACCTATAATGATGAAAAGGAAACACAAGAATAAATATTATATAATATGATATATTGATAAAACAAAGATATATTTTACCTTAAATAGGTTTTTCCAACATTCATTTATAGCATTAACTTCACCGATAAAGGAGTTATAACCGATTCTTGTTTCTTTGAATAAGTTTTTGCAATTCTTCAATCTAGCTCTTAATTTATCATACTTATTCTTTAATTGAATACCAACATACACTTTATTGATTTTGTTTAAAGACCTACCCTAATATTCTTTCAACCAGATTTGAAAAAGGTAGTAGTTGTTCAATTTATTTTCTTCCTTTCTTCAACCATCAATGAGAGTATATACATCTCTATGCTATCATGCTTTACCCCATCCTTTTCATTTATTTCCACACAATCATTAAAATTGTTCAAAGCTTCGATTACTAAATGTAATTACATATAAGTGACATCAATTACAACAATTTCCATAAATAATTAATTGCTAAACATGGTTCAAAATTAATAATTAAATGACTATACACAATAGTAAAAAAAATCAAAAGTATGGAGTCTAATATAATCTCCTTCTTGAAAAAAAAAATCAACCATTGTTATGGAGTTAATACATTTAAATTAAGTTTTATGCTTTTCAAATTTCCCTAACGAGAACCTTGGCTTGCCAAATTTTAATAACATATGTTAATGTTTTTATAGGTTCATGTACTACCTAGAGAAATTTTTAAAAAATCAACCTTTGAATTAGTGGATGAACCTATATACATTTGAATAAAAAATCATATTGTTATGAAGCAGAATTCATATTTTCATTCATCAAATGAAAAAGGATGATTAAATTCTAATCCAAATCAATAATTGTATAATGTAAAAAGCATAACTTATTATTAATAGGAAAGAACATAATGAACTTTCATCAACCTGGTTTTCATTGGTCAACATCTACTAAACTAGAATATTTGATAAGATCGATACAAGTTTACAACACTACCTAATAAAGTTATGGTGTTTGTGAGCCATGTTTCACCTTCAAATTTTCTTATAAAGATGAATGGATGAGAGAACATTAGTCTTTCAAATATAACCACTTAAGACTTGAATCATGAGCAAACCTATATACATATGTACTTATTATGACACTTAAGTGCCATTAAATTAATTCAATGAGTAATTATTCTACGTGTTGAATTACACACAAAAGTTACATAACCTATAACTCATAAGCCAAGTTAATCAGAGCCCAATCTTAACTCAGAATTGTCAAATCAGTTTAAGTACAAGCAAAATGAGATAATATAAACTAGGCCCTCATGATAAACCTTAACAATCTCAAAAACCTATACACTTTTATTACATATAGACGACTTTCTCAAAAAATATAACATAAGAATCAGTTTTCTAGTAACATTGTGCAAAACATAGGACTCGCAAATCTCCTATGCATATTTGAAATACTGACGAAAGCTACAAATTAGAACTTATGCATGAAACATAGCAAGTGAACTTAGTGTACATAGATGTGTAAGAAATAAAGCAACAGATACAATGTCTAATTTGGGACACAACCTATACTACTAAAGAACTGACTAATTTGGTAAGAAGTTGTTTCTAAGGGTGAACTCATAATTGGAAGGATTGACATTTGTGTTTGTTGAAGTAGTTAATTATCTAATGAAAAAGGTTTCATCGAATAATCACTTGTCAAAAGAGGAAAACCACGTGGTTGTTCTAAGCAACGAATTTGTGAGGACAAATCGATTAAAACAATGAAATATTATAAGAGTTTGTTCAACCACAATTTATAAAGGAGTTTAAGGAGAAAGTGAACAAGTTTAGATTCCTTAAAATGACACATGATTTTCTTACTGTCTACTTATAGTGTTTATATGTTCAAGTTGTGTCTAAAATACACAATGGTGACTAGAAGGTATAATACTAATATTAGCTTACAAACCCACTGATGCCAATGAAATGTTAGACTTGAACCTAACAAAACATTTTTACGTCCATTCTCTGTACAATGTTGTGGAATGATTAACTCCATACCACAAAACTGGTTTTTTTTTTACTCACTGTGGCAGTCTTGTATGCTTTCACTATTTATGCCTATAAACATATAAATAGTATGAACCACTACGCACCTCCATGTCAAGTTTAAACAAATGAAGAAACGTTAACAAGTGTTTTAGAAACCAATCTTTTCATATATCAATATGATTATCATAACCAACTGTTACAAACGTCTTATAAGTACTGAACTTATACCGTAAGTTGTGCCTACTTCTTTATATGACAATTTTACATATATCATTTTAAGAAAGATTCATCCTTCTTATGTGATCATCAACCAACAACCTTGTTTTTAAATGCCTCACAACCCTTGTGGTGTTAGACTCTCATACCCTTATAATAAAACTATATAAGTACTAAATATTAATGGCAATAATAAGAATGAAAGAGATACAACAAAATGCCAACCTTTATTACTTCCCTCAAAGTATACAAAGGATGTTCTCTTACATTCAACAACAATTCATAAGAACAATACAAGAAAGAGAGAGAAGAGATAAGTTATCAACCTAAGAGAGAAGAGGATAACAAAGAAGTAAAAAAAACAGAAGAGACGAGAGTTTCCAAAGAGGTTTAAATAGGAATGAAAACTTGTGAAATATTAACGGGCTGTTTGTTTTCGTTGCTTTTTAGGTTTTTGTAAATTCATAAATGACTCTTAAAATCATGTTTGGTTAAAAACGTTTGTATATTTCATTTTTTTAAATAAAAAATGACAACTATTTTATGAAAACATAAAAATAATGCTTTCGTAATATTTGAAACAAGTTTCCATCTATTTTAAAACATTTTTCACAAAACATTCTCTCCTCTACCGACTTCGTCTTTTGTGTCTTCACCCAATATCTCCAGGTATGTTTTCATATCTATCTATTGCTTTTACGATTTCTCTTGTCTCTCTTGTCTACAACATTAGACCCATCATATTTCTTACTGACTATCAATGCTACTTTCTTGTTTTCTCTTTGTGTTACGCTGAGTTGAGTATATTATTGATAATAGGATCAGTCACATTAGTTTGGTAGTAAAAAACAAAATAGAAAAACTAGGCGTAATAGAGGAGAGATATGAATCAACACCAGAACCGTCAAAAGGAAGAGAGATATGAAGAAAATAATAGTACTATAGATGTAGACATACTTACTAAAAACAACATGTAGAACTTCTGCTTTGAACATAAGTTTCTAAATTTTTTTGTGATGATAAAGAAGATGATTCACTTTCATTCTTCCTCTAAACAACAATTTTTCTAACTAGAATGAGTTTTCATGCGATGTGTTTCAATTGTTTAGTTTTTGCTTTACCTCTTTTGCTAAACGTAACGATAACTTCATCTATTTATGGCAAACTGATTCTTTATAAAGAACTAACACAGAACACAACCATGAAACAACGTTATTAAAACTAAAGGCTATAGCTATTTTCTTAATCCTCACGTCATTTCAAAGCAAAGACAACTATAACTGTTTTCTTTTTCCCCAAGTCTTTGTAGCTGTTTTGTTCTTAGAATTGACATCGTTCTTTCTCCTTGTCCTCACATCTTTATAGTTATTTTCTTCTCATCCCCGTGTCTTTAATGTAGCATAGAGTAGAGCACAAGTGGCTTTATAACTATTCTTGTCTTCGCATCATTTATTGTGGCATGTGGAGGCATTTAATGGAGGCTTTATCCCTTACAAAGGTGAAGACATTATTGTCTTCACGTCATTTTTTGTGAAGCCTTATCTTCAAGGTAGCTTATAAGTGTGGAGAATTGAAAGATTAAATGCATTTGTATGGTAGCTTATAAGCGTGGAGAACTGAAACATTAAATGCATTTGTACATGAGTTGAATTTGATATATATGTAGTTGTTGTCATCTTTCGTTACATTTTAACTAAACATAAGAAAGAAAAAGGTTCTCTTTCTATCACATATTGATGACAAAAAATTGAAGAGAAAGAGACTGTGTAGTCACAAATTTGTGTTGTAAATGTTAATACATGTTGACAAAGATGTGTAACAATTGACCATTAAATATATTAAAATTCAAGTTGAACACATTGGTGTAAGACATTATTGTAGCACATTAAAAGTTATATTTTTCTATCAATTTTGTGCTATGTTGAAAAAATTTCCATTTATACCATCTCAATTATATTATAAGCTTCTCGACCCTTTGCTCATGAAACCTGTTCAAGTGGCCTATTACCTAAAGCTGAAATTGAAATGAAGGAATGTGTAAATGATTTACTGTAGTGGTTTTGCTACCAGGTTTTCACATATAATGAAAATCTAATTTTTGTACAAGTTTGGACATCAATTTTTTTTTAGAAATTGTTATAATTGTCACATGTTTATTTTGAACCATATTTAGCATTTAATACTTTGTAGAAATTGTTGTGATTGATGTCACATATATGTTATTACATTTAGTGATAGAAGGCTTGAACAATATGAATGATTACATTAATTGTATGGAAGTAATTGAAAAAGATGGGGGTATGGAATGATACTATAGAGATGTATTTAATCTTCTTAATGGTTACAGAAATGAAAAGGAAAATCGAACGACTACTACCTTTTCCAAATCTAGTTGGAAGAATATTAAAGCAGGGCTTCAAACAAAATTCAATAAGGAGTGTACTGATATTTAATTGAAGAATAAGTATAATATATTAAGGGTCAGATTGAAGAATTTCAAGAACTTACTTAAAGAAATAAGAGTCGGTTACAACTTTTTTACTGGTGAAGTTAATACTACATATGAATGTTAGGAAAATCTATGTAAGGTAAAATATCTCTTTAGTTTTATCAATATATCATATTATATAATATTCATTCTCATATATCTTTTTTATCATTATAGGTGCATAGAATGGCTCACAGATTTAAGAAAAAAGGATGTAAGGAATGTTTAGACTTGTGTTATCTTTTTGGAGATACTACTGCAGCTAGTGTGCATACACATCCATCAACTAAATCTCCATCGAATAGTACAGAAGAGGAACATGGAAATGATGTTATTGAAGATTACTCGAATAATGGAAAAGAAGATCAAGATAAAAGTTTTCAGTCTAAGAGAAAGAAGTCTCTTAAAAAAAAGACGAAAAAGAAGACGCATTCTAACATTGTAGAAGAAGCCTTACTTATACTTAATGAACAATCAAAAAGGAAGAATGATTTACTTGAGACAAAAATGAGTGAAACATCATCCACTGTAGAGAATATGTAACATCCCGTTACCGATGTGTTAGAACATATTGGTAATTTGGGATGGGATAGAATCATACTGCATTTTACTGATTGAGCATTCATTGACCTCTAATTATAGAGGAATGAATTAATTGCACATGCATTGATTGGTACATGCATTCATGGCATTTTCCGGCGTTTAATTGTGATCATGAATTGATTGGTAAATTTTTGAGATAATTAGGTTTAATTGTGATTTATTGGGAATTATGACATTATTGGGTTTGTATATTTAAATTGGGGTGAGAATTGAATTTTAGATATCCAAAAATTTAAATTGGAGTATAGGATCGAGTGTCTGATATTTTTGAAGATTTATAGAAAATTTTTTGAAAATTTTAGAGTTATGGTTCAGGACCGGGAAATTGACTTAAAGACTGATGGATTAGATTCCGGTTTCGAAATTGATGAGTAAATAGCATGGAAATTTTTGATTTGTGAGTTTAGGAATTTTTATGACGAGCCATTGAAATTTAGAGACTGGAAATTAATGAATTTGAGGATTATGTTCTAGAGATTTACATCAACCATTTATATAGCCTTAGGGTTTGAATATTGTAAAAAGCCTAACTTCCTC
>JANJEY010000003.1:34129066-34145347 GCA_024703695.1 Erythroxylum cataractarum
ATTGCACATGCATTGATAGGTACATGCATTCATGGCATTTTCCGGCATTTAATTGTGATCATGAATTGATTTGTAAACTTTCGAGATGATTAGGTTTAATTGTGATTTATTGGGAATTATGACATAATTTGGTTTGTATAGTTAAATTGGAGTGAGAATTGAATTTTAGGGAATTGAAAATTTAAATTGGAGCATAGGATCTAGTGTCTTATATTTTTGAGGATTTATAGAAATTTTTCTGAAATTTTTAGAGTTATGGGTCCGGACCGAGAAATTGACTTAAAGACTGATGAATTAGATTCCATTTCCGAAATTGATGGGTAAATGGCATGGAAAATTTTGATTTGCGAGTTTAGGAATTTTTATGATGAGCCATTGGAAATTAGAGACTGAAATTAATGAATTTGAGGACTATGATCTATAGGTTTAAATCAACCCTATATATATATATATCTTATGTTTGAAAAATAGAAGACATTTTCTCCTAGGGCACGAATCTTCTTCCTCTTCTCGTTGGTGACTTCGATCTTTTCCTGTTGAAGATTTTGCTTGTTTTCCCTTTCATCGTGGTTGAAGAGCTGCTGGAAAATCTTAGAGATGTTAATGTTTGGTTTGGCATGGGAGATTACCGTGGGTGTTAGACTTTGAGAGATTTTTCAAAGATTTAGGGATTGAGGATTTGAGCTTTGAATTGGTAAGTTTAATGGATTTAACATTGTTATTTATTGTTGTTTGAGGCATTTATGGTTTTTATTGTGTAAGAAATGGGTAGTTAAGAGTGATTATGCTGGTTTTAGTGAAAGAAAGGATGAAAAATGGAGAGGAGAAGACGATGTAGCCCGCGCATCGCGACGTCTGCAAGATACCTCACCTCGGCGAGTAAATGCTTACTCACCTCGACGAGCGCGCTCGTCGCACCGAGCAAGGATGGTTCGTCGCCGCAACGAGCCGGGCGAGACGTCGCGACGAGCCTGAAATTTTACGCCGCGACGCGTCTCTCTTCGTGTGTCGCGGCGAGCTGAAGGAAGGTGCCCGCCGCGACGAGTGTCTTCCACGCCGCGGCGAGCGACCCTTTCGTCGCGGCGAAGGACCCTTGGTCGCGGCGAGGGGCAGTTTCCTGAAGTGAAATAATTTAGTTTTTGGGGCATAACTTATAGTATAGACCTCCAATTTAGGTGATTATGGATTCGTTATGAACTAGAGAAAGAGGGCTACAATTGAGGTAAAGAATAAGAGTTCGAATTTAAATTAGCGAGTTCTCAATCATAGAAAGAGAGCCGACTATAGTTCCTATTGTGACCTAAGAATTTTATTATGACTATAGGTGTTTAAATTGGAGACTTATGAAATTAATGGATGATATTGATCTAATGAATAGTAATTTTGGTTATGAGGCAAGAGATTGCAGAAATTGGGTTATAGCACTGGAAAATCATGAATATGCATCGTACATATTTTCAATTAGACATATGCATCACTGAATTGTTTTAAATTGAGCACCTAGTAATGGGAAATTATTTTAATGTTATAGAGGCACCGTTGGATCGTCATTCCACGGATATTGTTGGGACTTCCAGACAATAGCTTTGAAGTTACAGGTGAGTAACCTAGTTGGTTCCTCAATTTCTGATGTGCTAAATGCTCTGCGTGAATTGTTTGCTAATGTGAATGAATAGGATCGAAATGCATGTTTTTGATAAATTGGATTTTTTACTACTATAGAGCTGTGATAAATGGGCTTATAGCCACATGACTGTGGATTACTGGACATTTACATTTCATGCATAAATGCATGAACAGATAATGAATGTTGTGACCCGAGTCGCCTTTATTACTGAAAAGAGCTTTAAGCTCGAATACTGTCACTGAACCGAGCTTCGAGCTCGAGGGGAGTTAGTGCATCCTGCATGAGGGCTCTCCTACTTCCTGACGCGTCCACTGAAAACTGTCACTGATTTAGCGCTCAGTCACAACACTGAAATAACTGGAAAAGAGTCACATGTGCATCGTATTATACAATTGTGACAACTGAATTGTGAATTGTCTGTATGTTGTGAATTGTTATATGATATTTTAATCGTTACTGTAATGTACTGTACGCAATTTGCGTAATGCATGAATTGAGTGAACCATCGATGATAGTTTCTCATTAAGTTCGCAAACTCATCCAAAATTGCATATTGTTTTTCAAGACTGATAGATTAGACTCCTAGCTCCAGAGTTTCTTCTCCTGTCGCGTGAGCGTTCTGGTGAGAGAGGCGATGGCTCATAGGTTGGTCAACTGGGATTAAATTTTTGGGATGACTTAGTATAGACTTTTGTATCAGTTTCCTTTTTGGACTGTTGTACTTAGACTGTAGGGAACTGATAGACTTGACTATATTTCTGATTGATCTTATGAAATGAGAAAGGCTTTATGGTTTTTAAAATTCAGTGATTTTGATATTGCGGATCTTACTGTATTGATGCCATGCACTTTATAGAATTGATCGAACGTAGTGCACCCTCGTCGTAAGATATGTACCGGAATGACCTGCGGGCGTCCCGGTGTGTACCCTATGGTAAGAGGGCGCTACAGAATAGATCTCAAAAGTCTAACATAATGATGGAATGTCTGAATTCTTTAGATGAATTGGGTGTTGACGGTGTGCAATATGAAAAAACTGTGAAGGCTTTACATGATTCTCCACTTTATAAGGACTTTTTTTTAAGATGACACAAACAAGGAATTTGGATTAGATTATGTCACTTAGTTATATTTTCATGTTATTGCATATCGAATTCTTATTGATTTGACACTTTTATATTAAGAACTAACCATGTAGAATTTCTACTCTATCAGGTCATAATTGAATATTATAACTTTTGAATGGTAGTCCTACAAGGATTTATGAAAACTTAGGAATGAGAAAGATAATCTTCTTGAGCTTATATGATGAGTTGAAGAATTTAGGAGGCTTAAAGGCAACAAATCATTTGACTGTGGAGGAACAAATATCAATTTTCTTGATGACTATAGGTTATAGTGAGACAACTAAAGTCAATGTAAATCGCTTTCAATATTCGACCTAGACAATTTCAAAGCAGTTTCGAAAAGTCTTATATGCAATTAATCTTCTTGCAAAAAGAGTCATTACTCTACCATCTTTTACTAATACACCTCCTGAGATTCAACATAATTCAAATTCTTTCCATATTTTTAGGTACATTCATATATTTAATTACTATTTTAATTATATCCTTATGATTAAAAATTATTTAAATATATTTTTTAATTTAAAGGATTATATGGGAGCAATAGATGGTACATATATTGATGCATATGCTCCGACCAATGAACAAATACCATACAAGGGCAAAAGAATTAATCCAACCCAAAATATTATGGTCGTGTTTGGTTAACAACTTTTCAACTATTTTTTGACTGTTTGACTTAAATTAGTTGTTTGATGCATATCAATAAGCTGTTTATTAGTTTGGATAGAAGTTGGTTGGGTTGACTGATTCAATTCAACCAGCTATTTTTTCACTAGCTCCTTTATTGGAGCGCTTGAAGATTGTTGATTGAATTATGTCAGCATTGCCCCTTTTTACTCTCTACTCTTGGTCTTTTCCATCTTCTTCTTTATGTTTGACATACAGATTTCAAAAGATTATGATCAAAGCTTTTGCTGATAATCCTAAGGTTTACATCTCGCTCCATCTTTCTTACACTCACCAAACATCCATTCTTTACTTTTAATCTTATGATCATTTTAGGATTTAAGAATCTTATGTAAATGGGGCAACAGAACTACATACCACCACTAATGGTAGAGCATCCCAGACAACGATGATCCCACGTGGCCGGCAAATCCACAAGACCTTCAACAACATCAAAATCACAATCCTCTGTGACTTTTCTACCATCTTCATCCTACGTGGCATCATCAACATTGGCAACCTCTCCAACTCCGATGCCGATGTTGTCAACCAGAACCTCATCGAAGAGGCGAACCGCATCCTTACCGAGATATACTCCGACAAGGACCCCAGCGTTGTTAACGATGTGGATATCAACCCCAATTTAACTTACATTTTGGGACCTAAAATCGCTAAGTGGGATAGCGAGCGCAACGCCTAGATTAACCAAAACCCTAAGTTCCCTAGTCACTTCACTCATGGTAAACCTTGAATTTTGCTGCTTTTCGGTTCGCCTCCCAACCCGTGTGATAACCCCATTGGAGATGACTATTTGTTGAAGGCTGTGAAGAACACGATAGACTATTGCAGGATTCATGGGATTGAGATTATTTATAATATGGCTCATTTGGATAAGGAGTTAGCTAGGTATGGGGGAAAACTACCTATGATTAGGAGATTGATGGTGTCACACCCTGAAGTCGAGTGAATATGGTGGATGGATAGCGATGCCATGTTTACTGATATGGTTTTTGAGATCCCATTATCTAAATATAGTAAGCATAATTTGGTGATTCATGGGTATCCTGACTTGTTGTTCGATCAGAAATTATGGATTGCTTTGAATATTAGGAGCTTCTTGTTTAGGAATTGTTAGTGGAGTTTGGATTTGCTTGATGCCTGGGCTCCGATGGGTCCTAAAGGGCCAATAAGGGAGGAGGTCGGGAAGATTTTAACAGCAAATCTGAAGGGGAGGCTGGAGTTTGAGGCGGACAATCAGTTTACTTTGATTTACCTGTTGCTTTCACAGAAGGATCAGTGGATGGATAAGGTTTATATTGAGAATCATTATTATTTGCACGGGTATTAGGCGGGTTTGGTGGACTGGTATGAGGAGATGATTGAGGAGCATCATCCTGGTTTAAGTGATGAAAGGTGGCCTTTTATGACTCATTTTTTGGGTTGCAAGCCTTGTGGGAGCTATGGAGATTATCCTGTTGAAAAGTGCTTGAAGAGCATGGAGAGGGCTTTTAATTTCGCTGATAAGCAGGTGCTTAAACTTTATGGTTTTGGCTATAGAGGATTGCTTAGCCCCGAGATCAAGAGGATCAGAAATGAGACTGTAACTCCTCTAAATTATGTGGATCAATTTGATATCCACCACTCTGTTCATCCCAAGGAGCTAGTGGATCCAATGGCAAAGAGACAAAGAGAGTGAGTGGAAATACGTCATAATTTGTAGGTAATGTAATTCATCAGTCAAAGGTAGAAATTTTGATAATAGCATTTTTTAGTCATGTTCGTTCTACTTCTTGGAACAAAGGGTTAGAATTCTTTTTATTAGCTTCAACTCCTCATGTTGTATAAGTCAACCAAAGGAACTTATAATCATTCTCAATTGTGATTTTTTTCTGTGTTTTGCCTTTTATCTAAGCCTCAAAGCTTCTCATGTTACATACTGCATTAGCAGGAAAATGTACAATGCTCAAGTGCTTATTTCAAATCATTGTGTTTCAGATCATTAGTTCTTCTCAATTATTATTATTATTAGATTTATTATTATTATTATTATTATTATTATTATTATTATTGTTATATTTTTTATGTTTTTTATTAGAGTTATAAACTTAATTTTTGTAGAATTAAATATTTAAAATTTAAATTACTATAAGAATATTCAATGAAATACTAAGATATATAATATTCATACCCTCATATTTTTTTAAAGTCATATCCTCATAAGTTATTTTACACATAAACAGCTAATACTAAACAACTAATTTTATCAAACATCAAATGACAAATAGTTAATGCAATCCGCTGGTCAAATCAGTTAACAGAATCAACTATCAGCTAACAGCTAATGCAATCAGCTGGTTGCCAAATATAGTCTATATATTGTTGCTCATTTAACATGTGTTTTGCATATGTAATGGTTGCATGGGAATGTACTGTAAATGACTTTCGAATTCTTTTGGAAATAGTGACAAATCTAGTTAATCAATTTCTTATGCCTCCACAAAGTATTATATTATTTTAAATAAACTTAGTAATTATGATTCATTTTTAATGCTTTTTTGTTAATATTATGTTCTTTCTATGTTATGTAAGTACTATTTGGTTGACCTGGGATATACTAATATGCCTGAATTTTTTTCACCATATCGAGGTGAAAAATATCATTTGCGAGATTATAGATGCAGTATTGATATAATTTTCTAATTTATAAAATTTTATTATATATAATTAATGTGTAATTTTTAATTACATTTAATTTGCATATACTTAAATTTTTACCATAAGATAATTAATTAATTTAAAAATATAATGTATGATATAAAATTATTAACATAAGAGTCTAACATAAGAGTCTAATTAACATAAGTGTAATATTTGGTTTATATTACAAAAGTAGAAAGAAGATGATAAAATAAGACATGTTTTTGTTTTTGTTTTTAATTATTAATATAAACTAAATAAGTTTTTTTTTTAAATTTTTATATTACAAATATCAGTTAAACTGGTTTTTTTCTTAAATAGAAAATAAAAACCAAAAATTACAATAAAAAAAGAAGTAAAACCAATTGTACATTTTGAACTTCTGTTTTAACTTCTTGTTTCACGTTTTATAGAAACCACAAAAAACAGAAGAATATAACAGAAACAAACGGCCCTACATTTTTCATTTTTTTTTTCCCCAAATCAATAGTTTACTTTACACAAATGATTGAGGGAACGTGTTCAGTACCATCCATAGGCAACCTAAAAGAAAATACCTGCAGACTGTGGTATTGACCACTATAGCTTCTGATCTGTTCTTGTCTTAGAATTTGTACAACCTGCAAGTTTGTCTTTATGCATCCATGTCACTCCTAAACCAGCTCTTCAACAGAGGCGTTTTCGGTTCTAAATGGTTCGTGCCGCAGATTTTCTTTCGAAGTTTTCTGTCTCAATTTGGACTTATTGTTGATTCTAACGTGTGCTCAAATTTCATTGTTGGTTTTGTTGATTCAATTGTGACTGGTTTACTTTATACACCCGTGGGTCAAATCATGTGCTTTTCTACTTCTGAGATTTTAAACCTAATAAGTCAAAGTTCTTATCCTTATGATCCGTCTCTGGATTTCGGTTGATTGATTTATGTAACTGCAGTATTTAGTTCGTTTGCCTTGATTTTAGATCATAGATGTAGTGATTTTTAGCGAGTGGGATTTTCTCTCGGTATCTGCTTTTGGTTGTGATAGTTCCAGTCAAATGAAATTCTCTTGTGTCCTCAGAGCGTCATTTGTTTGTTTCTCGTCAATATTTTTGGCCATTTGAATGTATTTTGTTGATTGGCTTTGTAGCAAAACGTCCTTGATTTTAGCAATTTCACGCATCAAATTGCTGCAAAATAAGAGAGGTTTGCATCTCAAACAGATGCGCACGGAGATTGCACAGTTTTTGCAGGCTGGCCAAGAAGCAATAGCTCGAATTCGGGTATCCTTTGTGTTTTGACTGCTTGTGAATTGCTTTCAGGATTTTCCTTCTTTTATAATTGAGAAAATAACTCTTTCATCTGCTGCATTGCTTTCTTTTTTGTTAGGTTGAACATGTAATACGTGAGCAAAACATATGGGCTGCTTATGAGATATTGGAGCTTTTTTGTGAGTTTGTTCTTGCACGGATTTCCATTCTTGAAAGTCAGAAGTAAGTTCATTGACTACCGGTTGTTTATATTTGAGAATTTTCATTTTACTTTCAATTATTGACCAATTTGTGAAAGATATTTATTTTGTGGGTGTATGATTTGATTTTTCTTTCTTTATATCATTTTGTGATCATAAACCTATTTGTTGAACGATTTTGAATGCGTTTATATAGACATCAGTAACATGTGATCATTAGTAGTTCCCTAGTACTTTCCATGATCCATTGTTTCATCAGTAGTTCATCTAACCTTGAGGCTGCTTCGGGGTTTAATGTGCAATGATTGGAAGAAAGAATTGGCTTCATGTTACTTAGATGTTCCATGAGATGCTGCAGCAAAGCTACAACTGAATTTTACTGTTCCTATTTATGCCTCTGCTTCTTTAGAAGAATCAAGTCTAATTAAATTTTCACAAAAATTGTATCTTTTTTTGGGTGTAGTAGGAGGATACACATGGTTCCACCCATGTCATTACTAGTTATATATTTTGCACTCTCTAACTCTTCATGCTTGTGTTTGGACCACTCTTTGTAAATTTAACAAGACTCACTATCTATATCTTAGGTAAAATTTCCTATAGTAATACCTTTATTTCGCAATTGTTTTGCCTTTCGTCTTTGATCGAAGAACCTCTCGACTTGTTTGAACCCAATGTTAACTTAGGGCTTGAGTTGAATGATTGTTATTTGTGGTGATATTAACATTCTATTGTTCGCTGATTGGGAAGGGAAACTTTTACATACTAAATATTCATTGATGAGCCTCTTTGGAGTAACATTAAGTAACTAATCATACATATTTGAGCACAAGGAATTATGATGTACATGTTCTCAGTTGTCTACCCTAAGAAATATATCTGATTTGTTTAGGTTTATAGGTATTGCCTAATGTATCTTTAGTAAATATGATTCCTTGACCTTTGGAAGAAATTAGGTTGATGAATTCTGAAGAAAGAAGACAAATTGATTCTTCCTTAATTTTTTTGTGAATAGTACTAGGATTATATAGGACAATACAACCATAATTACCTCCTTAAATTAATAAGAATCTATATATTCTCCAAGTAATAAAATCTCAACTAATTAATAGAATATTGTTGTATGTCTTATGGGAGAACCAACCCCAAAAGCTAGCTTAAAGGGTGGGAGAGCCCATAAGCCTATAAATCCCACATCAACCTCTCTTATTACCGATGTGAGACAATTAGACCATAACATTCCACCTCACCTCGCAGTCTAGGCATCAGCAGGTTGGCTATGCACTAGACCTTTTTCTAGCTCTGGACGAACACTGCTATACTAGTGTCACCACCCACACATCCATGGGCTAGCTGTGTGCCAGACCTTTTCTAGCTTCAACTGAACACTACAATACTGGCATCACCACCCGTGGGCGTGGCACGAGAACTTGAAGGAGTGATGTTAGCTTTGATACCAATTGTTACAGGTCTTATGGGCAAAAATTATAGGATCAAAAATGTGATAGTTGATAAATGTTTGTGAGTAATGGTTGATATTAGATTAATAAACTGGGAATAGAGAAAAGGAAGGTGTGTTGTATTGATGATGAAAGGAAAAAAAAGGTGATAGGTGACACTAGCAACATTCGAGAGGTTGCCTTCTCTCCCAAGACCCACTCAATCACAATAGATTCATCCCACTTTTAATAACAGACTCACTAACAATAGAAAATAGACAACTCAGTAGATAAGACAAAGCAGTGTAACAACCTGCCACACATGACCCACATATTCAACTCACATTCCCTAACCAAATAACCAACATTCCCTAACCTCATACGAGCCCATTAATTCGAGCCAGCCCTTTTGTAGCCATGATACTTCTACCTTGTGTAGACAAACTTAATTGGAGGCCTATTAGCAGTAGCAAACCTATCATTACTTCCCCCCTCAGCACCCATCTTGTCCCCAAGGTGGAAATTAGGAAACAATTCTTGTATCAACAACAAAGGTTCCCAAGTAGCTTCAAAAGGAGGAAGATCCTTCCATAACACCAACACTTTTAATCCCTCAAGTGTCTCACGCGTATCTAGAATTTCTTGCAATTCAACCAACCAATCTATTTCAGCAATCAGAATTGGAGGTAGAGGCTAGTGAAGTATTTCCCAATGCATTTTTAAGTTGTGAGACGTGGAAAACAGTGTGTATTGTTGCTGAATCCGGAAGTGCAAGTTTATAGACAACCTTCCCAATACGTTGTACTACCTGATAGGGCCCAAAGTATCTTGGAGAAAGTTTTTCATTTGGACGTAACGGCTAAGGATTGCTGAAGATAAGGACGTAGAGTCAAGTACACCATCTTACCAACTGAAAACTCAACATCTCTGTGGTGCTTATTAGCTGCTGTTGTCATCTTATTTTGAGCAACTACCAATTGGTCCTTCAACTCATTCAACATGAAGCCTCTTGCAAGTAGCATTTCATCCAACGTAGAATTAGTAGTATTGGAATAGGGATACTTGATCGGTGAGAGATGATCTCTATCATTTACCACCTTGAAGGGTGTGGTTTCGATGGAAGTATGGAAAGAGGTGTTGTAACAATAATTTGCCCAGGACAACCATCTAGACCATTGCTTAGGCTGCTGACTTGCAAAACACCATAGGTAAAACTCGAGACACCTCTTTACCAGTTCACATTGACCATCGGTATTCGGATGATAAGCCGTACTCTGCATTAATTGCGTGTGCTGCAACTTGAAAAGCTCGGTCTAGAAATTACTCAAGAAAATCCGATCTCTATCAGTCACAATACTTCGTGGAAATCCATGTAATTTCACCACTTGTGTCATAAATTCATCCGCAACCACTTTGGCAGTAAATGGATGCTTGAGAAGGATGAAATGAGCATACTTATTGAGTTGGTCCACCACCACCAAGATTGAATCAAATCCATAGGATTTTGGCAAACCTTCCACAAAATCCATGGTTATGTCCTCCCAGATGGTTTGAGGAATTGGAAGGGGTTGAAGCAGACCAACGGGGGAGAGGATCTCATATTTATGTTGCTGGCAGACAAGACATTCAGCCACAAAATGCTTTATTGTATAGCTTTATTGGGGTCAGGTGCTATTTTCAGCCAAAAAGGATGACGTATAGCTTTCTTCAACCATGCTTTAGTTGGAAGTGGGCATCTTGTTGAATCTTTGTATAGCTTTCTTCAACCATGCTTTAGTTGCAAGTGGGCATCTTGTTGAATCTTTGCACGCAACTTGGCCCAATCAACCCAAGAAGGTACTGAAATGGCCTGCATTTCGACAAACAAGTGAAATTGTGATAAAGCGTCTACGACTGTATTTTCTAGGCCTGGCTTAAACAGCACTTCAAAATCAAATCCCATCAACTTGGTTAGCTAATGTTGATACTCACTAGCTAAAACCCTTTGCTCAAGCAAACACCGAAGAGATTTTTTATCAGTTTTAACGATGAAATGATGGCCTAATAAATAGTGACACCATTTTTGGATTGACACAATGATCGACATAAGTACGCGCTCATACAATGATTTGAAACGTGACCTTCCAACTAAAGCATCGTTGAAGAAAGCTATAGGTCATCCTTTTTGGCTAAAAATAGCACCTGACCCCAATTTCCCATAATCACAAACAAACCGCTAATAATACCCTGTTGGCTTGAGGAATCCCCTAAATTCGTTTTGGTTTTTTGGAATTGGCCACTCATCCATAAGTTTGACTTTTTCAGGGTCTGCAGACACTTCTCGGAAATCACGTGCCCCAAATATGCCAACTCCATTCACCCAAAGCAGCACCTTTTCAAGTTTGCTAATAATTGGTGCTTGTCGAAGTTGAGATAAATTAACACGTAAATGCTCAATATGGTCACTTATAGAAGCACTGTAAATTAGAATATCATCGAAGAAAACAAGCATATACTGTCGAAGTAAACCCTTGAAAATACTGTTCATCAATGCCTGAAATGTCGCCGACGCGTTCATTAACCTGAACGGCATTACAAGGAACTTGAAGTGACCATCATGCGTACGAAATGCTATTTTATGCATATCCTCCGATTGGACATTTGGTGGTATTCGGGCTTCAAGTCAAGTTTAGTAAAAATTCTTGCCCCATTCAACTCATCAAACAATTCGTCAATATTTGGGATTGGAAATCTACTCGGAACTATTGCTCGATTCAAGGCCTATAATCCACACAAAATCGCCAACTCCCATCCTTCTTTCAAACCAATAATATCGGGCTCGAAAATGGGCTCACACTTGGCATAATCACTCCTTCCTCTGGCATCTCATTCACTAACTTCTCAATTTTGTTTTTCCGAATATGTGGATATCGATAAGGCCGCAAATTGACTGCTTCTGAACCCTCCTTAAGCACTATCACTTGTTTATGACCTCTAAATGGGGGTAACTCTTTAGGTGCAGCACACAGATCATTAAATTCTTCTAACAACTCTCTCAACATATGCTCAACATCCTCCAGTCTTTCCTTTTGTGGTTTCTAAGTGAAACAACTCCAAACATTAACCCTTCTTTCTCAACCTGCAGTTCTTTCACCATAGTTTATAGAGAGACTATGGCTTTTGTTAAGCTAGGATCACCTTTCAAAGTAATTGACTAACCACCCAATTCAAATGTCATTGTAAGCTTCTTCCAATCATCACGTGTCTCTCCCAACGTTGCTAACCACTTTAGGCCCAAAATGACATCAGTACTTCCTAAAGGTAATGGTAAGAAGTCCTCCACAATTCTTTTGGAGCTTCAAGACCACACCCTTACACACCCATTCCTTTCAACTGTTTCCTGGAACCAATGACGACTCCATATTGTGAAGTCTTGTGAATGGGTAATTGCAAAGCCTCCACAACACCAGTGAAAATGAAATTACACGTGGCCCTGCAGTCAATTAAAACCACCTCATCTAACCTATGCACTTCTCCTTTCAATTTTAGAGTCCTTGGTTCGGACAATCCCATATTAGAATTCAAGGATAATCTTACTCCTCCTAGCACCTCTGTTTTAGCTGGACCCATCTATTCTATACCATCCCCCCTCCGTCTTCCTCACTCATTAACAACATATGCAATTCTTTCCTTTTACATCGATGCCCAACATGCCATTTTTCATCACAATGATAGCAAAGCCCTTGTTCTCTTCGGCTCTGAGCTTCATTGGGCGTAAGCTTTTGAAATCGTGGGTACTCATAAGATGGGTTGGTGCTTGTGTTTTTGATTTTGCGGATGGGTTGGGGAGGTTTGACATTTTGGGTGGGAGTGTTTGAGTTGTTGGTGAAAGGGTTGTAGGGTTTGTTTGGGATCTATGTGACCGTTATAGCGTTTGATTTGAATAAGATTGAAGGGGGCTCTTTGGTGGGTTTGGTGTGTTGGGCAGTGGACAGGACTTGGTTCTTGTGTTCAACCCGACCCGCAACTTCCATAGTCTCCTTTAGATTTTGTGGGTTTAAGACTAGTAGTTCAACCTGAATTTTCTCATTAAGGCCATTAACAAATACGACAGACATGATGTTGTTGTCAACCCTTCCAATCGATGCTGCTAAATATTCGAGCTAGGCTTTGTATTCAGCCACCGTTTCGTGTTGTTTGACGGCGAAGAAATGATGGAGTAAGGAACCAACTTGTAATCCAGCGAATCTATACAACATCTAAATTTTCAACTCCTCCCAACTCTCAAAAATTATATCCCTCTCTTCAAACCTTAGCCAAGCTTGTGCCTCACCTTTAAAACAAACACCCACTACCTCAAGCTTCTTTGCCTCTAATAAATGGTTAATGGAAAAATACCTTTCAACTCTAAAAATCCAGGAATCAACGCCTTCCCATCAAACACTAACAATTCCAACTTTCGAGAGTCTCGGTCTTTCTCCCAAATTTGTTTAGCAATTGCTATCACCTCCTCTAATGTCTTCTCTTTATTGACATTAATGGGTTCCACCACATTTTGATGGGCATTAATGGATTCCACACAGTTCGGGTTTTCGAGGGACGAGTTTTGTAGCAGGGTTTTAAGTGAATGTTGATTCTCTTTCATTTGTTGAACCAACAAGGTTACTGCAGTTGATAGCCCAACCACCTCTTTTTTAAGTTTAGGAATTTCTTTGACACTTTCTTTAAGTATTTCGATTTGGGAATCCATTATGATTTTGGGCATGAAATACTCCGGGATTGAAACAGCTCTAATACAAATTGTTATAGGTATTATGGGAGAACTAACCCCAAAAGCTAGCTTAAAGGGTGGGAGAGCCTATAAGCCTATAAACCATATATCAGCGTCTCTTATTAACGATGTGGGACAATTAGACCATAACAAATATCAACTAATTATCTATAGAAAATCAGCTAATTAGCTCTATATTATGGAAATAATCAGCTAATTATCTGTAAAGAATCGGCTAATTATCTCTAGCTGATTATTTCCATAGTATCAACACTCCCACTCAAGTTGGTGCATAGATATTGATTATGCCCAACTTGCTTACAAAGAACTAAAAATTCTGTTTTAGTAGTCCTTTGGTGAAGACATTGATAGCTTGTTGTAGTGTAGGTACGAATGGTATGTAAATGAGTCCACTTTCAAGTTTTTCTTTTATAAAATGTTTGTCAATCTCCACATGCTTCGTTTGATCATGTTGAACTGGATTGTTGGCAATACTGATAGCTGCTTTGTTATCACAAAACAACTTCATTGGGTGCTCCATTGGTTTCTTAAGATCTTCCATTACTCTTTTAATCCAAATTATTTCACAAATTCCTTATGCCCCCTCCGCACTACTTCTGGTTACCACACTTTGCTTTTTCCTCTTTCAAGTTACTAGATTTCCCACAAATATATGCAATACCCAAAAGTTGATCTTCTGTTAGTAAGAGACCCTTTCCAGTCTGCATCAATGTGGAATTCAACTTTCCTTTGATCACTTTTCTTGAAGAATAATCCTTTCCTTGGAGTTCCCTTTTAAGTATCTTAAGATTCTATGCACTACTTTCAAATGTTCTTCATAGGGAGTATGCATAAACTGACTTATCACATTGAGAATAAAGGAAATATCTAGTTTGGTGTGAGATAAATAGATTAGCTTTCCTACTAGTCGTTGATATCAACTTGTATCTATTGAAACTCTTTCTTTAACCTTACTTAGATTTGAGTTGAATTCCATGAGAGTATTTGATGGTTCACATCCATTCATCCCAATTTCTTCTAGAAGGGCTAGGATATACTTCGATTGGGAGACTACTATACCCTTCTTAGATTTAGCAATTTCCCATGTCTTTGATTTCAAACTCCTTTGAGAGATTCTTTTTAATAATTTCAATTTCCTCAAAATCATTGCCAATGAGGATAATGTCGTTTATGTGTGCAATTAGAATCGCATTCCTTCCTTCTGTAGAAGTTTTTATGAATAGATTATGATTAGATTGCCTCTGAAAGAAATCTTGAGACTTCATATAAAGATTTTTTTAGTTTGCATATCCTTTTTTTGAAGCTTTCACTAAATCCTGGGGGAGGCTCCATATATTCCTCTTCTTCTAAATCTCCATTTAGGAAGACATTTTTCACTTCCAACTAATGTAGAATCCAATCTAGATTAACTGCAAGCAACACTCACAACATTTAACTTAGAGACAGGTGAAAAATTTTCTGAATAATCTACGCCATGGGTTTGTGTATACCCAAAGGTGAGTCTTATATCTTTCAAGTGATCCATTAGAATTGTGATTTACGATGATTACCAATTTACATCCAACCAATGTTTTGCCTCTCGGAAGATCAACTTCCTCATCTACTTCCTCTCACATTCTATTTTCCCCCAAAACTCTCATCTCCTTCAGGACTGCATCCCTCCACTTAGGAATATTTAGAGCGAATTGTATATTCTTAGGAATGGAAGCATTGGATAACTTAGAAGTAAATGCTTGAAATGATGGAGATAGACTTTGATATGATAAGTAGTTAGTTATACAAAGGATATTTGTTACAAATTCTAGAATACCTTACTTCATTCGTAGCACTAAGGATCAGTATAAGCACTTGGGTAAAAGGTCATGTAGGGGAACAGGAAAAATTCATTTTCAATTGTTTCAAAGCAGCCTTGTCCTCTCCATATGGATAACAATATGGTGAGATAACTTATTGTGCTTATTTATTAATACTAAAAGTGATGTAGGACAAATAGAAGAATTATTAACTAGTAGCTAAAACTCACAAATTTAGAAATCTAGTTGATATTAAGCTGCTGGAATATCAGATTTCAAGGTTGAATTTAGGCTGAGAATGTAGAATTTTCAGATTTTGTATGGCTGACAATTTAAGGTTTGACGCTGGAAATTTAGATTTAGGATTTCGGGTTTAATATGTCTGGAATTTAGGTTTGAGATGGCTAAAATATAGGTTTAAGAGGACTGGAATTTGGGTTAGGGTTGCTGGAATTTCATGAAGAACACAAAAAATAGATAGGAGGAAACTGGGAATCACTCATGGGTCTAAGAATCACTCTTAGGAGAAAGCATCACACTTTCTAGTTGAAAATTCAAAGTTGTAGAAAAATTTCAGATTGTTTCTTATAAGTACTACTAGGATAGCATAACATAATACCACTACTTCATATCTGTCAGTAAATTATAAAGAATGTTTTGTAGAGAGACCACTTTCATTCACACTATACACCCCTTTTTAAAGTACAGGT
>JANJEY010000003.1:34155343-34166463 GCA_024703695.1 Erythroxylum cataractarum
TAACATGCTAATTATTCACATTAACATGCTAATTAAGTCCTCAAAATCATAAATTAAATCAAAGTCTCAAAATTCATTAAACCATAATTTGCTTATGACATTTTTCAAATCATCAAATTGAAGGAATTTGCTAAAACTTCCTTCTAGAGAAATGTTCCTTATAGTCTCAATTTCATAATGACACCAAAATCATTTAATTTGGTTCACTACTCCAAAAGTTACACCTTAAACATTTCGGACTTTTCTTGTGCTAAAATATTTTCCTGCGATTTATTTCTATCCAAAAATTGACATTCTTAAAGACTAAATTGAAACTCAATTTCTTCAGAACATTTGTAGCCCTATCTCTCTAGTTTAACCCAAATTAAGAATCACCTTATTTGGATTACTAGAGCAAGAGTTATGGCCAAAATACTTTCAGCTATTACTAATCTAAGACTGAACACTAAACCCAACTTCAATCCAGAAATTGAAAGTCTTAGAGGCTAAATTAGAATTCAATTCCTTCAGATAACTTGTAGCCCCATGTATCTAGTTTATTTTGCAACAATAATCAACTCAACTGGATCTCCAAAGACTAACAATTTACCAAAATATTGAACCATGTTCAGAAAATTATCCAACTCAATTCGATTAAATCAATCTCTTTTAATTTAATCTAAAAAATTCACAATTTTCTATGGAGAGATAGAGGGATGTCTTAGGAATGAAACACTTTAAAAAATCAAATCAATTGGATGTCGGACGAAAAAGATATAAGCGAAAGAATGATAAAGGGTCGGATTAGGGGAGGAAAATAACAAAAACAGAAGAAATCCAAAACGACAGCGTCGTGAGGGTATGCGTTGGCGCGCTCGCTCGCGATCGCGAGGCGACCTATTTCGCTTGCCCTCGCGAGGCGCAACGCGCTAGAGATCGCGAGCTCGTCACGATCGCGAGCTGCATATATATATATATATAACCGATTTTCTAAGATTCACAATCTCACTCAAAGTTTCTGTCCAATTTATGTCACCCTAAACAGTATCACAACTTCTAAAATTTCTATCTTTCAACTCCAAGTTCCAAAAATGTCATACTTTATATCAATGAAAAGATCAAAATACAGCCTACAACTTTCATGAAGGACAGAAAAATCAATTTGGCCTCTAAGGGAGTTAAAAACCACTTCAAAGTTTTTGTCCACTAATGATCATTCCAAACACATACAAAAACTTCTAAAAATTATAACTCCACATTACATGGTCCAAAATTTCCATACTTTATATCAATGGAAAGATCACAACACAGTCTAAAAGTTTCATGAAGAACTTAGAAGCAATTTGAACCTCTAACTAGGTCAATTTTTCAATCAAAACTTCTGCCAGAAATTTGTCCTCCTAAAACAACATCCAAACTTCCAAATTTCATATCTTCCAATGAAATTAGAATATTGGGCTCTGGAAACGGAGTCCAAGGTAAACATAGATAAGCTATATCAAGTAGAAACTAGAAGGGAGGAATCACTTGGCTTAGAGGTCGTGTGAGATTTGATACACCTAGTCTAAATATGAGGGGCTTACCATATAATAAGACTATGGTAGTTGAAGCAAGCTCTCAAAATATCTAAGAAGCTCCCTCCTTATCCTCAATAGTAATGGATATCAATGGGTAGTTAATTAGGGAATTTAAGGTTAATAATGGGAGAAAGTCAAGAAGAAGGAATAAATATAAGAGATATAAACCCAAACGCCTTAATATATCCATAGTTTTATTAAATGTAAGGGGCATCAATTTCCCTAAGAAACAACAATTTTTAAAGGACTTTATTTTGAAGAATAAGCCTCATTAAATAAAGAGAACTTTATGAAATTGTTTTTTTATGTGTAATTAATGGTCTTCCTTTTGTCAAACTACCAAAATAATCATTATGGTTGTAACTATAAAGTAGTTACAACCATAGTGATTATTCTTTAGACTAGTGATCAACTCATGCATCATGATGTACATTTCATTTAAGATAACACAATCATTACAGTTTCCTATGTTTATAGTTCTAATTTTGATTTTTAGAGGAACTTGCTTTGGGATAAACTCCAATGAATACACTTCATAAATTATGGCCCTTAGGTGATCATAAGGGATTTTAAAATTTCTCGTTTTATGTCAAAAGAAGATGGTTATATATATTTGGAAATTTTCACATGTAACTTTATAAGGTGTGTCAAGAAGCTAGGTGTAACTAACTGAGGTTTAAAGGTTGTTGCTTCACCTAGAGTAACAATCAAAGTGAAAGATGGCATATAACAAAGAATTTAGATAAGGCACTTATAAATGAAGAATAGATCTATAGTTTCTTTGAGAGAAAATATCATTTTTTGAATCCTAAATTTTCATATCAATCCCTAGTCATCATCCAAATCATCTTTATTAAGTGCAAGAGGCACTTCTCCATTAGGTTTAATAAATTTTTGGCATAGGAAGAGGGCTTTAGTAAAGCAATCATAAGAGGAATTTCATATATAATACAGGGTCACAAGGGTTTTATTTGTATGAAAAATTTGGGCCTAATTAAAGAGGAACTCAGTAATTTAAATCAAAGAAAAATATGCAACAGTACTTATAAGAATGTTTTAGTTACTAAGGATAATTTACACAATGTTCAGTAAGAGGTGTATAATCATACAAATGATCTTCATTTGTTAAACAAGGAGAAAAAAAGCACTATATGCCTACTCCATTACCATATGAATTCATAATTCTCTTATCCAGAGTTTGAAACACCATATTTTTCATAATTTAATATTGGTAAGAAGGAGTTTTAATAATATATGCTCCTTAATAAATCATAATGGCAGCTTGGTGACTTCTTGAACTGATTTAAAAGATGATGTTTTAATCTTCAAGAATTTAATAGGGAAACTTACCTCAAGTAACGCCTCTGTGTAAATTCTTAGATCCTTTATCAATAACCTCTTTTTTTTGGTGAATTAGAGATGTTATGATATCCTTTTAATGCTTAGGGCATTGAAATTATTGTTTTTGAGTTAAGCCTTGATAAGTCTTTAGGCTTTGATGGATTTAATATATGTTTCTTTCAAAAAATTTATTGGCTTATGTAATTTTTAAATTCTTCATAGAAGGAAGCTAATCAAGGAGATCAATAAGATTTTTTTATGTCTAGTTCCTAAAGTTTCCAACCTAAGCTCTTTAACGAGACTATGCTAATTTGTTATTGCAATTTTTTTTTGTATGAAATCATTTCTAAATTATTAGGTTCAATATTGAAAAGAGTTCTAAAACCAATAATCAATGATACTTAAGGTGCATTTATAGAAGAAATATTGATAGGTGACAATGTGCTACTAATAAGTTATTTAAGGGATATTTAAGAAATGATTCTTCTAAACCTTTCCTTAAATGTTGATTTCCATAGGCATATGACTCAATTAGTTGGAATTTATCCTCCAGTTGATGGAAGTGTTTAGTTTTCCCTGAGAAATTTAAGAATTAGGTCAGGGTATTTATATCAAACACTTCATTTAGTATTTTAATTAATGGTGAGCCAAATTAATTGTTTATAGGAGGAAGGGGGTAAAAGGAAAGAAGACACCATCTCTCCATATATGTTCATCTTATATATGGAAGCTTTATAAGGCTGGTTAAACACAAATCCTTGCTTCAAAATTCCACAGATGGTGCAAAATTCTAGGTTTGTTTAGTCTTTCATTTGTTGATAATTTAATCCTTTTTTAAGAACTTGTATTAGATCAGTAAGCAATTTAATAGCCTCCATTCATACTTTTAGAGTGATTTTTGGTTTGAAAAATCAATAGAAATAAAAGTCACATTATCATTTCTTCCAATGCTCACCACCTTAGTGATTTGCCTTTAACCATGTTTGGACTTCAAATCAAGCAATTTCCTTTCACTTACCTTATGCCATGCATTTCCAGAAGGAAGCTTCAATTTAGATTGTCTCTCTAATAAATTGAGAAGTTATAAAAAAGTATGAGTAATTGGTGTAATAAAGCATTATTACTTACAGGGAGATTACAACTAATTAGATTAGTGTTAAACTTACTCTATATATACTAGTCTTGTTTTTCCCCCTCAAAGGGTAAAATAAATCAGAAAAATTAAGGGTTGTTGTCGCAAGTATATTGTCATGGAGAGTTAACAAGAAGTATGTAAGCTTATGAAAGAATAGGGACTAGAGATCGACCTAATCAGTATTAGCAATAAATTTTTGATGGGGAAGAGACTATAGATTGCTAAAGAATAAGAACTCACTTTGAGTTAGGTGGATACACACTATTTTTTAAAAAGGAAGAAGTTTATAAGAAATTAAGAACAAACCCTACTTCTTATGTTTTCTAAATGAATTATTAAAATTATAAGGGATCTCAAAGGGGAGCTTTAAGTTCAAGGTTGGTAATGTTGAATTAGCTTCTTTATAATTCTATATCTAGAGAAAGGTTAGACCCTTATGTAACACTCAGAATATCCCATCATTCTCAAATAAATTTCTAAGTAGTGCTAAAATAGGAATATTATTAGCTCAAAATAATGGCCAAACTATCTTGATGAGCTTGGGCATATCTTACTAGGCTACAATCCTAAACAAAAGAGGGAGGATGTTTACTTCTAACTTAGGCAATCATCAGATAAATTTAATAATAGCTCCTATAGAGAGATTCTTAGAGGTAGAGTACAAAATCAAGAATGATGCAAAGTGGTATGGAGAAAAAACTCATTGCCTAAGTTATAATTCTTCTTGTGGTTGGTTGCTAGGAACAAGGTAGCTAATTTTGATAGACTAAACTTTTTCAACCTCATCAATAAGTACTTTTTATACAATGATAACTTTAGGACATTGATGCATATGCTCTTCAATTGTAAATTCTCATTAGATATCTTAAAAGTTTTGCCTTATTTATGCCACCTTAATAAATATGGTCTCAACTACTCAAAGTTCTTGACATGGAAGCAGTCACATAGGAACTTATCTAAAAGAAATAAGGTCGTGTTTAAGATAGCCTTTGGTTTATATATGTATTGTATTGGAAGGAAAGGTATGACATTTGTTTTCAAGGAGTAGAAAGTCTCACATTTATTATTCGAAGAGAAGTTAATATATGGATTAAGGATAAACATTTAAAAATAAAGAGGCTAGAAGTTATAATGATATAGCTATAAATGTGTGGAGACTAAATGTAGATCACATTTAAAGGAGGGCAAGGGTGACAGAACCTTTTCTTTTAGAGGAAACTATAGAACATCACATGATTGAAACATAAAAAGTGGGTGGGAGTTATTTAAAATTGGAGATAGTCATTGGCTTTTTTTTTTTAGGGAGAGTGAGATAGTCATTATCTTTTCTATCATTAAGCAGATGATTTAGGTTTTAATCACTAGTGGTAGCATTTTTACTTATAGTAGAAGTTAACTACATGTTTTTCATGCTTGCTATATGTTTAAGGGAATTAGTATAGATTGATGCTATTTGTCTTAGCTATCTATATCTTTAACAACTATATAAACTTTCTCTTCAAGTGTTAATGATATTCTTTACATATAAAAAAAGAGTTCCAAAATTAAGAATTAAAAATTATTAATTAGTTCCCATAAATTTTAAATGTAACAATTTAGAGGTATATCTTTTTAAATTTCTTTTTGGTATTAGTGTCAAATCTTTTAATTATTTTATGCACTAGTAATATAAGAGTCACATATATTTTAATTTTTTTTAAGAAAACTTCCTAAACTGTAAAATTATCATAAAACTCCTTTTACTTTCAAATTCTTTTATAAAAATCTCCTTTGAAACTTCCATCAAAATTGTTAACATTGAGGCACACTTTTCTTGTAGGAGCATACGTAGATCAATAAGAAGTTGTTGATATGATTGGTTCATCTTAATATGACTCAAATTACTTTATCTATGATACCTCTAAATGAAGTCCAACTATTTTGTCTCTTATACATGAATTTTTACTCAATACCAATGGTCATTTTCTTTTATACATGATTTTTCACTCAATAATTGTAGTCATTTTCTTTTATAAACAAGATGAACCATTCATAATAATTTTTCATTAATTCTCATGTTCTTCGGCTAGTAACGTGTATCTCATCATTAACTCTTTTAATGACAATCTCATAGAATAAGGTTTTACAGAAAATTCAAAACTAAAAAGAAGTTTATGATAATTTTAAAGTCTAAAGATTATTTTAAGAAAAGCGTTAAACTATAAGGGAACTTCGTATCTTTATACTAATTTTATTTAGGTTTTAGAATTATTTAAAATACTCAAAGTTGTAAAACAAATTTTAATTAAGAACAAAGAATAACATATTATAAAGTACCCAACCTTTTTGGATTCTTTTCAATTTAGTGCTTAAGCTTTTAAACTTTTCAATTAAATGACCAAAATTTTATTATAATCTTAACAACTCAGTTCAAAATCTTTTCTGTCTATGATATATAGGTATCCACTTGGAAAATTAATTGCAAACTAACCATCCATATGAACTAAAACACCTAATACAACACATGGAAATGGTTTTTTTTTGGTCCATGTGGATGATCAGTTGGTGATAGATGTATATTTGGCCACATTTATACACCTATATTTGATGTATTTTGCTTGATATTTTGTACTTTTCTGTATATTTGATACTTAATTCACTACAAATCCATTCATAGGTGATAATTGCCTTCACGGACCAAATAGGGAGACATTCAAGTTCAATTGTGGCATAATTGAAGATTTGAAGTAATTGGAAAATACATGGCTATGTATATGGCTGTGCACATACCTCAAAACATGTAAAATCATGATTTTAAGTATTTTTAGAGATACACGAATTGATACATGATCGTATATGTCCCCAAAACCCTAGAATTTGCTATATAAAGATTTGAATAGAGGCAAACAAGAGGAGTAGACAACATGAGGCATTCTAAAATTCTTAAAGGTGACTTAAGGGGCGATTTTAGTTCAAAGAAGTGGAAAAAATGAAAAAATAATTCTCGAAAGATCCATCGGAATACAATATGAAACCTTTACCTTACAAGAATATTCGATAGAAGACAAACATAGAGATTTAGAATTATGAACTTGTTTTTCAATATTCAGTTTTCTTTATGTTTATGTTTTATTTCATTTCCAATCATGTGTTACATACTTCCTTTGGTTTCTAACATGTTTTAATTTTTTATTTGATGCAATTGGTTTGATTGATCTATTATGATTTGATCATTTATGTAATATATGTTCTAATAGATCTAGAATATTAGATCATAATCTGATTTCATATATAGAGAATGATAAATTTTTTGTATGAATAGATCAACCATAATTGAAAGGAGTTGATTACATCCCTAGAGATAGGTTGACATAAATCCTCTAGATTAGGGTCAAACCTAATAATGAGATTCACAAATTAGTAAAGCAATCCTATAAACTTTAACCTTAGTAGTTTTGTTAAAAGCCTTAGGATTGGTTGTTATTAGACTCGAGAGAGCTATTAACATACCATAGGAATCTCCAATATCTAATAAATGCATAAAAAAAGATCAACTAGTTAAGGGTTTTTAGGGGGATTTGAGACCTTGATTTCTTAATTCTCTATTCAATCTTACTACCTATTTCTTTATTTGTTTTTTTTTCTTTAGGCTAAAAATACCAATCAACCTCGTTGACTAGATAATAGGATAACAGTAACTACTAGTAATCACTGTCCTTATGGGATCAACCTATACTTACTGGTACTAGCTACAACTATATTATGCACTTGTAATTATTTCATAACTGACTAGGAAAAATTTAATTAATTGACAATTGGTTTTTCATGTTGATGCCTAGATATCACAGATAACAAAGATTATATTAGTCAAATTAGCAAATATTTTTTGAAGAAAAGGATTAGTTTTATTGAACAAAAATGTCACAAGTAAGTGTAGTACAATGGGAAAAACAATTACATTGAAAGAATAATGAATACACACCCAAAATAAGAGGCCACATATTGTTATTTGCTTCAGTTCCTCTTAACTATATGATTCCTTAAAAGGTTTTGAGTTCAGGGCTAATTTTATGCTTATGGTTATATATGTTGAGATGTAGTCTAATTTTATCCTATGTGATCTTGATGAACTCTTATACTTTATATTTTTTGATTGTGTTAATTTTATTTTATTTTTTCGTTCCATACACCGTTGACAAAGTATGATTACGCAATTTGTATGAACCATTTGACCCATTTTAAGATATTTATGATATTTTGAATTTATTGCATGATATCAGAAGATTTAGATGGAGGATTTGTCACTCCACATGAAGCTATAATATTTCTCCATACTTTGTTAAATTATGTGCATTGAAAAAAGAGTTTGTTGCATAAATTGCATCAGTTTGGAATGCACATATA
The DNA here is from genome assembly GCA_024703695.1 of Erythroxylum cataractarum. Classification (NCBI taxonomy): domain Eukaryota; kingdom Viridiplantae; phylum Streptophyta; class Magnoliopsida; order Malpighiales; family Erythroxylaceae; genus Erythroxylum; species Erythroxylum cataractarum. The sequence continues at coordinate 34,163,759 of JANJEY010000003.1, forward strand.
TTTTCCAAGCCTATCAAGAGTAAGGAATCTGAGCTTAAAAGCAATCCATAGTGTGTGAGCTGCTTTGGGACAATGATCTTTACACTAGATTGGTTTGTGCCATCCAACATAAGGAGATGTTTCTTTTTAGAATGTTTTGCATGATTGATTTGTGTGCTTCTTGGATGGCTCCAATCTTCATACGGCTTGATCCTCTTACTGATCTAATATGAAGTTTTTGACGCAAGTGAGCATAATTGATGATGGAAAGTTGTTTAAGGTGTGACTGAGGGTTAAGATTGCATCTGCTACATTAGCATTTAGTTTGATGATTCCTTTTAGAATAGCTAGCTTACTTATTTGGGTAAAAGGATCAAAAAGAGTTCGTGAATCTTGCCAGAAGCTAGTTTTCATTCTATTTTCTACATGTATTTCATAAAAATTCCTTACTATATTTTAGTGGTGACCAATGAATTGCATTATGATGAGGAGTTTTGAGTAATTCTGAAGTTCCACAAGAATTTGTCTTTGAAATAGTATTCATGCACCCACTTAACCTAAAGAGAAATTTTGTCATTTGTCAATCTCCATATCTTTTTAGTAAGCAAAGTTTAGTTTGACAGACCTCAACCCATTTAATTTTGCTCCTTTTGTTAATTTGGATCCAGTTCATAGGTAATTCTTGAATATTCTATCAATGATCTTCATAATGCATGTCTTTTGGAAATACTAGAAGTGAAGCCCTGTATACACTAATAAAGGCTAATACATATTTGATAAAGAGAGCTCTACTTGATAATGATATTTCTCTACTACTCCAAGTGTTGACTCTACTCAGAATTTTGGCTATAAGTGGTTTCAAGTAACTTTGTGATGGTCTGGTTATAGAGATTAGGATTCCAAGATAAGCTGAGAGTTATTATGGTGAGAAACTAGTGATAGTTATTAAGATGGAGCATAAGTTACTAACACTTGTGAAAGTGTAGATAAAGCTTTTTTCATTATTAATGATCAGGCCTAACATCCTTTTGAACATTTTTAAAGCAATGATTAAAGTTAAAACTAAGTTGGTATTAACTTTGGAGAAGAGAAATATTTCGTCTATAATGGTGAGGTTGAGGATATTTAGTTTCTTGCATTTAGCATGGAATCTAAAATGCTGAATTATTTCTATAACTCTCTTTAAAATCTTGTTTATGACTTCCATTACCAAAGAGAAAAGATAAGGGGAGATTTTATATACCTAGTTGATGCCTCTTATTATCAACAATCGATCAGAGGGTGCTCCACTAACTAACACATTAATTGAGACAGTAGAAATGCACTGGTGAATCCAAGGTGTTGAAGTTGTTTAGAAACCCTAAAGCTATCAGAATATTGATGATGAAAGTCCAATAAACTGTCATAGGCCTTTTGCAAATCAACTTTGATTGCACAATTCTTTTGACCTCTTTTCCTAATTTAGTGTTTCAATAATTCTTGTGCAATAGTGATGTATCTCTAATGCTTCTGCTAGGGATGTATGTTCCTTTTGCCTAATTAATATGGTTTGGAAAAAATTGCTTCAACCTTCAACAAGAACCTTTGCAATGATCTTATAGACCATTTCGTAACATGATATAGGCTTATAATCATTAAAATTTATGCAGGTTATATTTATTTCCTTCAACATTTTACTTTTGGTGAAGAATTCCATGATAGCATCAATAACTAGTTGGCTTGTAATCGACCAAGTTTTGTGGAAAAATGTGCATTAAGGCCATCAGGACCTAGATCCTTATGGGATTTAGGAATTTTAGAGATGTTTTGATTTCAATAATGAAGACTGACTCTACTAAATTGAGAATTTCATAAAGATGGAGCTTATCTTGCAAAATCTCCTATATGAGTCTTGTTTTGGAGTGACTATTAGAAGAGAAACTCAATAATTTGGAAAATTGACTCCAAAAAGCCTTGAGGAGTTTATTTTTGAAAGTAAGCATATTTCCCCAAAAGTTGATGGACACAATATGGTTGACAACTTTCTTGGAAATAGTGGATTTATAGAAAAATGTGGAGTTCTTGTCACCATGATTTAATCAGATTACCATGGATCTTTGCTTCAATAGAGTGTAGCCAAAAATAACTACTTAGGAGAAGTAGTGTAGAGCCAGTTGTTTTTTAATTTCAAAATCCTTAGAGAGGGGATTTGCATAAAGTTTTATTTTAGCAATGTTTAGAACATTCATAGCAATATTTACTAAATGTGCATTGCCTATATTCTACTTGTAGATGAGCTTTACTACTCCTTAACACTGGCTAGGTTCTTGAGAAAAAGTGAATTGCTTTGTGCCTTGAGCTAGAATGCTACCTTTTATCCACAACTTCAAAGAAACATTCAACATGTTTTAGAAAGTCGTTGAATATAAAGGGGAATTTGTTGGGCCCGAATCCCAGATCACTATTCCAGAGGGCGGCCCCTCGGGTTGCGCCAGCGTCGGGCGACCAAACATATCGGACCCGATCCCAACATTTATACAAAGATCGATTCATACACATACATTCTCATACAATCGATCACCTATGCATGGATTCTAACTATAAATTAATCATCACGATTACATAATCCATCAAGTTAATAAATTAAACATGTGTTTTTAACAATACACAGTATAAAATAAAGTTTCAATCCAAAATACATGAAATATGCTCCATGATAATGTGTTCGGAGGGCCAACCAAAATACG
>JANJEY010000003.1:34166563-34184835 GCA_024703695.1 Erythroxylum cataractarum
GAGATGTGTTATCCCATTTTCTCCTATTGATCTTACATGTATCAAATCGTTAGGGTTCTTTGGATGGAAACGGGATGTTACAGTCTAAATCTGTGATAGCATCAAAACTATAGATGCTAGCTGTGAGGTTTGAAGAACTGAGGATGGATTAAATGAGACTATTGGAGATTTTCATGAAAGATTGCGTGATATAGCGAATCAGGTACATCAACTCAAGAATAAATATTTCAATTTGAAGCTAGTCACGAAGATGTTAAGATCACTACCTCTAAGTTTTATTTCAAAAATTGCAACAATCGAGGAGGTTCATGACATCAATGATTTGTCACTGGAGAAGGTAATTGGAATTCTTACAAATTTTGAAATCAATATGTTGAGGGATAATCTAGAAAATAAGAAAGGATTAGCATTGCAAGCCGAGATTGGTAAATTCGTGAATGAATTAGAAGATGAATCTGACAAGAATGAGGATGTGGAGTTATTAATATGAGAGTTTACTAAGTGGCAAAAGAGAGTGAAAAAGGACAAATCTGAGTTTAGGCAAAACGGGCGGAGCTCTTCGAACAACAACCTTAAACAAGACAAAACGCAAAAGGGAGAAAGAAAGGTAAAGAGAATTCAATGGCATGAGTGTCAAGGCTTCGGACATGTTCAAGAGGAGTGTGCTAATACCATGAAGAAGAGAAAAGGAAAATCCTATACAAGCACTTGTAGTGATACGATTCCAGAAGTGAAGAAGAAATAGCGAATAATGTTGCATTGGTTGCCTTATATAGCAAAAGTCTAGTTGCTTGCTTAATAGTAATTGAGAAGGAAGTAACTAAAGAACGAAAAGAGGGAAAATTATAGATTTTTGAAAACATCTCATCTTAAGACCTATTATCAGATTATGATAGTGATGGAAGTGTCCTAGATGACAAAAAGGGGAATATTTATGAGGCTTACGAATTAATGTACAAAAAATAGGAGAAAATGTGTAGAAAGAATGAAAGATTGAAGGAAGAGAAACTCTCCATGAAGAACATCATCCAAGAGCTAGAAAAGAAATTGACGTTGATGTTAGATAAGTTTGGTGAAGCTAGAAATAAATTGGTAAGTATTGAAAAGGGATTGAGAATGTTAAATGGAGGCACAAAAAAATTAGAGAAGTTAATGGAAATTGGTAAGGTTAAAGGAGATCTTCAAGGCATTGGTTATAAGGGTGAATGCTCTAAAGTGAATGAGGAGAAAAATAATATGTCCAGATCTATTCGAGAAGAAGAAACATCGAGAAAGAATCAAAGATTTGTACCGACGTGTCATTTTTGCGGAGTTATCGAGCATATAAGGCTAAGATTGTTGAGCCCGGGCCTCGGATCTCCGATTCCCGAGGCGGCCCCTAGGGTCGCGCCGACGACGGGCACCCCAAAACGTCGGACCCGATCTCAATATCCATACATATACATAGTTCGATTCATAATTCACACACAAACATTTTCATACAATCAAGTGCTTACACATGCATTTAAAACATGAATTAAACACCCTATAAACTAAGGGGCTTCATGCCATTACAATCTTAACAAATTTAACAAGTATGCATAATCATACAAAATACAGAGTAAAGTTTCAATCCAAAATACATGAAAATGCTCCATGATAAGATGCTCGGAGGGCCAACCAAAATACTAACTTAAAAAAAAGCTCCTAACTAGCTTGAAGTTTCCAATGCCTTACAAGATCAACGATCGGCCTGTTCTGCACCTGAGGAGGGAAAGTAATGAGTTGAGCTACACAGCTCAGTGGCTAATATAGTTATAACCATCGGCAACCAGCACAAATTCAGGCATATGTACATATATACATTATATATATATATATATATGTAGGCATCAATTCAAACACTCACCTGCTAATCAATCAATTTACGCATTCAATATAATTAATTCAACTCACAAATATGTCACAAAGTATGCTTCATAATGAATAATTCACATATGCAATGCACATCACAATGGCTCGAGGGTTCCATGGAAACAAAAGGGAGAAACCAAAGTTTACACCCTGAACAAAATGAGTCCATTCGGATCTCATAGGCCACAAACGGGCAGCCGGGAGAAGGCTCTTGTCGACGTGCACGTGACGAACGAACTGGTTCCACTCTTGCCCAAACAAAAGCGCATAATCATGCTCATAATCATTTTATCATATGGTATGCTTTCATACCTTGCATTTAATCAAAATGCCATGACCGAAGTCGAGGCATAATATGCTCAGAATCAAATGTTAACGCTATCCATTCTCATAATTCTTTCAAAGTATAAGAAATCAAAATCATTCAAATCATCATGTTTAAACACACATAACATATAACATATATTCATACATAGGCAAGAAATTGCCTAGTCATGTAATAACTATAAGTACATTACCCACCTAAGATCGCTTGAGAATCCGATTCACTGTTGTCCTTCCTCTTGCGATGGAATCGGGTCAGCTTGGTTTCCTAAAACAAACCAAGTTGCCATTCAATCAATATCCACAGAAAATATTCAAAGCTTGTAAATCTAAAATAAAGCACTAAAAGTCTATATTTGACCCCCCCCTTCTAAAATTTCGAACCCTTCGAGGCAAATTCCAAACTTCCCTTCTTCATAAAACTTGTAGCCCTTTATTTCTAGATCGCAACGAATCCAAAATCACTCCATTTGGACATCTATACCACAAGATATGCCCAAAATCTCAAAAAATCATCTTTCGGAAGAACTGGGGGACTCACCGCGGCGAGCACAAATGTGTGCGTCGTGACGTGCTCAACTCATGCACGTCGCGATGTGCACACTTGTCTGCCGCGACGTGCACCCTATGCACGCGGCGTCTCCATTTTCCTCTGCATGCCGCGGCGTGCTCATGCGCACGTCGCGACGTGCAGGTCGGAGAGGCGACTTCGAACCCCATTTTCTTGCATTTTCCGATCTTCAATCCTTCCCTTAACCCAATGCAACACATCTAAACTGTAGATCATGTCCCATACTACATTTCTAACCCATCAGCCACTCAAAATCAGTCATAAACATATCAACCCACAAAATCTAACTATTTTACCCTAAAACCCTAAAACCTTTTATTCTGCTACATTCAACATTATCTAGGTTTAAATCTAACCATAACAAGTTTGAAGGATGCTAAACTTACCAGAAATTGCTTCGAATCGGTCGGAAAACTCAAAAATCGCAAAACCTGTTCTCTTCTTCCTCTTCCTCCTTCAAGACGACACTTCTCTTCTTCTTCCTTCCTTCTATTCTTTTCTTTTCTTTCTTTTTCTATTTCTAACACTTAGGTCTTAAATGGAGGTGCAAGGACCATAATGCCCCTCCATGCAAGGCTTTAAGTGACCCAACTCAAGTGATCTTCCCCCAAATACCCTCATATATTTTTATCCTATAATTTCCATCAAAACCACATTAAACGCAAATAACCCGCAATTATTCACTAATGCTCCCAAATTAATCAAACTAAAGCATAATCACATAATTACCACAATTCATGCTTATTAACATAAAAAAAATTCGGGGTCTAACAGAATTTGTTAGGATTTGCATATGAGGATAAATGAACCAAAATAGGTGTGTGATCTGAGGAGCTTGTATTAAGAAAAAAAAGAATCTGAGTGGGTAAATTGTTAAAACCAATTAATATTGCAAGAACTAATGTTTTGAAGTAGGTTGTAAATGTTATAAAAAGATGTTAGTCACTTAATTGAAAATTTAAAAGCTTAGATACTGAATTAAAAAGATTTCCAAAGGTTAGACATTTTAAAATTTGTTATCCCTAAAAAAATGATGTAGAAGACAAAAATAAAATTGATCATTAATCTCTTTGACTTGTATGTTTTTTTAATGGAAGATATATTTTAAAAAGATTTAAAACTTGATTAAAAAATTAAAAATTGGCATTAATATGAAAAATGAAAAAAAGTATTGATGAATCGTCATTCTCAAATGTCATTATATATTACTAGGGACATAAAGACAAAGTAATTCAGTGTTTAATTAATGTGTAGCATACAAGATATCAAAACAATAAATCAGACCGTTGAAAAGAGAAAGAAGTGTTAGTTTCCTTAGACAACAATCTGCCTTCAAAATCTCTTGATGACAAGTTTTCAATCTAAGAAAGAATAATCAGCTTGTCCCCGTAAGTACAGAATGTGCTTTAATATATTTATGCATAGATGAATAGTCTTATTGAACAAGAGAGTCTTATGAATCCTCAAATTTTGGGTCCAATAATCACTGCCATGCGCTTCTGTTGCATAAGGTGGAGCTCAATTTGGGGCTTCCAATTGATACCAGTAGAATTTAAGTCTTTCTTGGCTTCCACAGTTCCAGCAAACAATAACAAATGTGTTTTCTCCGAACAGTAGACAAAAGCAATTCAGATACCTGGCAGAGGAAGCTACAGGTTTCTTCTTGTTTTGTCCTTTAAATCCATTTCACATCAAATTTTTGCAAAATAGTGCAAGAATAGTGAATTGGCTCCCCTGTATCATGTAAATGTTGTTTGTTTCTTGGTAAAAGCAACATGCAAATAAAACATACATGTCATATTATATATATAATATGTACCTACTGTTGCAAGTTGTATTAGGTTGGATCGTAGATTGTTACTCAATCCCACATTTATTGAGCTTCATTAAGCTTATACAATATCAACATCTAAAAGACTTATATAGGCTCTATTGAAGTGAGTTTAAAACCAAGGAGAATTCATGGAGTAAAATAATGTGTTACGATGCAGACGAAGAATCTTGATAGGTTAGGATGTCAACAATAACGTAATGACAAGTCTATAAAGCAATCGCAGGTGGTGAACAAGAACAAATTTTTCTTCTTAGAGTAAAGTCTGTGCTGCTGGTTGATATGAGGAGCTTTTAGAGTACATGTCCTGTCTTGAAAAATTGGATTTCAACTCCTAATGCAGCATGTCGACATGAATGTATAAGATGATCACTCGATCTGTAACCCAACAAGAAGGATATATATTCAAGAAGCGAATCCAATCTGCTCCAAAGAATACCTAAATAGAATGGCATCTAGCTAGGCAAATTTAATACGACGATCACGCTATTTGGATGGTCAACACAAGTTAGGCTCCTCATCACTTGAATATCTGAAGATAAACTGCGAGACTTCTATCACCCAAAATATATCAAAATATATTTGTTATGATCTAGATTACCATTGTTTTCCAGAATATCAGTTTATTCACTCTTCTTTTAAATTATATTTAAGATTCTACTAAATATTAATTAATTTGACTACGTTGTAATTAAAATGCTATGAATACTCACGTAAATACATGTGTAATTGATTGTTGTAGTGTTTATTCTAGTGCGGGGGTAAAGCGAAAAGAAATATTAATGAAACAACTTTTATAGCTAAAGTCATAATTACATCTGTAGTTTTCACAAATAAAATGATACATAATTTCTAGAACTCTTACTTTGGCTTCAAGTTATGTTAAAATGACAACTGATCAGGAGCATTGTTCCACCAACTTAATTGTATTTACAACGCCCAATATTAGCACCTTTTACCAATTTAAAATGCATGATAAGTAGGATATAGGACAACAATAATGTTCATCTCAAAGTTTTAAATTTTTAAATGTTCCATAAGAAGATTATGCATCCACCAAGTTCTGTCCATTAGTTGCCCAAAAATAATAATGTTTGTCCGATACAGACGGTATGTGTCGTATATAGATCGGTTTCACGACTTCCAGCTTCCCATATCGAGCAACATATTAGAGAGGGAAAAGATAATCCAGATTGATTGAAAAGGACTGTGAGTAAGCAACTAGGAAGTTCCAAAGAATAGAACAATACTTTTGTGGTGTTGGGACTATGTCCCAACTTAGATCACAAAACCCTACTGGTTGGATACTGAGAGTAACACTTCCATGATCCACGGTAGGTCCAGGGTAAATGATGCTCAGGAAAGCCCTAAGCTACACATGGGGACCATGAACTTGTATATTTCCTGCCCTTCACACAACATAAACAGCAGAAGCGGCATATTTGTAGGGTAAGCCCCTGTCTTGATTGCTCCCAAGGCACAGATGTCTTCTAGCGTAGGATTAATTAATGCTTCATGATATAAAGGACGTTGGTGGGTTTGGTTGCTCCAACTCCTTGCTCTTGATTACAATGCTAAAGACACTCAGGAAAAAAGTGCACAAAAGCCTCAATAAAACTCTATAATATATATTTAGGTAGCACATTGAGAGCATTCGTACCCTAAACCCTCAGCCAGTGATAAGTTATAAAGTCTCTTCCATGTGGAAGGCTGCAGCTTTTTGATCAGAAATAGTAAGTGATCAATAGTATAATTGTCGTTTGCTTCAAAGTTAGAAAAAAAAAAACAAAACAAAACAAAAGCAGTAAATGTTGGGGCAAACCCTATAGATTGAATTCCATCCTTTTAGACTATTCATTCGTAACTGTTTTGATCTTTGCTACAAAGAAGCATAAATATGAATATGATGTTTTCACCTTATCTACTAATTTATCAATATCTGGACGTTGAAATGGGTTAAGAAATATTATGTCCTCTTCTACCATTACCAGATAAAAAACTTATTTTTTTTTAGGAACATGTAATTTGATTATTTTATATTTAAAGCCTTTTTCAACTTTAATTTAAACACATTTTTAATAAATAATCCTTCATAAATATGCAAAATTGAGAGGCATAATATTATTTATTTATCTGTTTAACTCATATGAGAATATAATATATTCAAGATAACATACTAATGGCGGTCCGACTCCGAGCGCAATACATGATGATATAGCTCCCTCGTTTGGAGCAAGGGCATAAAGCAACAAGCCTCTCAATTCTTTTCCCCTCACTCAAACCTAACTAAATGACGCAACCACCTGCTTTGTCCTCTCCCTATACTGCCCTTAGTTGTTGTTGTTTCGATGTTTTATGTGTGTATGTGTGTGTTTGAGTGAAAGAGAGAGAGAGAGAGATGAGTCCACGGGAGTTGGCAGAAATGATGAACTTTCAAAGCCCTTTTCCTCCACCTTTACTCACTAGCCTCTATGTTGCAGTCTCAAACTGAAGTTTTATAATTTTTTAAAGCTTTTGCATTACTTACAATCTGAAAGATCGTTTACTGCATAATTTCCTCTTTTCTGTCTTTCTCTGTCGGTACCATGTAGGTCTCCCCCCACAAAACTCTCCCTTCCTTTACTGTTTTGTTTATTATCTTCTCATTAGTCTCTCGGTGTTCTCACTTAACCTTTTCGACTCCTTTTTCTAATCATTCTTTCTTCTATTTGTTTGTTGTCCAGGAGACCTGAGAGTAACCCGTTAGACCTTAACAACTTGCCGGAGGATTACAGTAGTAAAGATGGTATACGACTAGCTTTCGAGGAAGGCTCTTCTTCTGGTATGCAAACTACGATTTTTGGTTGTGGTAATTACTTTGTATGTATCATTTGTCAATATTCCAAACATTTCAAGAAGATACAACAGAACTAAGAAAACGGAATTTCCACATGTCAGTAAGTTGTGTATATTAATGGGCTGCAATTTCTTCTTTCCTTGCTTGGCTTGTTCGCTTCCTTCCCTATTTATATTTTTGTACTTAACTAGCATGAAATTGCAAGATATACTGCGATTACAGAGGTGCAATTGCAAGAAACATAGTAAATCACGGTAACAGCTCATACCGCAAATTCGAAACCTCCGAGCAAACAAATAAACAGATAGAAAAGGAGCTGAGAAAAGGAATTTTTTCTGGATTCGTATTCATGGTTTGAGTAACTAGGGTTCGGCTTTTGGTGCCGAGAAAGGTCTCGTCGGAGTGGCTCTAATTGGTTACTTTTGCTCCAGGACTAAAGAAAAATAAAACCGGCGCTAAAGACGGGAAAGATGACTGTGGTAAGGTCTATGAGTGTAGGTTTTGTTCCCTCAAGTTCTGTAAATCTCAAGCTCTTGGAGGGCACATGAACCGACATAGACAAGGCAAGTCATTAACTATGGTTTCTTTATGTATTTACTTATCTGTTTACATAAAAAAAGACAGTGAAGCTTCAACTTTTATTCAGTTTCTCATATGCATAGCATGGACAGAGGCTGAAACTAAACAAAGATATGTCTGTGCCATAAGTTAGCGACGTGGTCATGTCAATCTTCAGGCTGACCAACTTGAAGTCGGGGTTTTTATATCTGTTTTGCTGGGGGTTGTGGACGCTTTCTTTGTTTACCATGATTTTGATTTTGGTTTACTTTGTATGCTACTCAGAGAGAGAGACAGAAACATTAAACCAAGCTCGCCAACTGGTCTACAGAAAAGATAATAACCTAGCTCAAGGTGGTCATCTAGGGTACGTAACCATACATTCCATTCCTAGCCAACTGCTTTTCTCTATTTTAATCATTTTTTTCTTTATTTAGTGCATTTTAGATTCAGATCATAGCTAGTTTACCTAAACATAGTCGATTGCACCCAGTGCAATTCTTGTTTGATGTTGTTCACTTTTAGTCACTAATTGTATATCATATTCTTGTTGTTTAGCAGTTGCAATTCAATAGCACCAGGACTCTATCATCCAGGAGGTAACATTAATGGAGATCCACATAGATCAGTCTACCCATCAGCAAGATTGTTTTCCGGTTCTCCGGCAACCCTTATACCACCACCACACCAACAGAATCTCTACACATCTTCTTCTCGCATGCCTCCATATTCATCACAGTATACACAACCCTTCAACGATTACTACGTTGGTAATGTCTTTAACAACAGCTGCCAAAATAGTTACTTGTCTTCTCAACAAGTTATAAGCTGTAACAATATGGGCAGCACAGATTCTATGTATACTTGCATTGGTGCGCCGGTAGGGCATAATGCATTAGGGCCTAGTTCGAGCCGTGGCTCTGAGGTGAATGCCAGAGACGGGTCACTGAGCCATCAGGAAGAAGGATTTAATTGGGGAAGGAGCTATGCAGCAACAACAGGAGTTGGATTTCGGCAGCATCGTTTGGATCCTACTACATCAATCAATCGATTTCAAGATTGGTTCTAATTGAAGATTGTTTTGTTTTCTGCTTTGTTTCTTTATAATTCTATCACTCACTTTTGTTTCTTCCTTGTAATGTGTTTGGGTGGGCTGCATAGTGGTGAAATGAAAGTATTGATATGGTTTGACACGGCAACCACAGAGAGAGAGAGAGAGAGGAGAAGGAGAGGGACTTAACAAACTGACAGATGGGGTCATGCAAGGTAGGAGTGAAGTTTTTTGGTTTATGTACAGGGATAGGGGCAGCTTTTTGAGCTCGTCGACACTCTCAGCTAGTTTGGCTTCAAGTTGAGGGTGGGGGCTAGGGGGATTGGAGGAGGGTTTGGTTTTGGGACTTTGGAACATTGGGTGTGTCTGCAATATAAGTGTGTACCATCCAACAACTGTTAAACAATGTAAACTATAACTTGTAAGGTGGGACAATGGAGAGTTCGATTTGAACTGGAATCTCCCAACCCCTCCTTTCGGCATTTAGAGTAGAGTCCATTTTGCTCCTTGGCATTGTTATCTATTCTCTCATATTTTCTCTTTTCTATCTTTTACTTTTCCTTGAGTTTGTATAACATAATATATTATAAACAGTACCTTCTAATTAATTGGATTTCCTTGAGTAGGATTCGTACTTGACTTTGCCTGCATCAGCGAACCTAATTGACAGACCATGCAGCATCACAGAACCTACGGAATAGTTTGAGTGCTTAAGAGAGGAGACGAAAGTAAACACCAACCCTATCTTAGCTAAAACCCTAACATGGAGTCGAATAGACCACTACTGCCCACCACTTCAACTTGCTTGTAATTCAGATGTCAATATGTCTTAAAATATATTACGAAAATATTTTTAAAAACACTTCATAGCACACGGAAAAGATAACATAAATTAATACTCTCTATATTTTCATAGTATACAGGGAAAATGAAATCTCTTTCCATTCTTTATTGCAAGCAGGTTTTATTATTCGTAGAGATTTCTTCCAACAGAAAGTACAAGAATCTTTTTATTTAATATAGCATGTCTTTTAAATACAATTATATATCAATTCCTTTTCTCAACCAAAAAATAATATCCATAGAAATAAAAATAATAACAAATTAAAGATATGTAAAATGACTAATTAAAATTTTCAAGAGGCCTAAAACAGCAAGCATCAACGAGTCAGATTTTTTTTAAAAAAAATGAAAAATGAATTAAACCTATAAGCCTGACAATACAATTGATACGAAGTTTTACAAAAGACTAGAGCGTGACTTAGGAGGGGAAAGCAAAGCAAATCATTGAACATATTAATCTCCCGTATACCGTGCCACACACCATGTCAGTGCTTCATTTTTGCGAGACATATATGGTTGAAGGGCCTACGGGCCAAGTTGTGGCCCGACTAATCGAAGCTTGCTAGCCTGTGATTGACTCGTCCTTATGTATTTTTATAAAAAAATTACAAAATAATGTTGTTTTCGTTGTTTCGGTCTGGCCACGGGCCTACCCATGCCGTACTCGACCCGATCTTTATCTGTGGCCCAATCGAGCTTAATCATTTTGCCTATGACCCGGCCAACCCTATCCAAAATCAGGTTAAACTAAAATTGACATTCCTATTAGTAAACTGGTATTTGAAGAATAAATGTGATATACTTTCCTAGGTGTCTTTACAGAGAACACACCAATTTGGGATCGCAAAGTACATGTTAAGTCTATCAATGGAAGGAACCTTATCTTTGATAGCCCTCCATAATATGATTGAAGGTTGAGATAACCTGTTCTTACACCATACAACTTTATACCAAGGAACCTTGGTGAGGGACCCCTGATAGAATTTCCTATAGGATAGGTTGGTGAATTTTCCTTTGGTGGATGGTCTCCAGAAGTTCACATCCTCTTCTTTCGTGTACAAATTGATGTTATTGATCTCATCATGCACGAGAGGATAAGTAACCATATTTAGTATGTCAGTATTTTTGCTCAAGAGCCATAGCAACAATTTCATTACCTTCAATAAGGCTTCTTTGGGGAGTAAGCTCTATAATATTCTCCAAAAGACCACTAAAGTCCAATTATCAGCCCAAAATACACTGCAAGAAAATTTGATTTTAACAATAGAAAATAAAGATTTTCCATCGGTAAATAAATTTGACAATGAAAATTACCGAAGTAAAGAGTCGTCGGAGAAACCACCATAGATAAAACTTAGCATAAGATATTTTGAATCTATTGCAAATTTAGCGACGAAATATTCTAACTCCGTTAGTAAATTTAGCAAAGAAATTTTGTAATTTCTTAAGTAAATTTAGCTATAGAACATTCTAATTTTGTAAGCAAATTTAGCAACAGAATTTCATAATTTTATTGACAAATTTAGCGACGGTAAGTTGTCTGTCTGTTCGTAAATTTTCCTACAGAATATTGTTTATCTATTGGTAAAAGTTCCGATGGAATTACAATATTTCGTTGATAACTTTTACCTACAGATAAACGATGTCTGTCACTAAATTTATCTATGACAAATATTGTTTCGTTGGTAATTTACCTATGAAATATATCATTCCGTCGATAATTTACCTATGGAATTAGTTGTCCTCGGTAATTTACCAATGAAATATTGTAATTTCGTTAGGAAATTTACATATGATAATTTCAACCACCATTTTTCACTTCCTTTCTGAGTTTTCTGTTGATCATATTTTGATTTTTTTCTACATTTAATTTCTCTTAACAATAAGTTGATTGATAACATAAACTAAAATTTATCCTAATTGATAATATATAAATAAAAAATTATAATGTACAACAATAAGTATCTTGAAAATAAATGTTAATTAAGGATTCATACAAAATTACTTAAGAGTAACAAAACATCTACATTCACTTATCCGTCTAAGCTATGCAATTGGTGAAGGTGGATACTCTGATTGCTGCGATAAGGTGTTGCCTCTCTCCGTCAACTCATCCATCTTATTATGGAGTTAGGCTATGTACTCCATCGACTATGCAACTGAGTTGCCAGCCTCTCTACTTTGCTTTCAAGTTGAATGACTCTCTCATTTGATGTGGATCGCCTACTATTAATTGCAAAACAAACTACTAGTTCGCTCAAAACCACAAGTATATAGGTCATAACTTGTAGTAAAAAGCGAATATCGATCCCATAAGAATTGAGCTTAGGCATCACTTAATTCATGTTGCTCCTTATTTAAGAATCAATCTTAATGAATATAAATTGAAAAATTAAACTAAATCAAACAACTAACAATGAACAAATGATAAAGCAAAAGCGCAAAAACTTGGAATTCAAGATTTAAAAATTGTAGATCACCTTTTCCCTATCTTATCTCCCTTCTACCTTGTTAATTGAATTGTGCCTTACCTAAGATGTCTTAATGTATTAACTACCCTCTCTCAAGGTGTAATTAATTATCCCTAGTCAAATTAAATGGAGATGATTAAGCAATCTCTCAACCTACAAAATCAGTCCACCAATTCAACTAGTTATGCAGTTATCCACCAATTCAACTAGTTATGAAGTTATCCTATGGGTAATCAACTAATTAGCCAAGAACTCTCTCTAACTAATCAATTAACTTAATGAATGTAAGTCTATAGAGTGCCAATTCTCATTGTACAACCATATACAATTTAACCCAACTCAATTTCTCAATATATTGCAAGGTATAAGCTCAACATTCATCAAAAGCATCATTCATTCAAATTAATAAAATAGGAGTTCAATAAGTAGTTCAAAAGTAACCTCTACAAATAACTCAGCCATTCATAATGTCATTAACATCCCCAACAACCAAACAATCCATAATAAAGATGCCCGAAGAGAAAAACGAAACAAGAACTAGATGAAACAAGCTCCTCCTCTTGTTTTCCCAAATCGGGAAAATTTAGAGTTGGTATGTTCTTTTTCGAATTTGGAATGGAAATCTTGATTCTTTACCTCTCTTTAGGCTTTAAATCTATTTTTTAGCTCAAGGAGGCAAGTTCTCCTGACCCTGTTTTGGCCCTAGGGATTTGTTGTTGGGTCCCATTTCCGAAACCCAAACATTCGGAGACATTTGACGAAAACAGTATTTTCACTCAACTATACTAAACCTGTTTTGGGGATATCTGGATATACTCTCATTTATGTGTATCGGATTAGGGTATTCTTTAGGAAGTTCGAAAGAGGACTCTAAGATCTACCACTTTTATGAAGACCTTAAAGGCGAAATCTAGCCTTAAAGGGGTCAAAATGGAACAGACAATAGGGTCAGATGAAACCTAACGAGAAAACATACGAATGAAAAAGGACAGATGAATGCCACAAGGCAGACGAATGCCATGAAGTAGACGAAACAAGACACAGAAGAAGAAAACAGACAAACGAAATAAAGAGTAAAAGAAATAAAAACATAGACGAAGCAAAAGAAAGACAAAGAAAAAAGATAGACGAACCAAAAAGATAGACGAAGCAAAAAGATAGATGAAGCAAAAAGACAGAAGAAGCAAAAAGACAGACGAAGCGAAAGATAGATGAAGCAAAAAAATAGACGAAGCAAAAAGATAGACGAAGAGAAATGACAGACGAAGTAAAAGACAAACGAAGCAAAAAGACAGATGAAGCGAAAAGCAGACGAATCAAAGTTAACTTAAGACGATGCAAGTCTTAAGACGAAATGATGTCATCACAGACGAAATGACGTCATTACAGACGATAAGTTTTTTACAGACGATACATTTCTCCCTTATAAAGACCATAACTTTCGACTTTGGAGTCCAAAGTTCCTATATTATATATCGATGGGAAGCTACAAAAATAAGCTATAACTTCCCAGAAGACAACCTTGACTAATTTGACCTTAATTAGTCCAATAACTCTCTTTGAAGTAGGCTCACAATTTCTACACCTAGGAAAATGGCTTGGATTTCAAAATGTATTACTACCATAGGAACATACACATACATATAGGGAACTTTTCAGTTCTAAACCCATTTACCAAGACGACTGAAGATTATACATGACTGAAATTTTAAATTTACATTACATCACAAACCTTAACACAAATTAGAAAATACATTGAATGCTCAATATTCAAAATGCTTATAAAACAAACCAAAAGTCTAGCCACTAACTTAGTACAAGAGCTAACTCTCTTGGAATTTGTCCAAACGCCTTACAAGGATCACTGATCTTCTTGATCTGCACCTGAGGAGTGGGGAAAAGTATTTATTGGACACTGATTTTCTTCTAAATTCTTATTAATTGTCTAGTTATTTATTTTTGTTTTTTTGTTTGTTTAATTATTTATTTTTAGAATTGGGTCATTAATTAGAAATTGAGGGACTGACTAGAAGTTTGAAATTGGAATGAAGTGTTAGAAATTAGTAGGCTTGTGTTAGTGGATTAAAGGAGTAGAGCTATAAATGACAAATGAGGGGCAAAATGGGAAAGGCTAAGTAGGTGAGGGGGCATAATTGGAAGAAAGGGCTAAGGACGAGTCTTAAAATTTAAAGAAGAGTGGGAGATGTCGTGAACAACCAAGGAGGAGAAGAAAAGAGAGAAAACGTGAGAGAGAGAGAAAAGAAGGAGAAGAAAATCGAAAAAGCTTGAGAAGGGAGAGGAAAATCATGGAAAGAATTGAAGAATCAAACTTTTTAAGATAAGTTCATCATCTTCTTCTTGCTTTAGTAAATAAACGGGTTGTTGTGTTGAGAATGAAGAAGTTTAGAGAGAGAAAGGGGTTTTTGAGTTGGGAATGATTAGAGGAAGATGATGGGTTTCTAAGTTAGGTTTTGGGTTTCCTAACTTAGATGGACTATGGGTAGGTTAGGTTTGAGCTTGATTTATGTTAATTTCTATTGTGGTGACTTTGAAGTTCTAGGGATTGGTGGTGATTATAGAAATTGGGAGATTTCCACTTGAATTGGAATTGAATAAAAATTTTGGTTGTGTTAGGAAATCAAGAACAACCTACCCAAGAGCAAGAGGAAGGACTTAATTGAATTTAGATTTTAAGAGTTTTAAGGTGGGTAATTTATTTATAGTTATTGTGTAATGAGCAAATGCCTTGTGTGTGTATGGTGTGTTAAATGACTTGCTTGAAAGGTGTGAAGTTGAAATTGCATTATGATATATGACATTGCGATAAAACAGTTAAATTATGTGTATGATCATGTTATGCCATTGCATTGAGTCATGGCATTTTGTATAAAGAAAAGCATGAAAATATGAGATTGTGAATGATTGAATTAGGCATGAAATTTGATTGTGTTTGGACGAGAGAGGAACCATTTTGTAGTCACGTGCACGTCGACAAAAAGCCTTCTCCTGGCTGCCCGTTTTTGGCCCACGAGATCCGAAATGTGGACTCGTTTCGTTTGCGGAGCAAATCACGGTTTCTCTGTTTTGTTCCACGGAACCCTCTAGCCAATTGTTTGTGCATTTTCATTTTGATATGTTAAGCTATGAGTTATGAATTAAAATTGTGAATGTTGAACTTGCATTGCTAGACTAAGAGATGACATGGTTGCAAGTATGAATATTCATATATATATATTTGATTGTGTGGCTTGTTACTAATAGTTATAAATATCTTAGCCACTGAGCTGTGTAGCTCAATCCAATATTTCCCATTCCACAGGTGCAGATCGAGAAGATCAATGATCCTTGTAAGGCAATTGGATAAATTTCAGGATAGTTAGCTTTTGTACTAAGTTAGTGGCTAGACTTTCGAATAACTTTATAAGCATATTGAACATTGAACATCCAATGTATTTTTGTAACTTGGGTTAAAACTTTGATGTAATGTCGATATGTAATTAAAGCTATGTATGGAAGTTATGTGTGAACTTCATTTTGTTTTGGAAATAAATTGAGTATTGAAGAAGTTCTGCTGTGGATGTGCTTATTATCTGGTAGGGTACTTTTCATACTTTAAGTTTTCCATAGGAATAGAATTGTGTATTGACTTCAGGGGAAAATCTAGAACGATCTAGGTAACACTGGTAAAAATAGTCTTCTTGGAAGTTGTAGACGATCCTCCCAGCTTTCCAACTATATGAAGTTTGTAAGTTTTGAATATCGTAGAGAGAAGTTATGATCTTTACAAGTTGTGATGTTACATAAGATATGTGTATGTGACAGCTATGGAAATTTGTGTACTGACTTCAAGGATATTTCTGGGTTGATGTGAGCTAATTTAGGTGAAATTATCTTCTTGGAAGTTGTAGATGATCTTTCCAACTTTTCAACAGTATAAAGTTTGTAAATTTTAGATATCGGAGTTAAGAGATACGAGCATTACAAATTGTAATGTTGTATCGCTTTAGTTACTGTTTATCGTCTTAGTTACTGTACATTCTAAGACGAAATAATTGTACATTCTAAGACGAAGTTACTGTAAATTCTAAGACGAAGTTACTGTACATTTTAAGACGAAGTTACTGTACATTCTAAGACGAAGTTACTGTTCATCATCTTAATTTGTATCGTCATATTTTGTCTTATTTTTGATCCTTTTATAGGCCAAATTTTGTTTTGTGACCTTCATGAAGTTGTAGATCTAGAAGTTCTTTTTCAAATGGTCTAAGAAAGAACTCAACCCGACATCTGTAAAAAGTTATGGAAATTGAGCCATGAGAGGTACAAAATGATTAAGGAGATAAACATGTTGGATTCTTTTGGCCATAATTTCGTCATCTGACCTCCGAATGAGGTGATTCTTGAAGCAATAAACTCCTATTGAATTTTTATACTTCTAAAGAAAATTGGTACCTTTTAATGTTGAATTGAAAAAGATTGATGGAAATAAAATGAAGGATCGATTGGAAGAGCATAACCTGGTTATGAACATACTTTGAGTTCTTAGACATATCTTGAGTTATAAAGCTCTGAATGAGGTGGTTCTTGTTTCAAGGTAAGCTAGAGACTTAAAGCTACAATTGTCTTGAAGAAGTTAGATTGGAATGTTGGTGTGGTGTGGGTATGCCACCCCTGTGAGATGTTAGTTAATGTGAGTTCATTGAAATAACCCTTCAAGGAAACCCGCTCACACTTTATGACTCTAGATGGATTGTTGGGCTACAAAAACGAGACCTAATAGTATTGGGTTGAGCTACATAGCTCAGTGGTTAATATACATATAGCCATTGGCGATTGGCCACTTATTCAAGCATATGTATATGTATATATAGCAATTCAGCATTCATACTTTATTTAAATAATTGAACATGTATCAATGTAACTCAACTTAAACACACGACATACACTTCAACCATCAAACATAACACTTTATTATGCACCTTACTTGAACATATAAAGATGCACATCAATTGGCTCAAGGTTTTTGTGAACAAAACAGAGAAACTGAAGTTTACTTAGTGAATAAAACGAATCCACTTCGGATTTCGTGGGCCACAAACGGGCAACCGGGAGAAGACTTTATGTCGACGTGCACGTGACTATGAAACGGTTCCTCTCTCACCCAAACACAATCAAATCATGCTCAATTTAGTCAATAACAATTTGCACTTTCGTGCATCTTTCATTTCATCATATTCTTATATTTTCATGCTTTTCTTCTTTTCATGCAATTCAAAGTGTCATAACCTTTTTCAAGTTATAACATGATCATAATGCATCATGCATTTCCAAATTTTCACAATCATTTTGGTTTCGAGCACATCAATTTCATGCAAAACCACATATACACACATAGGCAAGAATTCGCCCAATTACACAATAACTATAAATACATTACCTACCTATTTAGCTTGTGAGAATCCAAGTCAAGCTTGTCTTCACCCTTGTTCTTGGGTAGGATTCCCTTTTTTTTTTTCCTAAAACAACCAAGATTCTATTCAAAAGAACATTCCAATAAAATTCATCAACTTCAAAAAAACAAAAAATTCAACAAACACAAATTGAACTCAATTCTAACCTATCCATAACCCATCTAGGTTAGAAGACCTAAGACCTAGTTTAGAAACCCTAAAATCAATTGGGTTCTCCTAATCCATCTTCTTCTAACACAAACTTTTCATTCTTTACACAAACCCTTTTTCCTCTCTAACTCCTTCATCCACAACATAACTCTTTCCCTTAATAAAACAAGGAGAAAAGATGATTAACCTACCTTAACAACCTTGATTTCTCTTCTTTCCTTCTTTCACCGAAACCTCTCTCCCTCTCTCTTAATTTTGTTTCTCACTCTTCTC
>JANJEY010000003.1:34249309-34270279 GCA_024703695.1 Erythroxylum cataractarum
CAAAAGTTTTATAGGAATGATGGATATTTGTTTAGAGATAATAAACTATGCATTCCTACTTGTTCTATGCGTGAGATACTTGCTAGGGAGTCTCATGAAGGTCTTAAATTTTAAACAGCTAGATATACGATAAAGTTTGAACTCACGATTTTACTTAAACTAAGAATCCCTTCCCACTCGACTACAGTCAGGTTCTATGTGTTTTAATACATTTATTACGAAGAAAATGACAAGACAACCCCAGATAGCGACATTTGGTGCCACTTGGCAGATAACCATGGGAGATTGTCATGGTCCCGGTTGTAGGAGATAAGGATGGATACTTTACTTCCGAATTAGAGCAAATAACACGATAAGATAGGATAGTATAATGCCAACCAGCGGCAAGGCAACGCCACTGATTCTACATTCATTTTATCACGTGGGTCCACCCGCCGGAAACATTTTGCCACGTCATCCTGTTAAGATTCCTTGGAAAAGGGCATCATGTGGTCCCCAATTACATGTTCTGATCACCCTCATATTTGTTTGTTAACATTTCCTAATCATCGTGAATTGGAAAGGACTAATCGAACCGCACCTTTTGTTCTATTTGGCCCATTAGATTAGATGTACTTGGTTATCAAATTAAGTTTGGAAAAAGGCTAATCACCAATAAGTCATGACATCAACAATAATACCAACATCATTTCAATAAAAATCTCCCTAAAATATAAGGTTTAATTATTTAAATAGGGATAGCCTAGGTTCATCCTAACTCAGTCGAAGGCCAATCAAACATGAGGTAGCTAGTCCCAACTGGACTCAATCAACCACAAATTTTTTAAAAATTTTGAAAATGTCAAAATAATGTTGTTTTCATTTCAGAATAACACCTCGAGTTTGATTTAGACAGGTCAAGCTTAACCTAAGGCGCTGACTTTTTAGAAAAATTGGGCTCGAGACCCAATTCAAGATTAGATCAACTTAAATTTAACCCATTTACTTAAGGTCAAGTCGAGCTCAACTTCAATTGTAATCTCTATATTTAAAAAAAAATAGTAATAGATATAGTCTTACTCTTAACCAATAGAAAGATTATTTATTCAATTAAATTTTTTAATTTAACTAAATTTGAATTAAAGTGATATTATTTCAAATTATTAAATAAAATAAAAGTTATTTTAAAATTAACTAGTTTATATTCAACTAATCTTCTTAATTCGTGGTTGACCAAACTTGGTGGTATTTGATGTAAAGTTGGATAGGTGGGCTTATTTTCAGCTCTGGTTTTCCTGTTTTTCTTAATTTAATGACTTTATTTGAATAAAATATCAAGTAATACCACAAAAATGATTACATAAAATCATACACTAATGTTATATGTTTTATATTATATGTCAAATAAAAGTATTTTTATTTTACTTTACTTTTAATTATTATTATATTACTTTTTTAAATAAAGTTGTATATTATTAGACCTTACCTTTTCAAGTTCTGCTTGAGATTTATTTAAAATAATATTATTTTAAAAAGAAAATATAAATTATTTAATTCAACATTAAATAAAATTTGAAATTTTAGTTCAATTAATTTAATTTTTACTTTATTAATTTTAAGTTAAATTGAGTCAAATTAATTTAAGATTATTAAAGTTAAATGTGAATAATTAAGATATTTATAAAGTATAATTAATTAAGAATAAAAATATACCAAACTTATTAATACTAATTAATTTTCATCCATTCCAACGACTTAAAACAAAATAAAAAAAAATCTGCATCAAAAGAATGGAAAAATGATATTTCGGATTACATTTAGTGAAGGAACTGTGATGGTCAATGGCAGTTTTTAGTTTTACACTAAGCCGTTTTGTGTGGATCGATGTCGTAAGACTGTCGGCGCATCCTTGGAGCTCTGCAGCTCGGAATCCGAGTGTAGGAGTAGGACCTGAAGATGGTAACTAATTTTGTAACCAGCTTCTCTAGAATCATTAGTTTGAAGTACTAAAACTCACACTCGCATCCGAAGACGAGCAACGACACGGGAAGACTTTGCTGTCTACATCACCTCGTATCTCATTGGACCTACAATAAATTTTAACTGAGCAAGACAAGCTCTTTCTATCTTTTCATCACGAGCTCCACAAAACGAGGTACAAAATCCCATATAATGATTCAAAAGACGGCTGTCACTGTAAAAGAATCAACGAAATTAAATGAGTTGGAGAAAACAGATCCCCGATATATCTTCTACGAGGAGTCTATGATATTCTAAAGGTGATGCATCAAAATAAATGGTTCCAATGTCGTCCAGATTAGTCGGAGCGACGAGCCAGTTCGCACAGTCATTACTTTCTCGGAGGATATGACGATGAACAACAGACTAGTTCCGGTAAAGGAGCTCCCGTATACGATGACGAGAGGGATGCTCGATTGAGAACGGGAGGGCACAGACAGGGCCGTTCCTATCATTTTATAGGCCTAGGGCGAAATAAAAAAAATAACCTTAATAAATTGAACGAAATAAAAAAAAGCCCTAATAAATTGGGAGTATGCTTAAGTTTACATGTTTATATAAAACATAAATAACTCAATTTATAAGTGTACGTACTGAACCGAATATTAAATGATCATAATATTTAATTTTCTTCTAAGAACGTGGCATCTTTACAAAATCTATGCAGTTGATAGGAAATGGGCTAGCATATACTGCGACTTGATTGACCAATATGTTATTGAATGAGACTCTCACCATGAGAAATGGATGAGAATGAGTCCCTTTTCAGTGCTGAATGTGTTAATAGCTCCGAAAGGAAGAACATAATAAATACATCATTAATAGACCTACATATTACTCAATTATTGGGTTTGTGCTATTATCTTGTGAGCAATTTTTTTGGAGATTAATTTTATGACTGATTAATATTCTTTTATTTATATCTTTTAAAAAAAATTTACCATAAAATTAAGAGCTCCTCCTTATCATGAGCCCTGGGCAGGTGCCCTGCTGACCCTTGCCCAGGGCCGGCATTGCTTCGGAGATTTTTAGCCATATTAAGAATGCCCTTTTTTACGGGAGTAGTCGAGTTACCTATTGTCAGAAGATACATCACAGTGCCATTGGAGACGGAAGGTTCCCTGCTGCAAACTAGTTTGCAAGAGCAAGACAATCTGGCGATTATATTTCTCTATATTGATATGGTTTTCTGTCAAGTGCAATGGCACGGTCCAAACCTAAAACAGGTCAGTCAAGTTGTGATCTGATGTTAGAATCGTCTGCAGACCAAGGAAATATTGTTTTCTATATCAGGTCCGAATTGAAATAATTAGACAGTGTGATCGAAACCTGTATGTAGGAACTCTCATTAAGGATTTGCTTATGCCTTAAATTTGTTTCAACTATTTATTAGAATGGGTAAGATGCTACCTTATTCGGTTTAACTTATTATTATTTTATTATTTAACTTATTTACAAAAAAAATTCCATTAAAATTATTAAATATTTATCATATTATTTTAAGAGAGACTATGTAATGGTAATGGTGTATGCTACTGTCCCAGCACATTACATAAGAACTCAACATGGGTCTTAGCTAATAGTAATTTATAACCATTTTTTGTCAAATTACTTTTTAGGAATTTTTTAAAATGTAAAATGGATAATTTAAAATAATGTTGGAATCATAATATGAATAAGTTGGAACAACTATACGATTATGTTCACGAGTGCAATAATAATTTATGTAATAGTTTTAAGAGGGCTACTGCTGGTACTCTTCGTGTAGTCATTTGATATTTTTGCAAGTAATTCACAATAATAACAATAGGGATGGCAGTTGGCTTAAAATTCAGTCCACTTCGGTATTAAGTCAATAAGTTAGGTCTAATTAATTCGAGCTTCCAGCGAAGTTCAAGTATAAGGGTTAACTCGCGGCCTACCAATAATTCACTAGAAAATGAAAATATTTTAATCTTAAGTTTAATGAATAATCATTTTAAATAGCTCGAATGGATTAAAGTTAGCAGATTCAAGCTTGATCAAATTTTACGTTAAACTTAAGTTGTCGTCTTAAAAATTACGTCAATTAGGACTAGGCTGACAAAATGTTTAAATCCACTCGATTCTTTGCTATCTCCAATTGCAAATAATAATTTTAAGAAAGAATAAAGTTTCAATAGAGATTGGCATCTTTTATTCCCTGAATCATGTTCATAAGTCACTTTCTTTGTGATATTTGAAGAAATAACTTATTCACTTATAATTTGTGGAAGCATCCTTTAAAATTAATGAATTTATCGAAAGCATTTAATACTAGGGGTAAGAATTTCGTATCCTACCAGTTGAAAAATGGTATGAAATGTGTGAGTTTCTTACCGTCTGATATTGACGTTCCTTCTAGTATTAGCTGGTATTGGAAATGTCGGTCAAATATTGGCTGGTATTATAAAATTTTAAAACTTTAGGGACTAAATTTAAAAAATCTAAAAATAAACAACAAAACGCAGAGTCGTAGACACTCACTTATAAAGTCACTTCAACTCTCTTTCTTATCTCCACACATCTTCATTCTTCACTCTTTAAATAATAAAAAATTTTCACTATTGTCACCGATGACCCATTGCCATTGCGCCACCACCTGCCCCCCATTGCCATCATGCCATGCTCCACTAATCGAGCCCAATGCTGCATCTTGCAATAAGCTTCCTCCACCTCTGGGATCACTTGCCTAAAGCTTGCTCTGTCCACCGTCGTAGGTTCGTAGCTATCTCCACTCTCCAATTCACCATCACTGCTAATCTCTTGCTCGTCGAGCAAATTACAAAAATCCAAAATTTCTAGATCCAGATCCAGATAAGATGGTAGTTCCTTAAGAACAGCTTCCTTAAGCTTCTTATATTTTAAGGTAGCAAGATAAGATGGATAGTTCCTCTTCCAATATCTATTGACTCTACAATCAAAACATGATCCTTTTTCAGAACTTTTCTTCTGGACATGTCCTTTAAGCTTTACTATATTATTATAAGCCTCCTGTTTCTTATTCTTATTCTTTTTATGGCCTTTTTTCTTGCTCTTAAAAGAACCCATAATGAGTACAAAATTAGGTTCCTTTTTAAGGCACCCTTCCGCAGTCTTGAACATGTTCAACATTTTGGGCAATGACATGTCCTTCTTATTCATGTGGAAGTTCATGAAAAAGTGTAAAAAGCTCAAACTTAGAGATTTTAACCCCAAATCAACACTCAACTTACAGTCCATGATAAAACTTAATTAGGCTTTTCAATATATCCAATCATCTTCAGCACGTATAGGTTGACTAAAGATCCTTCTATCATGTTGTATTGAAATAGTGCCATGGAGAATTGATAACTCTCCACCCTACTATGTGCACCAAATAACTCATTGAGATGCAGGATCATAGTAGGTGCATCCATGTTCTCATACTACCTCTGCAGCACAGGAGACATGCTTACCAACGTCATACATGTGGCTTGCTCAATGTCATCAGTATAATGTTGATGCTTCTCGCAAACGTTATCAGTCACATCTAAACTAGGCTCTGGTGGAGTCGGAGTGTCAAGAACGTAAAGCTTCTTTTCTTGCCTGAGAACTATTCTCAAGTTTCAAAAACAGTCTGAAAAGTTAGGTCTAATCAGCTTGTTAGCATCTATGATACTCCTCAACGTCAGGTTGATACTCATCTTATAATTTGATAATCCTAATACATTAAAGGAGTACGTATTAGTTTATATCCAAAATCAAACAAAATCAGGACTTTAAAATTCTTTATTACTCCCACTATTTTATTCAAAATAATAGCTCTCACCATTAAATCGAGAAATTATCACCATTACTCCCACTATTTTATTCATACGATCATAAGTTTGTTTATCCAAATCATACAAATTTAGTTGAGTAGGACCCATCAATTTAAGATAAAACATATCTGGGCTAAGGTGGTATTGAGTTTACTGAACAAGCTAAGCAATAAACATAATTCTAGTTTTATTCTTAAATAATGGAAGGCAACAATTACATTCCTAATGTGTACTTAACATTTAATTGAGGGATTTAAAATTTCAAAAATTTTAGTCTTATCAAAATAATATAATCTCATTATATTTATAATTTCAATCATAATCTAATTATGAAAGAAATTATTCAAAAGTCTTTGGTTGGTTCTAATTTATTTTTGATAATAAATTTAATTTAATAATTCAGCTCTTGAAAAAATTAAACTAAATTCCAAAATATTCCTATTAAAATACCCTTTAAAAATAATTCAAAAATTGAAAAAAAACACCTTTTCAATTATATTAGGAACATAAACTAATATAATCTTCATTAATTTAATTTAATTAAAATTAAGGTTTTTTAAAAAAATAAAAAAGTTGGGAGAGGTTGTCTGGTGAGGCTGCTGTGTAAACGAGTGTGAAACGTTGACTGGTGTGTGCATGTCTGTTCAGACGTGTTCTGAAGAACGGTGCCCATCGTTTTCGCAACATTCACCTGAAATGTCTGCAATTCCTTGATTCTCCAACACTCCCACATTCACTAAACTGTCGGGTAACATACACGACTCTCCAACTCCACATTCCTCTAATTATAGTTTTAGTTTCTCCATCTCCACTTTGCCTCACACCATCATTGCTTCCTACCGTCGACTGGTCTCCATCTTCACTATCTTCCTACTGTCAAATCTATATCTATGGGTGTTTATCGCCCTTAGCGACGCAACTGTTGATGTTGCTAGCGACTCACTAGCTTCGCAAACTATGCCATCTAGTGGTGTTGCCAGCGATGCTAGTTTTCTTTAGGAAGGCTTTTCTTTTGCTAAGAGATAGTCTACGTTCTGGTATCTCCTATCTACAAAAGATAGCTATAATTTGATTTTAGTAAGATTCGTGTATAATAAAGTGATTTTATTAAAGCATTAGAATTGGATTTGATTTAAACAACAGAGCCAGTTTAGGAAAGAATCTATTTAGAAGACAAATAAGATTACAAAAAGTAGAACCAAGCGCTTTCGAAGCAATCTAGTATGACAATTTATAAGGCTTCCCGTAAATGTTTAGTCAAGCTTAGCCTAGATCAAAAGGTTGCCTCAGTCGATAGTGTAGAGAGTTATCTGTATTTTAAATAAGTTATAAAACTAGCTTGGGAAAGAGAGTTCACTCTATAAAAGCATCGATTCTTAGCTAGAAACAAAATCAGATGTGAAAAGAAAACAAATTTTCCATAATCACATGAACATAGGCATGGAAACAAAGGTAGAGGCAAAAATTGATTCAAACAACAAACAAATTTTTAGATGCAAAAAAAGCATATGCGTTATTCTTGTTTTATTATTCATAACAAAATTCACAAACACAAACAAAACAAGGAAGATGTGCTTTTATTTTTCAAAATAATAATCGAAGTATAAAACTTCCAGAAGTAGATAATTACTACTTTCTCCTCCTTAAGTTGTATTGAATAGGTGGTTTGAATATATTGCATATGAGGTAGATGCCTTTTTGGATGGAACACTCTTTATGTTATGCTAATGTGGTATGGTATGAGAGCTAAATTGAATTGTGAAATATAATTGTTGCATTCATCATAGACGACGGTACCCAGTTTTGAATGAATGTTAACTTATGCACTTGATATCTCATTGAGTCTTACTTTTGTTTCACTAGCTTGATGGTCTTTAGGCTACATTACCCAAAATACATCTCATCTTACCCTTACCTACATTAAAATCATAGAAAAGTCCTTTGATTTATGTTTATACGTGTGATTTTTAGTGTTAAAGGAATGAAATGATATGCAAAGTTGTGGATTGTTATGATTATGAATGGTGTTTGAGTGTACCTATAGATATATCTTGTTTAAACACATTTTGTCCAAGTCTACCTCTAGATTGCTCAGTGTCTAAGGGTGATGAATGTTGATTGATCATGATTAAAAGCTTTGAATGTTGAATCCTTGCTATAGTTTTTGAAAGTCATTCATCTTTACTTATGATTATCTATTCTTAAAAAATATGAAAAATGAGTAAGAGTTTTAGTTTGTGATTTTAATTTTGACAATTTGCCTGAAGATGGTCAAACGGTAAGTGTGGGGGAACTTCATATTTGTTTAAATGTTGATTCATGTAATCTACTACACTTAGTGATTAATTCCTTAAAAATGCTTACGATATTCACTTTAGCTTAAATTTGATTTTAAGTACATTTCGGAAGTGAAGGAGCTAAAGTGGCCCGAAAGCATATTCATTGAGTCATATTCTAAATATTCAAACTCTATTGATTCATGGAGTAAGAAGAAAAAGAGGATTAAAAGAAGAAGAGACAAGATAGAGTGTGAAAGTGAAGAACAAAGCAAGGAAGTAGCTCATGGCCAGTTGGTGCAGTTGTACAGTCGTGAGCAATCTCACAGTCGTGCAACCAACTGCATGGGCATGAGACCACTCTCACGCTCACGTAGGAGGTGTCTTATGGGTGTGTGACACCAGTCACACCCGTGAGGGGCCATACACAGTTGTGCATGGCCATGCCACTTGTCCTCAGGTTTACTATAAAAAGGAATAAGTTATAACGGCAGACAAGGGGAGAGGAGACATACGCATTTCATCACCATTGCTCTTAGGTTTTCAACAAGTATGGAGGTGATTGAGGCTACTCTTTGGATCTTGATGGAGAAGATGGAAGGTTAACTTCCCGATACCAGTTCAAAGGGGAAATCGACGCCTAAGATGCACAGTTAAGCTTATCTTATCTCTGTTTAATATTGGATCTCTCTCTTGAAATTGTTTGTGTTATCATTTGTGTAATCAATTTGAGTATTCATGTCAATAACTGCAATCGCACAGGTCGTACTTTGTAGTATTAAAGGGTGGATCCCACGATGAGAGTACTAGCCTAATCCTAAGTCGTCTAAGACTCAAAGAAAAGAAATAAAAACTACACAAGTGAATACGGAAAATAAATAGAAGAAATTGATTCAAGAATTGTAACACGGAAATTTCAACAAAACATAATTAAAATGAGTAGCCACATAGGTCACAATGAAAATCCATCAAGAGAGTTAATCAGGTTATGAGAGAGGGGACTTTACTTATCATTAATGTTAATCTAACCATTTATGTGTTTATGAGGTGTCAGTTCTAGACAGTCGTAGAGTTGATTACTCTCTCAGGAGTTATAACCATTAAATCCTAAATTGTAAACCCTAATCGAATATAGAACTTGCAATCTCTCAAATCACAAATTACCCACAATTTTAATTAGTTCTAAAACTCTTTAATAAATAATTGAGTCTCGCATGGGATCTCTCTTTTTGAAATTATCGACTAAGTTAAGTGGTCAATTAGATTGCTTAACTCTCATTAATTTGATCTAATCATTTTTATCTGACTCACCCTCTTAGTTTTGTTATCGAAATATGCAAATACATTAATCAAACACAACACCCAAACCAATAAATACAAAATAACTAAATTAACATTAACTCAAAGTAAAATCCTGAAGGAGAGTTTAGAACATTATCAATAACCCAAAATCCTTTTCCATACAATCCATCTCAACTTTATACATTTAAATGAAAAAGGAAATAAAGGGGAAATGGAACTTAGGTTAGACAAATCAAGAAGGCAACAACATCAGGATACCACCTGATCTGGGAAGCAGGGGTGTCAGGATCCACTTATTCTTTCTCCTTCTTCCTCTTCTTCTTCTCTCTCTCTCTCTTCTTTTTCTATCCCTTTAAGGTTTCCAAGAGTAGCTCAATGTAAAGCCCTTTTCTCCTCTCTTGTTGTTCTTTAAATAGACTTTTATATTTTGGAAACCCATGGGCTTTTTGAGATCCGAAAGATCCAAAAAATCTCTCAAAACTTGTTGTTCTTAAGTGTCTGTGCGTCTACCAACAAGGCCACAATCGTGGCCTATATCTAAGCCTTCTGTCACGATCGCAAGCCATTATTTTGGCCCTAATGTATTCCATAACTCCTCCATTCTTCGATTTTGACCCTGAAACACTAGCAAACACATCAAGGTACTTTAAAAACATAATATTTAAGCTCAAAAGCTTGTACTAACCCATAAAATACATAAAACACAAATAATTAACAAACTAACACAATTTTAATCTAAACACATACTAAATGATCGGATTAATGGACAAACACTATCAAACTATGCCCTAAAACATGATGCAATTTACACTTATCAGTACTCTTGTTATTGTTATATTGCTTATATAACGAACCCATTACTAGAATCGTTAATACAAATGTATTTGGATTCATTGCTAGAATACTCAATATAATTCGTAATTTTTATATTGAGATTCATTTGTGGCAATTAATGGTTTCGAATCATTAGGGATAACTTAACCTGTGTTAAATGACCCAAGCTTATGCGATTGTTGCTTAAATTGGTCTATTTTTTATATCGTAATGCACCTGCCTAATTAAATATAGAGAGTGTATTCTAGGTTATTCGATAGTTAAGTTTAATTAATGATCATATTTTAATTAAACATAACCTAGGAAAAATTGGGATTAACAAAGCTTGTTGTTAGTCTATGACCAATAGTTAGAAGAGAGACGTGAAAGCATTATAACAATGAAAGATGTTTAATCGTGTGTAGGCTGAGAATGATCCGAGAACTGAGTTTCACACATATTCACCATTTTTGACTATTTTCTATAATTTGTTTTTGTTAGTTTAAGTTTACTTTATTTTCTCAATTGCATTAAACCCAAAACACCCATTTTTATTTCCTTTGCATCAATTATTTTCATTACGATAATTAACCAAAGATTCCCTATAGATATGATCTGGACTCACCACATCTACAAGTTTTTAGTGTGCAAAGTTAGGTAAATTTTGTAGTGCACTTGACATGCGTTGTCGACTATAGTCCCACCTTTCACGGTCACACATTATACTGGACTTAGCCACTCGCTGTCTGATATTGGGTATATAATTCCTACATCCAAAATCTTGATAATCTCCTTTTTGACAACTTCTTACATGTTCAGATTCAATCGTCATTGCTTATCCCTTACTGTCTTACATCCATCCCGAGATTTATTCCATACAAAACAATGCTGGGACTTATACCTCGAATGTTTGATATTTGCCACTCCATATCTCTCATTCTTCTCTTTATCATCTCAACCACATTCTTTTCCTGTTCCTCATGTAACTGATTTGAAATAACTAGTTGGTGGTTTCTCATAAGAAGGTAGGGTTGGGCACTTTGTTCTCTCTAAGGGTCCTGCTTTTGATTCTCATCTAACTCTCCTTCTTCTACACTCACTCATTGTCATCTACTTCACTTTTTTTCTCAATCGTTTCTCTTTGTTATTCCTCCACATAATCATCCACCACATCAACTTTCATATAAATGTTTCACTCAGCCTTGCTTTTTAATGTCCTAGTCATGTTGAATTTGACCTTTTCATCACCAAAATGCATAATTAAGATCCCATCATTAACATTAATGAGTGCCTACCTAATGTTCATGAATAGATGTCCTAAAATGAATGGACATTGCTTGTATTCTGCAATATCATGAATTATAAAGGCAACAGGAATAACAAATTTGTCAACCTTTATTAGAACATCTTCTACAACCCCAAATGGTTTCTTTATCAATTGATCTGCTAACTGAATTGTTATTAAGGTTGTCTTTATATTGTCTAGCTTTAATTTCCTAAAAATAGACAAAGTCATAAGATTAATACTTGCACCAAGATCATACAAACATTTAGAAAATTCCACACCATTAATAATGCAAAGAATAATGAAACTCCCTGGATTTTTTAATTTTGATGGCATGTTTTTTGTGATTATCAAACTATAGTTGACTTTTAATGTACTTTTAATCCCAAGTTTGCTTATGAAAAAGTAGATCCTTTAAAATTTTCGCATACTTGGGGATATGTTTAAGCACTTTTGCAAATGAAAAACTCAAATGTAGCTTCTTAAACTTTCCCAAAAAATTTTCAAATTGGCTCTCTTTAAAGTTTTGCTTTAGTCTTTGTAGAAATGGTAACTTGGGTACTTATGATGGAGGTGAAATGTAAGAGGGGTTCCTCCTTTTTTGTTACCTTATGTTTGACTTTCTCTTGACTTATCTCAAACTGATCTTTGGCTTCCTTTTGAACTAGTTCTGCCAACTCCTTCCTATTTCTCAAATACATTACTTTCACTTACTCCTTCAGGTTAGATTCAGTGGTACTGGGAAGGTTACCTAAATTTCTCACTATCAATATGATTACAAGCAGGCCCACCTATACCTCTAGGTTATGAATGGAAGATGCATGATTCTTAAGCATTAGGTCAGTCCTTGCTTATGTCTTCTTATGCTCTACATCCATATTATTAACCTTGGAGCCTATAGAACCTATCACATTCATTATTCTGACAAACTGGGATTCCATCTTTGACTCTAGGCTTTTTTACTTTGACTCTTAATTTCTTAACCTGTTTTGGAATCTTGGAAGTCTTTGTGGTCTCAAATTTACACCAGCATTGTTATTCTAGGAAAATTTTAAGTAGTTTTTCCACCTAGATTTATAAGTGTTCAAGAAAGGATTGTTACTTCATCATTCTAGCATACCTAAACATTTACTTGTCCATTCCATTTTTGTTCATCAAATAACATTATATTGATATATGGTCATATTATCTATATATTTCATAAACCTATTGCATTGTGTTTACTAATTGGATGAGGCATTAATATTGTTTAGTTTTTTAGTTAATGCAACTATCTGTGCCTGTATGGATAAAGTTAGCTCTATTGCCATGATTCCCTTTTGTTCCTTCTCATTGTATGGTCACCTTCTTTCAGTTGACCACAAACAATTGTTAGTGGTTATATCCTTAATCAGATTATATGCAACATCGATGATTTCTCTCATCAAATCACCTTCGGCTATTATATCAACTGTGCTCCTAGTCGCTTCATTAAGTCCATTATAAAATATCTGCAATAATAGCTTTCTGAGCTGGTTGTGATGAGGACAACTTCTCTGTAGCTCTTTGAATCTCTCCAATGCCTTATAGAGGGGTTCTCCATCATACTGTTGAAAGGTTGAGATCTCCTTGATAATCCGGGTCATTTTTGTTAATAGAAAGTACTTAGCTAGGAAAGCTTGCACTAACTGGTCCCCATGTGGTTACATGCTCTAGATTAAAAGAATTTAGCCATGCCTTTGCCTAATCTTTCAGTATGAAGGAAAAAAGCCTCATCCTTTATGTCTCATTGACCAAAATGTATCGCAAATTTCCAAAAAATTACCAAGGTGAGCATTTGAATCCTAATGTGGTAAATCATATAATTAAACACTAGTTTGCAAATATTCAATAAAGTAGGCTTGATTTCAAAATTATTCCAATTAATAGTCGGTCTGGCAATCCCTTTATTAGTTCGGATTGAACCTGAGCCACATAAAATCCATTAATGTTCTTTGGTCACTGCCTTGATCTCTTTGATCTGCCATTAACTTTTTGATTTCGTCTTGACATCTTGTTTTTCTTAATTCCCTTTCAAGTTTGGTGATGCCAAGTTTGCTTAATCTGTTTGCACTTTCAGAACTTCTCATGTGCATACACCTGTTACATATAAGAAAAGAGTATCAAATAAAAATAAAAAGAAAGCTCAAATCAAAATAATTCAAATCACACTTGATGCTAGGTGTAATCCCCGATAATGGTGCTAAAACATAATAGTTACTTCATATTTAGATCAAAGTTTTAAAACTAATTAAAGTTGTTATACTGTAAGTATACGACTCGTATAAAATAATATAGCAAGGTATCATTTCTTTGTTTTTCACCTTGTAATTCAAATTGACTTTCATTTAAATAAACCAAATAATGAGAGAATGAAATTGCAAAAATTCTCAATTTAAATACTTGCAAGTACACAGCAAAATTTCACAAAAATAAAAACACAATGTTGGCTTAAAGAATCAAACTATAAAGGTGAGGTTCATTCTCTCCATATCATGTAATCCCTCACTTTGGTAATGAAATCATACTTAGTCCTAAGCATTCTAATGTATTGGCCCTCCATCTCTTAATAATCTAACTAATTAGTCCCAAAATAATGATTATGTTCGGTATGTAATCTCTCAACCTACATACTTTACTTAACCTTTAAATGGATATGAAGTAACCTATTGAAAAACCATCAAACATCCAAGATCTTTCTCTAGATGTCAAGTTAGCTTGATGTGTAAAGTGTTCTCAAGGCTACCCACTCTTTTCCTAACTTCATTTCTCAATGTAGGCAAGGTATATAAAGTCTACACATCATAAGCAATAAAGCAAACCATATATTAAATCGAAGTGAGCTCTTACATAGTTATGGTAAGAACAACCCTCAAATATACTTAGAAATCCATTAAAATAATCAAAAGCATCCTCATAACAAGTCCATACATCTTCTCCACACCATAACTAAACAAAAACCAATGAGAGAAGAGAGAATATAAGGCTTATGATTTGAAAAACAATGATGGAACCTGGAGTGGTAGCTTTAAGATCTCTTGAAATCATTTGATACTCCTTAAAAATCCCCTAAAAATATTTATGTATTCCTCCTTTTGTTGTGCTGCATGACCCTCCTCTTTTTTTAGGTATAAAATATGGTTTGTACCCCTTTGGGTGCTTAAACCGATTTAGGATACAAGTGGAGCAAAGATGGAAAATTCCAGCTTCTATCTAGATCACAATCACGATTTTTTCAGCCTTATTTTCTTCTTTTATTTATCCTTTGATACCTTCAACAAGTCCATTTGCAAGTAAGTTGATAATCAATACAAATAAGGTCCAAATCCTACTTAAACATTGACATATTGCCATGCAAAATGTATGTACATCAAAACACTTAAAAACCATGCAAAACCTAAGCTTAAAATTTTCATTTATAACCTAACATGCAATTTATCATATACAAGCACATACACATGCAAGTTATATGCAAATTAGCCTTTTTTGTAGTGTCGAATCTTGTATATGTTTCTAAGAAAAAGAATTTGTTCATTTTTTGGGGTCAAGACGTAACCTAGGCTAAACATCTTAGTATGTATACTAAATATTCATATTATCCCATAAAATGACTTGGACAATCCTCTAACAAATATCAATTATCACTCTCTGGCTTACTATTAAAAGAAAGCTTAGAGTAAGAATAAAAATTGTTATTTATAGCCTATCTAAATTGATTGTGTGATGTATAATTCCTAATTGTAAAGTCATAATCACATCTTCCATATATTTCCTTATGCTCAAATAATTTGCATCACCCTTTTACATCTTTGTAATTTAGATTGGAATATTGTGGGCTGACTTAATAAAATGAGGTAATTGATCTTCACAACCTTAATAAGGCCTTTATCATGCAAAGAAATCAAGCTAACCGTATTAGACTTATATTAGACCACCATTGAAAGGTAAGGCCTTAGTAATTAAATCTCGCCATTGGTCTAAGACTTAAAACCTACGATTTTGACTCACACGTTTCAATGGAATTAACTTTATGAATATGGTCTGCTTTCTTTAAAGAAAAAGTTTTTATTCCAACTCAATGAATCCATCCACAAAAAATGTCTAGGTCCCAATGCTTCCACTATACACTTTGATTCTTGAAAAAACAGAGGTTAGATGGTACATACTAATTAGATACAAAATTTATAATAAAATATATAAAATACACCCATTATATTCTATATCCCACAAATATGTATAATTATGCCTATATGACACTAGCAATCTCTCCATAATACCTATCAAGGAAATTCATGATGTAAGTACCTCATAAGATTTAAAAAATCATATTAAATATGTTACATAATAGTGTCAAAGAAACATACACAATGTCATGTATTTGATCAGGATAGGTCCTAACTAATTCACTCTATCAATAGACTCATACACATTTGAATTTGTCCATGAATGACACACCTTATTCCAAGCGTGGATTATCAATAAACATTTAATTGAGTATGTTTTCATTCCCATATATAGTATGTTTTGTTTGATTATATGAGATTTTTATTGCTTTTGGTATTATTTTATTTCTAGAGGATTTTTAGGTCTCAATTTCCTTCATAAATCAAAAGTAGAAGGATTTGGGTGAAATTGGGATAAAAGATGGAAGAATTAGAGTTATTTTTGAGATATACGCTTGAGTGATAAAGAACATGTTTATGAAATATAAGTCACTATGAACGTGTAAAGTTCTGAAGATGTTGCTTTATCTGTATGAAGATACATGCCCATTTAAGTAATGTACATAACTGTGTCCCATACTTGTGTAAGCTCATGTGAACATGTAAATCCATGATTTTGAAGTGTTTTTAAGGCACACAGTCACTCACACGATCGTATAATTGAGAATGTATGTTTAGAAACCCTAGTTTCACACTATAAAAGGCAATTACAAAGATGAGACAAGGGGAAGGAGGTTAGAGTCAAAGATAGAGGCAAATTTAGAGTTTGAGACACAATTTTTTATTTAGGACAATAGAAAACATAAAGATTACTTAAGAGATATAATAGAGAATAGCTTTCTACCAAAGTTTCAAGGGGATTATATATATATAGATTCTTTGTTTAATTATCTAATGGATAATATATTTTTGTTTTATTTTCTATATTTGTGAACTAAACTTATTTAATGGTTAGGCTAGATAAGAGGGAATGGGTATTATGATCTGATCTTTCTTTTAATGCAATTTGATTTATTGATTCCTTATGATTCAGTTATACATTTTTATTTTTTGAATTATTTCAATTTATGATTTCACATGATTAAGATTGATAACTCCTTTTGTATGAATACATCTACCATAAGTGATAGGTGTTGCATGCAAAGCTAAAGATAGCTCGACAAAAATCCTTTGGATTAGGGTCAAAATAAATAGTAAAATTCAAGAATCGAGTAATGCAATCTTAGGAGTTTTAATTAAAAAGAGGTTTCGTTACATAGGTATTAGTTTTTTTTATATTGATTGATCTTAGTGTTATTTCCATTATGGTTTATTATTTATGTGGAATATTAGTTTAGTTTAATTTCAATTAAATGATCATTATAATTGTTGGTTAGATAATAGAAAAGAGGTTACTATGAGTACCTATACTCCTTGTGGGATTGATACTCCATATTTAATGACATTATACTATAGAGAACAACACTTATAATAAGTTTCTGGCATCGTTGTTAGGGATTAGAATATTAGGAACACCCAATTTTTTATTAATATAGCCATTATTTCTCATTTTACTTCTTTTTACTTTTTGATTTAATTTATTGAATCTTTAGTTTTGTCACTTCTACTGGTCTTTGGGTTAGTTTATGATCCAACGAAATCTATCACATTTAGTTAACAAAGATTTAAAAATTGGGAGGACAACTTGTAGAACCTTCTAAAGACCTTACTTAGATGGTTTGAGTTAGATCGAGAGATAGAACACTTGGAAGGTCAGATTTATATTGAAGGATTAGTTACTCTAGTAGACTAAACAAGGACCATATTTGATTATGCTAGGTTGGACTTGATTGGGACAAAGTCCAACATTGCTTAGACCTATTGTTATCGTCAACAATTTTGAGATTAAAACCAAGTATCATTCAAATGGTGCAACAGTCTGTCCAATTTGACAAGCTATGAGATGAGGACGCTAATGCATTTATAGTAAATTTTCTAGAAATTTATGATTCCTTTAAGGTTAATGGAGCCAATGAGGATGTGATAAGATTAAGATTATTTCCATTCTCATTGAGGAGCAGGGTAAAAAATGGTTGAATTCTCTACCAAAGTCATTCCGTACCATTTAGGACCGAGTGGTACAGAAATTTATTTTAAAGTACTTTCCATCTGCCAAGCTAAGGAATGGCATCTTCTCTTATGCTCGTATTGACTCAGAGACATTATATGATATATAGGATAGATTCAAGGAGATGTTAAGGAAGTGTCCACATAGTTTACCATTATGGATGCAAATTTAGCCCTTCTATAATAAACTAAAGAAAATGAGAAGGTAGAGATAGATAGAGTAGATGAGGGTATTTAACAAAACACCAAAAGAAGCTTAGGATCTTATTGAAGACAGAGCAATGAATAACTAATAGTTATGCTCTTCCCAAGCAAAACTTAGCAAGCCACAGGAGTTTATAAAGTAGAAGCATTTACAACATTGGCAGGCTAGGTGGTGAGAGTACTAGATCCATGTTATTCTACATTGGTGATCCACCTATCACTGTGCCATTTAAGTAAGGGTTGCTTAGTAGTGTGGCTAACTTAATAGCTTGCATATTAGGGCCATATAGCCTTATAAGCTAATTAATTTTTAGCATACGTGTCGAAGTAATGTAGTTTCTCTATAAGTGGATTAAGGCTTTTTATGGAACTTTGGAAGGGCTTGTGGTGATCTGTGTGTTTTATGCTCTAACCCAATTAAGGAAAAGGCTCTGAGTAAGAAGATAGATAGATTGACAATGAATGCTTAGATATTCCAGGTAATACAATGTGAGGTATACAGGCTAGAACATCTAGGCTAACAATGTCAAGCACCAAAACCTGAGTATGTGGATTATATGAGGAATGCTACCATACCCCAGTCCCTACAATAACACCTACAATATAGAATTTCTCTTAAGGAAATCGAGGGCAATCAAGGAACTACCCTTTACTAGGATTTCAACAACACGCACCTTAATAATATAAGCCAAACATATAAGAACTTATGGCCATATTTCTTCTAACTTTAGAGACAAGATTTGAAGCCACAAAAACTTCATTAAGAAATCAAGAGGCTTTTTATGCACAACTTGGAAAATCAGATCGGTCAGCTTCTAAAGCTAGTGTTTGAAAGAAAATAAGGGAGTTTGCCTAGGACCAACAAGACAAATCCTAAAGAACGTACGATAAAGAACACCGTTAGGATTGGAAAAGTGTTCTAAGAGGAGAATAAGACCCAAAATGAGAAAAAGAGTGACATCAGGAGTCAAAAAAAGACGAAGAAGAAGAGCACCTTCCAAAAGTCAAGGAATTTCAACCTGTCATCATTTATCCTACTAAAGTGAAGAAAGATCTTATGGATGAGCATTTTGGTAAGTTTCTTAAACTATTTAAACAACTTCATATTAACTTACATTTAATTTAGGCTTTTATGTAGATGCCAAAATATTCAAAATTCTTGAAGGAGTTATAAAAAATAAGAGTAGTTAAAGGAATTGGTGACTGTTATGTTAAGTGGAAGATATCGCGATTCTTCAAAGAAAGATACTATAATAGCTTAAAGTTCCAATGAGTTTTACTATCCCTTGTCAAATTGGTAGCTTAAAAATAAAAAAAGCTTTAATCGATCTAAGGGTTGGTATTAATATAATGCCTTATTCATTGTTTAAGAAACTAGGAATAGGTGAACCAAAATCTGCTAGGATAAGTTTACAATTAGCAGGTAAATCAGTAAAGTATCATAGAGGTATTATTAAGGATATACTTGTAAGGTTGATAGGTTTATTTTCTGGATATAGTGGAGGATATAAGAGTACCTCTAGTTTTAGGTTGACCTTTTTTAGCCATTATTAAGTATATTATTGATGTTAGTGAGGGCAACTAATGCTTAGGGTTGGAGACAAAGAGTCACATTTAAAATATATGATGTTACGAATCATTTCCTTAAACATATTAATGCTAGTTATTCTAAAGATATATTTGATGATTCAATTTTTGTTGGAACCCCTCCCCGGTGAGACACGTGTCTGACTTCCTACGTGACATCTAGACACGCATCTCACGAGGGAGGAATTCCTCACCACGAAAAATTAACTCACTCGAACTTCTCTTAATGTCATCCGAACACATCTTGCTAAACTCACCCTAATAATCCTTCAATAAAATTGATCTTCTTAGGGCCCAACACTAAATCCGATTCCTAAGCTAAACTGAAATTCCATGTCTCAAGATTTAATAGAATAAAAAATCTCCTCAATAGGATCTCTATGGATAGCAAAATCGCCCAAAAACGGAATTATATGCAAAACCGGCACTTAATTGACTTGCTTTAATATAATCCGTAAATTCCCACTAAAACCTGAATCTCTAATTTTACCAAAATGGCGTAGAATTTTTTTTTTACAAACCAATGCTTCAAAAATCGAGTGAATCGGAGGTCAAACGAAGAAATTACGAGAAAAAGAGTGGGAGAAAAAGAAAATTGGAAAAAGAAAAAGGAAAATTGCCTATACGGCGTTGCAGGCGCGCGGGGGCTCGCGACCGCGAGCCCTGGCGAGCGTTCGCCCTCGCGAGGGCGCCTGCGGACCAAATTCAAATTTTAAAAATTATTTTTTTTAACGAATTAAAATGTCTGAATCTTTGAAAATTTCTAGCTCTTAATCCCAAAATCCAAATTTTGCAAATTTAGTCTCCATAAAAAGATAAAAGGAAGCTCTACAACATCCTAGAAGGATTTAAAAACTAATTTGGCCATTAAGAGGATCAAAAATTGCTTCAAAGATTCAGCCCAAAACTCAAATTTTCCTACACAATACTAAAAGTTTGAAAATTCATATCTTTTAGCACAAAAGTCTAAAAATGTCACATTTTACCTCATTGGAAAGATAAAGAAATGATCTACAAAATTCATGAAGGGTGAAAAAAATAATTCAGTGATTTGAAGTAGTAAAAAAACTCCTAAAGCTATTGCCTATATGTTCACCAATGGAACAGTAACCCTTACCAAATGAACAGTACCTGTAATCTTTCTAACCTTATAACTTTTTATTCCTAACTTCAACAATTGCAAATTATACCTCATTGTAAAGGGGAAAAGATAATCTACATTTTATATGAAGAATGAAAAAACCAAAACAAACTCTAAAGGGGTGAAAAACCCTCC
Organism: Erythroxylum cataractarum; assembly: GCA_024703695.1. Classification (NCBI taxonomy): domain Eukaryota; kingdom Viridiplantae; phylum Streptophyta; class Magnoliopsida; order Malpighiales; family Erythroxylaceae; genus Erythroxylum; species Erythroxylum cataractarum. Next base: position 34,270,198 of record JANJEY010000003.1, read on the forward strand.
CAAAAGTTCTGTTCAAAATTGCCAAATGAACAGTAACTGAACTAGGTCTAACCCCCATAACTTTTTACTCCTAACTCCAAAT
>JANJEY010000003.1:34278639-34305608 GCA_024703695.1 Erythroxylum cataractarum
TGGAAATATGATTGAACAAAAGTAGTTAAAGGCGATGAGGCAAGGGAGTTGAGATTTGAGAGTTTAATGAAGTCATTTTGGTAGCTGAATGGTTATGCTTAGGATATTCCAAGTCTGCACAGTGTAAATTTCAAGTCTTTCATAAGGATAAAATTCGTGTTCTGACTTCAAGAGAAAAATTGTATTGATCTAGGCTGAATTAGACAAAGCTGTCTTCTAGAAAGTTGTAGCTTATCTTTTTAGCTTTCCAACAGTATACAGTATGCAATTTTTGGACATCGGAGTCGAAAGTTATGATCTTTATAAGTGGAGATGCTCAGGAGTGTATTATGCTTCATCTTAATTTAACTCTACTTCGTCTTAAGTTGACTCTGCTTCATCTTAGGTTGACCTCCTACTTCATCTTAAGTTGACTTCTGTTTTGTTTTAGGTTGACTTTTTGTTTTGTCTTAAGTTGACTTTGCTTTGTCTTAGGTTGACTTTCTGCTTCTTCTTAAGTTGACCATCTGCTTCTTCTTAGGTTGACATTTTGTTTCCTTTTATGTTGACCAGAATATCTTCTGGTCCAAATTTGATCATCTAGATGATAGAATATGTCTTTAAGGTCTTCAAGAAAGTTGTAGATCTTGAAGTCCTCTTTCAAATCATCTAAAAACACCAAAATTTGAGTTTTCTAGGAAAAGTTATGACAAATTTCTCAATTCGTCTCACCCTTGGTCCGAGTTCATCTAATCCTATCATCTTATCCCACTTTTGATACTATAGATTACAGAATTAGTCCTCAAGGTCTTCATAAAAGTTGTAGACCTTGAAATTATCTTTCGAATCATCCAAACAACACCTAAATCTGAGTTCTCTAGGGAAAGTTATGACAATTTTCTCAATTTGTCTCACCCTTGGTTCGGGTTCATCTAATCATATCGTCTTATCCTGCTTTTGATCATGTAAGTAGCCAAATTTGTCCTCAAGGTCTACATAAAAGTTGTAGATCTTGAAATTATCTTTCAAACCATTCAAAGAACACCTAAATCTGAGTTCTCAAGGGAAAGCTATGACAATTTTCCTAATTCGTCTCACCCTTGGTCCGGGTTCATCTAATCCTATCTTCTTATCCCACTTTTGATCCTGTAGATAACCGAATTAGTCCTCAAGGTCTGCATAAAAGTTGTAGGTCTTGAAATTATCTTTCAAACCATCCAAAGAAAACCTAAATCTAAGTTCTCTAAAAAAAGTTATGACAATATTCCCAATTCGTCTCACCCTTGGTCCGGGTTCATCTAATCCTATCGTCTTATCCCACTTTTGATCCTATAGATAACCAAATTAGTCCTTAAGGTTTTCATTAAAGTTGTAGATCTTGAGATTATCTTTCAAACCATCTAAAGAAAACCTTAATCTGAGTTCTCTAAGGAAAGTTATGACAATTTTCCCAATTCATCTGACCCTTCGTTTGGGTTTAACTGATGCTATCATCTTATCCCACTTTTAATCCTGTAGATAACCGAATTAGTCCTCAAGATCTTCATAAAAGTTGCAGATTTTGAAATCTTCTTTCAAACCATCTAAAGAACACTATAATTTGATTTATGTAGAGAAAGTTAAGCCATTTGTCTAGAAACAGGTTCAATATGATTGAGAACAAAATCTGGTTTGATTCCCTCGGCCCAATCGTTTTTATCCGACTTCTTAACGAAGTGATCCTTGAGACAATAGATTCTTGACACCTTGAGCTATCTCTCCACAACAATTAACAGCATTCCAAATTGATTGAAAAAAAAAAGAAACAAAAAGGTTTGACTGAAGGAAAGTGAGGGAATCTGTTGGGATAGTATGAACTTATTTTATTTTACTGAACATGCTTTGACATTTGAATATATTTGAATATGTAAGGTTCCAATTGAGATGGATTTCAATGTGAAGTAAAATAGATGCATAGGTTTACAAATTATAAGAAGATGAACCAAGGATGACTAATGAGGGTAAATTGGAATAACCAAACATAATAACAAGCACAAGCACGTTTTATGACATCTAGTTGAAGTTTTTCAAAATCTATTCTGAAGTTGAAGAATTTATGACTACGAATGTTGGGCTCTGAAATTGGTTTCCAACAAAATTTACCTTCCGTATGAAAAAATACAAACCGGATAAAAAATATAACCTTAGATGTAGAAGGTCCGGATGGATCTTTGTTGGGTTTTACATAGATGGACTTCACCGTTCCATCTTTTAATGTCTTTAGAATCAGAGGAGTTACTATATGAAAAGAGGGTCGATGAGGCACATGAAACACCTTTTGTTAAATGGTGATCCATTCAGTAGGCATCAGCTTTTCAAACTCCGTTGTTGGTAGTTGTTTCAAGATCTAGGTACTAGTAGTCTGATCATTGAAATGATTAAGAACTATGTAAAAGGCATCTGAAGTAGAATTTGTAAAGTTGAGGTCAAATGCATGATTTTGCAGACGATAGATCATCTGGTGTTGTGCCTGTTAAGAAATAGGCTTTGAAGTCTCGGCTATCATACCTGAAACTTACTGATAATCACAAGATTCTCATGTTGTTCCACAATAGTCTACCAAACACTGTAGTAGTCTACAATCTGACTTTAGTTAATTGACAATCTTCTCAAAGGTATTGTTTTAGCTAGTTGATTATTGTATTTTTCCTGTGTGCCCTTCTGTGTATCCTAATGAGTAATATAACTAACAGCTAAAGTCAACCCGTAAATCAAGAGGCTGAGCTAGCGTACATGAAAGTGGTAGTAAACCTCCCAACTTGAAATATTTTTCGAAAAGTTGAAGATATGCCAAAGCCAGCGTACATGAAGTGATAAAAGTCTCCCTAACTTGAAATCTTTTTCTCAAGCTGAAGATATGACCAACAAGTACTCGTTATGTTTTTATCCAAACTAAACGATAATGTGTATATATACGTGTGTGTGTAGAATTTAATCATTAACAAAATGATACACAAAGTGTAATGCAAGTGGCAACCATTAACATACAATATACAGAGAAGAATAGAAAGCTTTGAAACAATGTACTGTTTGAGGACAACATTAAAAATCATTCCTGAAGCTCTCTTTGTTTTATGTGAAAACCTGTGATGCTGCCAATAATTGGATTAAAATATACGATGAATATCCAATTCTAAAGGGAAATTAAGGAGAGCGTGATACTTCGAATTGCATACCACTGCTGTTATCTGCTATAACCAGTTTGCAGTCAATAACTTCTCTTAAGATGGGATTAAATCAATTTGCTCACATTTGTAACGGAATAAGAGATGGATGAGCAGTCAGTGTACTCTTGCAGATTACACGCGCAGAGTCACCTGCTTCCAATACTAATACTGACGAATCTGGATTAATTTGACTTGCCAATTCAGGCTGGGCCTTTTTATACTCTTCCTTGACAAAAGAAGCAGCTTCTGCTGCCAGATCAGCATCAACAAATGCAACACAACATCCTCTAAATCCTGCACCACTGAATCTTGCTCCATATACACCAGGAGCCCTCAGAAGAATCTTGTAAAGTTGTATCAGTGGATCACAACCTTAAAAACAATAGAGATTTAGGGTAATTAGAGAGGACTGTAATTATGTAGTATAACTACAAAATAAGCAATCAACACTAAGTAAACAACAAAATAAAATCCATTTTCAGAAGTAACTTGTCATTAATCATATCCAGTCCATATATGAAACACTGCAACTTATTGAAATTACAATTCAGCAGAGCAATTACGCAAAAGCTTCCGAGGAAAAAAACAACATTTTAAAGGGAAAACACCACAATGTATTGGCCAAGAGAAAAACAAACTGTTATAACTTTCAGATGTGGAACTAGAGTACCCAGAACTTTTGGAGGCAAGTTGTTCGTTGAAAATGAAAATGTTAATTCACAAAGAAGGTTATCAGGAAAATGAAATCTTGAATTGAAGATGTGCAATATCTTGCTTAGAAGCAACCAACTGATGAAGAAACTCATTTTTACATATCCCTAATTGGTCATAAAAATACTAATTAACATTCATTTTATCCCAAAAATATGTTGGTAAGGTTCTTGTTAGTTGTTCAAATTGGGTCTTCAATTTTAAGGGCAAAACCATAACTGTCTTATTACTAAGGTACTAGTAATCAACCAACCAAGGAAAGAATTTATTTCTTGTGATGCCAGCCTAATAGCTGTTCATACTGCATGTCATGATGCATATAGAATAACAAGCATATGAATTTCAGTATTTAAATAGCCTTAATCTTCTCCCTTGAAAAAGAAAAGAGAAAAAGAGATCATTTCTGCGGAGACACCAATCAGTGCTTAAAGTTATCATGCTATACCGCACTCATAGTTCTCAATGGAACTTTGTCCAGAGGCTGAAATGAGCTTTCCAAACTCTTCCAAGTTACCAGAGGTCCAAGCTTCAAGTCCTGGAATGATCATCACGTAATGTAACAATAAACAGAGTATAAATATAAGCATAAACATGTTTGGAATTGAATTGATCTTGCAATTTGATTGAATGATGCCTTCTATAACTCGCTTATTCTCCGAGAAATAGTGTTCTGCCCTTTTAGCAATGTTAGGCTCTAGATTCCCCTGCAGAAATGGAGATACAAATATTATAAACTAATCACAAACATGGTAACATTATAACTATTTGTTGCATAAAACTAGTGGGAAAAGATTGTATAGCATGCAACTATGCATAGAGGAATTAATGTTTATTATGCACCAGTGTTACAAACCCTTCTGATCTTCCAATCTTCATGCTAATCCTAGATATCTGAGCATATCCAATCCAACACTTGACTTATCATTTTGCAGCAACTGCTGCTGCCTTTTCATCATGTTATTCAATATCTTCCATGTTTTTGTATTCTTCCCTTAGAGAAGTAAAACTCGAGATGTGCTATTAAAGGGTACCATAGGAATGAGAACTCATAAACATGTTGATTTTGTCCAAATCTAAAGACTAACAAGAGATAGGACTTGCGAAATCAATTATATCAGGACTAGGCTCATACTATCTCATCACTAGTACTTTGACACATTAATCCATTTGTCTGTGTATTGTTTTAGGATTAGTTACACCAGGACTCCTATAATATAGCTATTGTTTGTAAAGCCCTTGTGGTTTGAATTTAACTCTAGAAGTTTCTATTGCTTGATACTTGTCAAACTTTATTCTTTTGCCAGCATTTTATTCCGTATTTTACAGAATTGTTAATATAGAATGATCCTTCGAGTGATGACACAATAGCAACTCCCTTGTCTTCTTTAGCTAGTGCATTAGCACTCATTGCTTCAGCTGAGAAACAGAGGAAAATGTTACAAAAGTAGAAGACATTTATGCCAAATTTGGGACGCACAGAACGTTAATTCCACTTCGGCTATTTGTCTGAGAAACAATTGAGAATCTTCATCGAACATGTCTCTTCAGGAATTCTAATTTTAGGATTAAAGAAATGAACTTCTTAGCAACTCACTTTCACAATGATTTGATATCTGTTAGGAATATAAGTACTAAACATGCAATCACAGTCCTAATGTGAAATTCAAATGTGACGTCAGAGTTTAGTATGTTAAAGCAATATTGGCTTCTTCATATTTTTTGGCTACCAAGTTAAACGCTTAGCAAAGGAAATAAACCATCTCAAGACTTCTACCTAACATGAGAAATTTTAGAGGAATCTAGAATTGCCCAACATTCAACAATTGGCATATTTTTTCTGGTATGGAGACAACTCCTAAGAAAAAGAGACAAATTTAGAATATGATCATACGGCGCTTTTTGGTAGGATTTGACTAAGCAAATGGCCCATTGTTCAAAGTTATGACGGAAGAGTAGCTATGATGTCATTATAGTTACTAGTATTTAAGAGCAAATGTAAGCTCTTGCAGGGACCAGTATTTAAGATGCTTCTTTGTGAAATAACCATTCCTTAATCATCTAGAGGAAGGTAGAGGAAAAAGAGAAGTACTCTAATGATTCAATAATTTTTTCTGAGTCCTTGATAATGAAGTTGCAGGTTAAAGAAGGTGCTCATCATAACAATTGATAAGGGAATTATAATTTTGTTTTTGATAATTAGAAAAATTATCAGCGAGCAATATGGAACAATGTCATTCTTCGCATTTTTTCTTTTTTATGATAGTATCTATTGAAACAACAAACTACTTTTTCCTTTAAATACCTCAAGCATTTTGGTTTCAAGATTTTTTTATGTAAGACTGATAGCTTGCCAAAGTTCAGAGCTCAAGGATGATCGAGTTTCCAAGAATTTCAAAGAAAAAGGTAGAGATAAAAGAAAGAACAGAGAGGGAGAGAGAGAAGGAAATATTCTTCACTGATTTCACAGATGAGATCCTCGCACATGGCTGGGTGCTCAAATGGGTGATTTTGTTACGCCTACCCATATGGGTACAAACAGAAAGGGAAAAGGAACATGTAAAATTAGAAAAACCAATAAAAAGAAGTCTTGTCAGCGTGCCTCCAAAACATAGTGTATCAAAAACATGCCAGTAATTCGATAAAACAGATAAGTCAAGTCAAAGTACTCAGTGCACAAAGCCTCTTGTTTTGTGGGAATCTAAGGAAGGTCATCAATGAACACAACCATACCCTTGTATTTTTACAAAGAAGCTGTTTCTATGATTCGAACCTGTGATCTTCTGGTCACAAAAAAACAACTTTTACCAATTGATCCAAGGCTCTCCCTCAATTCAATATGTCGGATTATGCAGAATCATGAAGATTATGTATAATCATGCAGATTATGTAGAATCATGCAGTATTATCTAGAAGATTGTATAGCTATCTTGTGAATCCCTGATTTCTAGGGATTAGGATAAGATACAGATTTCCATGTATCTTAGGAAATCTGATACTTAGTATAGAAACTTGTATATATACTGAATATAGCTGTAACCTACGGGTAATGTGAATGAAATTGTTTTCTTCACTGCTAATATTTCACAGTATTTATTTTCTAAGTAATAAAATCTCAACTAACTATTAGAATATCAACTAATTATCTATAGAAAATCAGCTAAGTATCTCTACAGATATTTAGTTGATTATTTCTATAATATCAACATTCCCTCTCAAGTCGGTGCATAGATATTGATCATGCCCAACTTGCTTACAAAGAACTCAAAATTCTAATGATATGTCATTGAGTCTACTATCAAGTTTTTCTTTGATAAAATGTTTGTCAATTTTCACATGCTTTGTGCGATTATGTTGAATTGGATTGTTGACAATATTGATAACTTGTTTGTTATTACAAGAAAACTTCATTAGGTGCTCCATTGGTTTCTTAAGTTTTACCGCTACTCTTTTAAGCGAAATTATTTCACAAATTCCTTTAGACATTGCCTGATATTTTGCCTCGGCACCACTTTTGGCTACCACACTTTGTTTTTTACTCTTCCATGTTACTAGATTTCACCACAAATATGTGCAATACCCAAAAGTTGATCTTTTGTTAATAAGAAACCCTGTCTAGTCTACATAAGTGTTGACTTCAACTCTCCTTTGATCATTTTTCTTGAAAAATAATCCTCTCCCTGGAGTTCCCTTTAAGTATATTAAAATTTTGTATACTACTTCCAAGTGTTCTTTATAGGGAGTATGCATAAACTGGCTTATGACACTAACAACAAAGGAAATATTTAGTATGGTGTGAGATAAACAGATTAGCTTTTCTACCAACAGTTGATATGAACCTGTATCTATTGGAACTCCTTCATTAACTTCACGTAGCTTTGAGTTGGATTCAATAGGAGTATCTAGTGGTTTATATCCACTCATCCCAGTTTCTTCTAGAAGGTTTAGGGTATATTTCTGTTGGGTGACTACTATGCCCTTCTTAGATCTAGCAATTTTCATCACTATGAAGTATCTAAGATGCCCCAGGTCTTTAATTTCAAACTCCTTTAAGAGATTTTTTTCAAGAATTCCTCAATCATCTCTAGTGAGGATAATGTCGCCTGCATACATAATTAGAATCACAGTCCTTTCTACAAAAAATTTTTATGAATACAGTATGATCAGACTACCCCTGTAAGAAACCTTGAGACTTCACAAATCTTGCGAATCTTTCAAACCAGGTCCTCAATGATTGTTTTAGACCATATAAAGAATTTTTTTTATTTTGCATGTCCTTTTTTCAAAGCTTGCACTAAATCCTAGGGGAGGCTCCATGTACACTTCTTCTAAATCCCCATTTAGGAAGGCATTTTCACATCCAACTGATGTAAAGGCTAATCTAGATTAACTACGATAGAAAGCAACACTCTCGTAGTATTTAACTTAGCAATAAATGAAAAAGTTTCTGAATAATTCATACCATAGGTCTGAGTAAACCCTTAGCAATGAAGGGAGCCTTATATCATTCAAGTGATCCATCAAAATTGTACTTTACAGTAAACACTCATTTACATCCGACTAGTGATTTTCCTCTCTGAAGATCAACTTCCTCTCACATTCTTTTTTTCTCTAAAGCTCTCATCTCCTCCAAGACTGCATCCCTCCACTTAGGAATATTTAGACCCTCTTGTATATTCTTAGGAGTGGAAACATTGGATATTTGGAAGTAAATACTAGAAATGATGGAGATAGACTTACATATGATATGAAGTTATACAAGGTATATTTGGTACGTACAAGTTCTAGAACCTTTCCTAAGAGCAATGGGTAAATCTAAGATTTCATCCAACTCTGGAATAGTTATTGGTTCAGGTGACACTGACTCCGTAGAAATAGACTCAAATTGAGATTTACATGGTTGGTCTCCAACTTTTCGATTTGCTTTCAAGTTAGACTGTTGACCATGCTATAAGTTGTTTGTGCTTTTTTGTTATTCTAGATATTTTCTCAAATAGACTTTCCCTTTGAAATGAATTCCATCTCGTCTTGGACACATTTAATTCTTTTTTGCGATTGAATTAATAAAGACATTGAAGCTTAATCCTTATTTTCATTATTTGAGACACCATTAGTGTTTGAATCAGGATTATAGAAAATATCAACGTCATTGTTATAAATATCAAAAAATGACTTCTTCTTCCAAAAAATTTCTAGGCAAGAGTAAGGGAAAAGCAGAGCTTGACTAGTATTGAGATTTTGTCTATGTTTTGGTTCAACTCTACCATTTTGCTGAGAAGTACCTAAACAAGATTTTTGAATAATAGTTACTTGCTAATTAATAAAATATGTGAAAGATTTGTCTTTATATTCTATAGTATTATTAATGTACAAGATTTTGATTTTACAAGAAACCTGAGTCTAATCTTAGTCATAAAGCGAGACTAGATAAACAATATTTAGACATGATTTAAGATATAAATACATGTATATTTAACAAAGTCATCGACGAAGATCATTTTTTTTTCCAAAAGGTAAAGGATTTCATTACTAAAATATTATATACAAACTAAAGTAAGCAAAAGATCTAGTATAATACAAATGGTTAGGTATAGAAAAATAATGTTCCTGGTTTCCTTTCTCGTTCCATTCAATCTAGTCTAATGCCCATCTCCTCTTCATAGTTGTTGTAAGGTTATCATCGACACCCTTAGCTTGCAATATTAGTCAGATTTGAAGAGTTATCTCCTGAAAAACCAGTGCTTCACTTTTGCTTTGTTGTCTAAAACCTTTTAGATGTGGTAAGTCATAGAAACCAAACTAACCTTGAGGGCTTTGTAATCCGCATGACTTTCCATCTTAATTTTCATCAAGCAATTGATCGTTTCCTCCGATGTATTTGTTGGTCTATTGATATTCAACAGTGCCTACAAACAATTCCATATCTTGCTTGTAAACTTTCATTTAATCCAAATGTGTTCCAGATTTTCCAACTCAACATTACAAAGTTCTCACAACAATGGGTTTATGGGAAACTTGATTTTATCCTTTGTAAGTGTGAGAATTCGTAATAATAGATACTATTTTAGATAAATAGTGTGAATAGGATATGCATTTTAGGATCCCAAAAAGTTAAGGGATTTTTAGATAAAGTTAGCTTCCTAGTTTAGTGGGATTAGGAGATTAGTTTCCTAATCTATGTTGTACTCTTTGTATATATATCCTATTAAGTGTCAATAAAGAATATAAACCCTAATTTCTGATAGTAAGTAATCCATCATTTATTCCCATCCATAGTACAGAGGAGAATGCTGGTCTTATGTCCATATCCCATACCAGTTTCATGCACTTTACTCTTGGTTGTTGTTCCTTTTGCAGAAGGAGTTTACAATCTTTTGTGTTAAACTTTCTAGATTTGATGGCTATCCACTTAACTTCATCTTGTTCGACCTGGTTGCATCTTGGTACCTGATTTAGTATAATTTCAACACCCCTACAATTGTGGTGTGGCCAAGTCCACTGATTGTTGTTGACCAAATTGCTTACTCGAGTATCGGAGGAGACCACAAAGTTCAGGTGTTGGAGTTCCATCACTTTATATAGAGGTCCCTTGCAGTGTCAATTGTCATACCAAATTTGTGTTCTGTTGCCATCTCCAATTTTGTGGAATATTAGGCTCTGCATCCACTCCCTTGTGCCTAGAATTTCCCTTAAAATCCTTGACGTGTCCTGCTTATGCTTCAGAGTACATAAATTATCATTTATAATGAATACATTATGTATCCATTTCACCCAAAGGTCCTCTTTTTAGCTACAACCACCATAGGTTCTTTGCTAGGCAAGCTCTATTGATCGCCCTTGTAGAATGTAATCCTAAGACCCCCTACTCCCTTGATCTGCATATTTTGCTCCAACTTATTTTTTTGCTTTGGTTCTACCTTGATTTGATTCATTCCAAAGGAACTCTCGAAGTTTCTTGTCTATTTCCTTGGGTATTGATAAATGACTCAGCCAATAGTTGGTAATATTACTAAGTATTGAATGTATAAGTTGGAGCCTACCTCCATAGTTTAGGAACCTATTATTCCGTTGGTTGATTTTCCTATGAATGGACTCCAATAAAGGTTTGCAATCAACTGCACTTAATCTTCTTTGTGATATTGGGACCCCTAGATACTTGAAAGGTAATGTTCCTTGTCTCAACCCCATTTATCTTGCTTTGTACACTTCCTCATTGCTGGAATTACTTGAAAGATAGTAGCTACTCTTCTTAGGGTTACTCCTTAATCCTGACATATCTTGAAACTCCTCCATGGATTTCAATAATAAGTTTATGGAGTTTCTCTCAATCTTGCAAAACATTAAAAGGTCATTTGCAAAAGCTAGGTTCGTACCTTTGCATCTGTAGTGGAATTGGAATTTAGGGTGTTTTCTTACCATCCTTGCAAGGTGAATGGTCAAGGCCTCCATACAAATAACAAACAGGTAAAGGGAGAGATGATCCCCTTGCTTGAGCCCTCTCTTAGCTTTTATCACTTTGGTTAGTTCCCCATTCACTAAAATAGTCATAGAGGCAGTAGTGATGCATTCCTCCTCCCACTCTCTAAACAAGTATGGGAAATCTGCAGCTTTCATGATATTAAAGAGAAATTCCTAGCTGACTGAATTATAAGCCTTAGCTATATCCATTTTAATGGTATAATTTTTCGTCTTCCTCTTTGAATGATAGCCTTCTAGCAATCCTTGGCATAGGAGTATATTAGTACCCAAAGACCTCCCCTTCAAGAAGGCATTTTGCTCAGGACTGATTATTTTTTCCAAGCTGGTTCTAAATCTATTTGCTAGAATCTTTGTAATAATGTTGTATAGGAAATTGAAACAAGCAATAGGTCTAAACTGCTCTAGTCTTGTCACATTACTTTGTTTAGGAATGAGACCTACATATCTTGTTCCACTCCTTTAAAATGATTTTTGTTTGGGAAAACTCTAGCACTGCTCCAACTTCTTCTCCCACTATATTCCATTGTACCCGTCTGTTCCTGGGCATTTATCAAGGTTTGTTGTAAAAACTACTTACTCTATTTCATGCGTTATAACTTCCCTAACAAGTAGACTCTTGTTCACTTCGTCCATCTTCTTAATATCTGTAATTATCTCTCCTAGTTACTCCTTTACTTGTGTTTCAGCTCCATACTACTTGCTAAAGTAGTCAAAAACAATTCTTTTTTCACTCTCTTGATCCTTATATTTCATACCAGTATCATCCACTAGCTTCTTGATAGTATTCTTATTTCTTCTTGCTAAAATAGAACTCGTATAATACTTCGTGCATCTTTCCCTCTCCTTCAACCATGTCATTCTTGATGTCTTTGTAGCATGTTAATGTTGATCAGGACTTGATTGTATCTGGAGACCAAAGCAACTCCCTCCTTCTTAAGCTGCTTGTCTTCTAGATTTGCTAGGATTCTTTTTTGGCACTCTTTAAGCTCGACCATAGTCTTGTCTTTCCCTTTTTGTTATGGTTTCAGGGATTCCCTGCTCAGTTTTTTCAATTTCTCCATCAGCAGTTTCAACCTAGTACTTAGAATGTGTCCCTTCGAACCAATAATCTCCACCTTCATTCCCTCTCTTCGTATTTTCCTGAATTCTGTGTGTTCTATCAAATGATTGTAGATTCTGAATAGAGCATTTCTCCTCCATTTACCTGTAGTTAACTCCACAACTATAAGTCTGTGGTCTGAAACATTTGGTTCTTCCAAAGTTGCATTACTAAGAGGGAATTGCTCTATCCACTTTCCATTCACCATACACCTATCTAACTTCCGCATTAAAAACTATTCCCTAGCTTGCTTCTTGTTCTAAGTAAGGGCATTCTCATACCACTTCAAGTCAGTCAGTCGTGAACTTTCTACCAACTCCTATAATGCCCTGCATTCTTGCTTCTTCCATCTTCTCCCTCCTGTTTCTTTGTTCAAGACCTCACAATGTATAAATTGATCATTCTCAAACAGTTTTACCACTTCCAATTTCTGAGCATTGTAACCTATTATCACCCTACCATTCACATGCTAATCATGATTGGAGATTACCCTCTAGTGTTTATCCAAGAATCGTAACCCCTTCTCTAGGTGCTCCCTGTTTATTTTGATTTCGAAACAAATCAACAAAATCTACTTTGCTATTCTTAATCAACTTCCTAACTGCAAGCTGCTTATTTAGGCTATTGAGCCCCGTAAGATTCCAAGCTACTAGTATCATTATTTCTTCTTTTTGCCAAACCTTTTCCTCCTAGACTTCCTACTCAATCCTAGGGAGATTGAATTAGTACCATGCTTAGAACTTGAAGCTTCTCCACTTTCCAACACAAGAGTCCCCCATTACGTTCTTCTTCAACCTGTATTCTCTCTTTTTTAGTACATACTTGTTTCCCTTGCCCATCTATGTTCTTCTCCCCCTTATTTGTATCCAAAGTATTCCTATCCTTAACCTCCTTTTCCTCGGCTTCTTCTTTGTTGATCCCCTCGAGGGTTGTCTCTGTTATTTCGTGTCTCATCTGCTCGTATCTTTAATACTTCCTAACTATTCCCCACCAATTTTGTGTCCTTGCTAACCTGAGTCACAAATTCTTGTGATCGGGTCTCTGCCTTGTTATTATCACCCATATACATATCCTTCTTAACATATGCTACTTTTTTTTGGTTTCCCTCCTAATGGGTTACAATCCTCCTTATCCACACTCTCATTTGTAACTTCTCTTACTAGATTTGTCTGTAAGTGAACTGGACCATCCTTCAAATCCTTCTTTCCCTCTTGGCCATCCTTTATTTTCCAAACTTGTTTCTCCTCTTTTGACTTTGGTCTCCACATAAGAAATCCCTATGGTATCTTCTACCAATTCATCATTCTCAGTCAATCTCATGATTCTCGAATTATCAGGAAGTTTCCTAGAAATGTCGACATCTATACACACCCTATCATACCCAATTCTCCTCATTAATGCAGTATTTTCATCTAGCCCCAAAGGATTCCCTATTTTACTTGCTATATAACTCATACCTTCCGTTGACCAATATTCCAGAGGCATCTTATGTATATTGACCCATAATGGTATAGAATCAAGCTTGCTTCTGTCCAACTTAAGCCCCGGTTGCCACTTCTTGATGAGTATTGGATGCCCCATCACGTGCCATGGTTCTGCTTCCAACACTCTTTGCGCATTATCTTCGGAATTGAACTTGAAAACGTATAGGTCATCCTCATTCACCATGATGTTCTCTAGACCCTTGTTCCTCCATGCGACATTGGCCCATCTGCTTACTATTAGGTTCACCAGTCTATTCTCTAGGAAGAAACCCACAAGTGAGGTTCTCCATTTTTGAGCTCCTTAGTGTAGCATCTCCAAAGGCATGTGAATCGGCTTCTTAGATTCAAATTCCACAGACCTTAGTTTGCCTAAACTCCCAGAATCGCCCACTATGGAACTCCATGCCTTCCTATTCTCAACCTCGTGATTCTTTTTGTCTGGAGAGCCTCTTAGTGGGGGGGAATTCGAGATAGGTTGGTTGGGTGTTTTGGGTTTTGTTGTTTTCTAGTTTCAATGAGTCGGGTGAGAGGTTGGGTGTTTTGGGTTTTTGTTTATTTCTGGTTTCTCCTACTCCGTTTAGAAGAGAAGGGTTTGGTCATTGGTGGTTTATCGATGGTTGGTTGGTCGAAAGGTTGCCCAGTTGGTTGTGGGGGACAAAAGTTTATGGAAAGATGACTGGGGGAGAGAGGTGGGAGACATGTCAGGGAGAGAGGTTCCTAGACAATTGATTGCAAACCACAAAGTAATATGATGGGTAGGTCTCTGAGTATCATAATGAATTAAATCAAAAGGACTAAAGAGACATGATCACTATTAATGATTAGTAAGTTATGAATTTTAGAAAGTTGGTATGAGATACTATCAAAATATTTAGACTTGACCTAACTTAGAAAACCACTATAAATTAATGATCCATGTCTAATATTGGAAAGATGACCAAGACAAGAGTACCATCTATGAGGTATAACAACTACAATAAGTTTGAATGGAAGATGTAGATAGGTAAGTTCAAACAGTCATCCAATCTTATGCCCATCTCAAGAATCTCGGTTATCTTTGGATCTAGTAAAGTAAAACTATGACTCAAAAAAAGTAAGTTAATATTGAGTTTACATAATTGACCAACAGAGATGAAATTTAAGGAGAGTTTGGGAACAGGAAAAGTATCAGACACAGACAATTTAGGTGTTTGAGTAGTGTCTACACTTTGAACATGCATAGTAGAGTTACATAATATAGAAAGTACGTCAATTGAAGGATTAAAAAAAACAAAATATGAAATAGTTAGAAGTGACATAGTTACAATAAACAAAATCAAGGTACCATGGAGAACAAGTTCCTAATGTGACAAATAAAGTAGAAGAGAAAACAATACCTAAATTTGATTGAAATTGTTGTAGACCCGAAGATCTTTCAAGGAAAATTTTAGAGATATAGATGTATTCTCTATTGCATCCTCTATAATAAAAGTAGTGGCAATAGACTTAAAGGTCTTGACAGAATAACCTTATTAAAGTTATTTCCTAATGATGTTATGACTATTCGTTTTACCATGGTTACAAAGTACATTCATATTTTAGTTTTGAGATGTAGAAGTATGATAAGAGGATGTTTGAGTGGCAAGAACATCTGTAGATGAACTAGATTTCTTTATGCAAAAGGGTGTTAAGTCGGGTCTCTTTCATTATTAGTTCTTTGATTATAGTATGAAAACTTAGCAGAGATCCTCAATGAAGAAGAGAATTGCAAATAGACTTACCTCATCTCTAAGAGTCATTCACAAGTGTCAAATATGCTATTGATCACATAGATTGATATAGATAGTGGCAAATATAGCATTAGGCTAAGTAGGACCTCAAAGTGCCAACTAATACTAAATCTCCTATAATTTAGATACATAACTACAAAAAGTTTGGTTAGGTTATTGTTGCATAGAATAAAGTCGTCTTTAAAGTTGAAATTGATTGATATCATCAGATAGAGAATAATCACCTTTTAAAAGATTCATGCCTCTTTGACAATATCAAATCTTCAAAAATCAAGTTTAATTATTTTGGCACAAGTAATAATTCATACCATCACAAAGTACTAGATGTTCTACGAAAATATCTTTTACTTCATTTGGCCTTTGAAAGGTTTGACTATTTTTGGTGACAATATGTCAAAGAAGTTTATCTTTGAGAAAGTTGCATATTTTCTTAACTCACAAATTATAGTTGGATTCATAAAAAATGACATTACTTGGTTGAACATTGTATTTTCGAAGTTTGGAAGTATCCATAATGCACAGAAGCGAATGACTCTTAACAAGGTTTGAAAAACACAAGAACATGAACAAACTTGTGCCTAGAGATCGAATTTGACCAATTTATTCAAAAAAATGAGTGCAGAATACCTAAAAACCTTAAGAATCTGTCTGACTAAAGAAAAAGGGGCAAGAAAATAGCTAAATCGATCAATCAAAAGTTAGTCAACAGGTTTCAACCGAGTCAACTAAACTAGTAATGACGTTTACGTGGGACATGATATGACAATTGATATGACAAATTACATGGCGTGTGGACCAATTTAGCATGACATGATAAATGACGGGGCAATTGACTTTGGTGACAGACCAATTAGTTGATGACATGATATTGTTGCTAACTAATATTTCTCTCAAGTGGAAATGATCATTTTGGCTTAAGGTATGTAAAATGACATTGTTTCAATTGTCTTCAAGTAGGAGTTTTAAGACTGAAAGTTGAACTTCTAAAAATGCATGTGGGAAGGTGAGGAGAGTTAGAAGACAAGATTTGCACTGTTGCATCTGTCTTGAGAAGTAAAGTTTGATATATACTAAACATTATTTGGACAATCAAATTATCTTTGAAAAATCAAGAAGTAGAAGACTGAAAGACTATCCTTTTTATAAAGGAAACTCTGACACTATGTTTAAAAAAGAAAGAAAGTTTGAGCAAGAGAAATACTTTTTATTTCTGTGTATTTAAACTATTACACAAGGGAGATAATTTTGCATGTATTCTTACTAATATGCCACTGTTACACAAGAATATGCTTACCATTATATACGTTGACAAACCAGATAATAATAAGTTGGATTGCTGGAGTATTTTGGTTGCCTAAATTGCATTTGGTGCATAAATGTTCTGCTGAAAGATGATGGTTGTACCATGTTGGGTGGTGAGAGTCACTAGTTGCGTGGTTGCTACGTAATGGTATAGTTTAATAGGAAACAGATTATATTTGAGCAACTCAGATGTTACTCTGTCGTCAGACTTTAGCTATTATCTAGGCTCTCCTAAATCTTCTTATAAGCAGTGTAAACTATGTAATTTCTAGATATTGTTACACTGTCTTACGATTTTAGCTCTTAAATACACTGGTGGACCTTCAAAGAATCTGATGGTCGATGTGGTGATAGGCCTTTATTTTTAGTTCACTTAGCTCTCTTCATGGGAGAACAATGGTATCATCTAATGGATAGCTACTGTTTGTAGCCTTTCAGTTTGCATTCATACTGAGCTTATATATATACTGTATGAGATAATGAGAGTATTTAACCTACCAAATTAAGATATAACTTTGTACCAGGTATGCAATATATGGACCCCAAATTCTCGCAAATATGCGCATGTTATTCTTTCCTGTTGGGGTAGGGGTGATGTAAGCATGAAGGGTGTGGATGTAAGCATGAAGGGTGCACCAGGACATTTATGTCAAGCTTGATGGATAGGTGAAAATCTTGATAAGAAACTGTAACATTGAAAAGTTATTGAAATGGAAAAGCACGTCTTATTCTGCTTTTGCTCCAACTATCTTAGAAAATATAGGAATGATGTAGCTGAGAAAGTTATTTGGGAGAAGTGTTGATTGTATGTTGATTTTGTGTATCCAACCACGAAGACTTGTGGACAAAAGATGATATAAGGTTTAGATAGTTAAGATTGCAGTTTGCTTGTTTTAAAAGATGTACCTATGTATCATCAATCTTGTGTCATTAAGAACATTGTTCTGCACTCTAATCCTTCAATGGGTCTATTTTTTTCTATTTATCTGTCTTTTATGTGGATTTTTTTTCCCTGTATAACAGGGCCACGTTGAGAGAGATGCTACAAATGCTACGTACTGTGTCTACAACTCTGATGTTGCAACTGGTTATGGAGTGGGTGCTTTTCTGTTTCTTCTTTCAAGTGAGTCACTACTAATGGGCGTGACAAAATGCATGTGTTTTGGTAGACCATTAGTGCCAGGTGGAAATCGCGCTTGGTCAATCATTTACTTCGTCTCATCATGGTGAGTCTTCTCACACGTCCTATGACTCAAACATGAATGATTAGTTTAAAATTGACACCCCAACAGGCAATTGAATTGATATCTTTCTTCTTTTGTTTCAAAAACCAAGAACGTGCATGAACTACACCATCCTACTCTTGTGAAATTGACCTGACTCAGATTAGGACAATTTCCACGCCAAGGTGGGACGTTTTGGAAGCAGATTGAGAATGGTGTTTATTACTTGTCATGTACTTCGTTAAGAAATTTAATTGAAAATCTATGTGATATATTTGTTTCAAGATCTTTTTGGCCTTATGTACATGCAGGTTGACTTTTCTGGTTGCAGAGGCATGTCTACTTGCAGGTGCAGCAAAAAATGCCTATCACACAAAGTACCGGGGAATGATTTATGCTCAAAACTTCTCTTGTGAGACATTGCGTAAAGGTGTTTTCGTTGCTGGAGCAGTATTTGCAGTTGCAACAATGGTTCTTAATGTATATTACTACCTGCACTTCTCCAAGGCCACTTCCGGTCAGCCAGCCCATAAAGTTGCAAACCGTTCAAATTCAGCTGTTGGGATGACTGGGTATGCATGAATTAAAGTTGGAGCTTGAGATAACTAAGCTTTGTTTCTCTGTTGAGTCTTGATATGATGGTGATTATAATATTGAAAACCAAGTCGACGATTACGAGTGCTAATATTTTCTCAAGAACAGTGATATCATACATTTCATTAAAGAATCCAAGTTAAAAGAATTACGTAAAATATAATTGACTTACTCCATCTGATGAAGTTTTTCTGAAGGGTTATAAGATAACTAGGAACTTGGCAAAACGAAACAAGAAAATTACAAAAATAAAAACCTCTATCATATGACATTAGGTATGGCCCGCACGGGTAGCCCAGTTGGTCATTGGAAAGGAAAGTGAGTTCAAGATTTTGGGTTTGAGTCTCGGCAGTGACAGTGTAAGAATTCATCCAATGTGATGACTCTTTGTGTGTACCAAATATTGGGTGGCTTTTTCGAGAAGTTAGTTGGGATCAAATCGTGATTTACCTCTTTCACACAATATCAGGCCGGAATGTAAGGGCGCCTAGGTGAACGTTTTACCTTTTTAAGTCCAAGTCTAATAAGGGTATGAATATTGGACTGTATCTGTCGGTATTGGCCAGTAAATATGGTATCGGTCAGAAAATGATACGAATAGGTTTTGTATGGTACTATCGATTTTCGTATATATTGCTTGGTACTACCAATTTTATTTGGTACCAGTCAAATGTCGGTATTATGATATTTAAAAATTTGAGAGACTAAATTGAAAATAAATAACCTAACAAAATAAACACGAAACGCAGCGTTCACTAGCAGACTCACTTCAACTGTCTCTCTTCTCTCCTCGCATCTTCATGCTTCACTCTTTAAATCACCAAATTTGTTTAGTGTTGTCGCTAGTGACCCATTGCCAATCGCCCCACGCTCCACCGTCTACTCCCAACGCTACACGCTGCAATAAACTTCCTCCACCTCTAATCGGACCGCCTGCTCTCTCCACCATCGTACGTTCACAGCTGTCTCTGCTCTCCACTCCACCGTCGCTGCTCGTCTGGCAAATTACAAAAATTCAGGACTTTCAGATCCAGATCAAGATTGACCCGACCCGACCCTTAGTTAATTGCAATTTTTATTTTTTTGGTGCGTGTTAAATTGCTTCTTTCTGTTATGAATTGTAATCGCATTGTGTTTTTTTTAATGGTTTATAAAATATACATTTGAAAATTTGAGTTTGAAAATTTGAATAGTTTATATGAATTGGTTTAATTTCAATAACATGTAGACATTTTGAATTTATAAAGAAATAAGATTAAAATAATATTATGTATGAATTATAGAAGAATATTTAAGTATTGTGATTGGTAAATTATGTATAATTCAAAAATGTAGTATCGTTTATTATTTTAATAATAATAAAAATAGATTAAATTTAATTTATTAAATTCTTAAATTGTTAATTAATTTATATGAAATATACAATTTAATAATTATTGTTTTATATAAAAATATTTAACATATGATTAATCATTTAAATATAAAATTTAATGTATAATTAAATCATTTAATCTATATAATTAAGTTGAGAAAATTAATTGTTTGCAGTTTTATAATGTTTATTATTGTCATTAGGAAATAAAATTACAAATATTAGTTTTATCTTATGGGTAGTTAAATATATAGCAGAAAATATAATCTTAAATGCGAGTTTGTGAGTGTTTCAATCATTTTTGCCATATATATTATCATAAAGAAAAGTTATTTTTGCAATGTGTGTTACTATAAAGAAAGATGTAAGATAGTGTGTATCTAAAGTCTTTATTTATATATATGATATTATTATTATTATTATATGCAAAAAATTATATTTTGAATATAAATTTATTAATTTAATGTTAACATATGTCTTCATTTATTTTTACAAATAAATAGAACGAAATTCAAGTACTCCTCGTAATCGAACGACATCAAGAAGTTTCAATGATTCAACTTAGACTCATATTAGATTGGCTTCCGAAATAAAAAAGCATATCATTTGTTTGTTTTGTAACAAACATTTAAAGGGTAGAGGAATCATCATATTTATAAAAAAAACATTGAGCTAGAGTCAAAAGAGACGTAAAATCTCGTAAAAAAGTTAGTTATAATGTGAAATAAAAAAAATGAAAACTCTTTTTAAAGAATATTAGTATGAGAAAGATAGAAAAAAGATTTAATTACGAAATTAGTAGTGTTTTTTTTTTCGTTCAAGATGACGGTGGTAATGGTTGAAGGTAGTAGTATTTCTAGCTAACAAAAAGGGAATGCCATACTCGATATTAGAAAAAGAAAAAAACATGTCTAATTTTTTGACATCACAAACAAATCCTAAAACTTAACCTTTAATATGTAGTGTCATACAATTTAAAGAAGTGACTCATAATGTGCATGTCTAATTTGAGTGAATATTCGATTGAATGAAGTGTCATGTTTTTGTTTTTCTTTTTTTTTTTAATTTCACTTATATTTGATGTATGTGTTAAATTATATATATATAATATAGTTATAAATATTTTGTTTTAAGTTTCACTTCTAGTAGATTTTTGAGCACGAATTATTGTTGTAAATTGTAATAGTTAGAGAGTTATCAATATTTATTATTATTTTTATTTAATGTTTTGATATAATTATTATTTATTATATAATGAAATTGTAACATTTACAGTACTTTATATTGTAATTAATTTTATATTTGTATTAACTGTATTTATTATTTGTATGTGAAATATGTGAAAAGTAATATTAATAAAAATAAATAGATTGTTGTTATTTTAAGTTTATATTATTATGATTTTTTGGAGATAAGATTGGTGTAAAATTATATATTATATAGAACAATATGTTAAAGAATTATTTTGTAATTTTAAAAAATTCACGAGTTATTTTATAAATTTAAAAATTAGCCAAAACGACATCTAATATTAATTGGTACCAATACAATATTATACCATAACCAAATTTGGCACTGATACTAATACGATATTTATAACAATGCATCCAACGTTTTTCTCCAAAGTGATGTAGAATTATTGGTTTTGGTATGATATTGTATCAATACAGGTCAATATGAGATACAATATTATTTCAAATAATTTTTTAAATTTATAAAATAATCTCTAAATTTTTTTAAAATTATAAAATAATCATTTGATATATTGTAATGTATAATTTATAATTTTATACTAACCTTATCTCTAAAAATCATAATAATATAAATTTAAAATAACAACAATTATAGTTTATTTTTCTTAATATTATTTGTTTTTTAAAAATGAAATGTGATTTCATACTAGTTTTTGGTGTATTACAATCTAATACTAAGTATCGGACACTGGAGAAGAATAAATGGGCGTTGTGATGTGTGTTTGCACTTTTCATGTCTCTTTAATAAACCCACACCTTTGTCTTAATAATTTCTCTTTGTTAGGACTTAGGACTGCCAACTAAGAGTAGAAGAACACGAAAACACTCCGTGTCATTTTCGTTCAGAGCTATAGGACTTTGACATTAATAGCTGTCAGCTTTCCTGCAGCTCGATTCAGAATCGTATGGACCACTTAAATGTACTCAAATACCATTTGCAGCGGTTTCATTTTATCCCTCTGTCAGTCGGAGTATGACTGTCATCACATACATTTATTGGGAATGGGGGAGATAAGAAAACACAGGGATGGGAGTTGGGACTACCCTCCAAATAAATAAACGACAGGCCTAGGACCTTTAATTAGAGAGTGTTTGAATGTAGTAGGAAAAAAGTAAAGCCAAATGGTAAAAGGACAATTTCCAAGCACAAGCTTAAAAGTTATTCACTTTATGGGCTGCAGAGAATCAGATTAGCCTTTTTTATGTCAAACTTTCGATCCATTTTTTTTTTCCTAATCCCTTTCTTTAATAAAAAACATAACCAGCTTTCTCTTGTTCTCTTCCTGGACGAAAACCAAGTAAAAGCACATTTAAAATATAGAGTTCAAACTCTGAATCTGATGATGGTACAAACTTCGTCCCTTGTCTTTTACTGTACTTTAATCACAAAGGGGAAGCTAGGTGAAAGGTACAAGAATAAATCAATAAAAAAATAAATAGTGCTGATTGATTATTTATTATAATTTATTGAATAGTTTTTTCATGCACTCATGTAAATACTAATATTTTTAAATATAGTGGTATCCCATATTCCATGCTAGGTTAAGTCCAGTAAAAACGTCCCATAGTTCGGCGTTCACCGATGAGCACTATCCTATGTTTTGAGTGAAGCCTCCAAGCTAATTACCTTCTGTATCTCGAATAAGACCCCTTGAAGTGGCCGATGACGTGGAACGTTTGCTTACTCCATCAGTATTGAATTTTACCCGCCCAAGAGGAGGTTTACTCCATCCAATAAGTTGCTTTTGGCGAGGGCGAAGGCCAGTGCCAGCTCTACTTTGCCACTCCGCGACCTTGAAGATTAGTCTTGCATAAGATAAAATGAGAGAATGAGGTGAGGAAGGCCAAGTAAAAGTATCATCAAAGAGTAACTAATTTCACCATGTCCACAGAAACCAACAAATAGTTCCAAAAAGGATTAACCAGTCATGCTCGAATACTTGGCGATGGTGTCGGAGATTTGTAATGAGCCACTCCCGGTTCAGCAAAGTGAAGAAATCGTGGGGGATGATGGACGAAGGAAAATGGGTCCACACTTGGAGGGCTTTGTCACAATCTTGCACCGCATGAATTGAGATTTCATCGAGGTGGCAGTGGTAGCAAGCTCCATCTGTAGTGAATCGTTTACGGACGCGTTATTGGTTGGTGAGTTACCTATCGTGGGCAAGGAGCCATAAGAATGACCGAATGCGTTGGGGGCTCTTCCATTGCCATATTTCTTTCCAAACCCAATGTGTCGGGCCTCCATCCTCGTCTCTGAGCATGTCATAAGTGGAAGCAACAATGAATTCTCCAGTGTCAAAGTTTCCCCATATTTGTTTATCCTGTCCTAGGTAAGGTTTCGGGAGAAACGTTCTGACAATTGTCCTGAAGATCGACGTGGGGAGATATGATTGAAACATGTCCCATTGCCAATTACCATCAGCGTCCACAAAATGTTGGACACTTAGGTTAAGAGCGGAAGTAGGGACGGGGGAGGTAGCATGGGTAAGCAATGGTCCTACTCCCGTTAGCCACGGGTCGGTCTAAAATTGAGTGCGCGTACCATCATCGATCAACCATTTCATACCCTGTAGCACTAGGTGCCATATTGCCTTTAAGCTCTTCCAAATCATTGATCTGCCTTTTGCCTCTAAGTGGGTGGGGATATTGGTAGTATCAAAACCATATTTTGCAGAGAGAATCCTAACCCATAATGTCTGAGGTTTGGTAATCAAAGCCCATCCTAATTTCGTCAATAATGCATCATTAGTTTCGCGAATTTTTCGTATGCCAAGACCCCCCGTTTCTTTCGATTTGCAGACTTCCTCCTACTTGACTAAGTGGGTTCTCGTTTTGCCGTTTGAAACGCCCCAAACAAATTGTCGCATCAGTTTCTCCAGTTCATCACATAGACTACGTGGTAACCAGACTGACTGCATTGTATAACCGGGAAGGGCTACGGTCACTGATTGTGCCAAAGTGGTGCGGCCTGCGAAGGCTAGAAACTGGGCTGTCTAGCCGGAAAGGCGTTGATGGACCTTATCCAAAATGTATTGATACGTTCTTTTGCTGGCTCGTTCATACAGAAGAGGAATTCCTAGGTATCTACCTAGGTCATTTGTCGGTTTGAATTTTAGGGCTCTGCTTAATAGTTTGGCCATCGAAGGAGGAACATTTTTGGAATAAAAGCACCGTGACTTGTCTTTGTTGACTCGTTGTCTTGAGGCATCATAGAAAGAATCAAGGATATCCCTGATAACATAAACTTGATCTATGGAGGCTTCGAAGAAGAGGATAAGATCATCCGAAAAAAACAAATGAGTAATAGCTGGACCAGTTCTGCTTAACTTGATAGGTTTCCAACATCCTTGAGTCGCTGCTTAAGTGATGGAGTGTCCCAAGCATTTTATACAGAGGACAAAAAGGTAAGGCGAGATGGGATCTCCCTGTCGAATGCCTTGAGAAGGGCTGAAGGAGTTTCTGAGAGTCCCCATTCCAGTTGACTTGAATGGAGACCGTGGAGATGCATTTCATGATGAGATTAATCAGCGATGCCTAGAGCCCGACATCGATTAGGGTATCTTGAATGAATTCCCAAGATAGCCTATCATATGCCTTTTCCAGATCTACTTTTAGAGCCATTATCCCTTTTGGCCCCTTTTTCCTGCGCATGATATGGATGACTTCTTGGGTGGTGATGATATTATCCGTGGTCAGGCACCTTGAGATGAAATTGCATTAGTTGGGAGCTACAAGGTCATCGAGGTAAGGTTTAAGTCTATTAGCAATGATCTTGGTGATGGCTTTATAAATCACCAAACATAATGCAATAGGCCTAAACTGCTTGATTGAGGTAGGAGACGGAATCTTCGGAATAAGGACCATGATGGTTCGATTAAGATCCGATTCCCAGATTTTATGTCTAAAAATTTGCTGAAGGAATAGAGTTAGGGGCGGGCCAATAGTATCCCATTAGGATTGGTAGAAGAGAGCAGTTAAAATTATAATGTATTACAAGTTTACAATTGAGAATAATTTCATACATTACTAATTTATAATTTATTTTAATGCAATAGAAAAAATTGATGAAAATATTTTAGATGAAAACGTAGTTTACGAATTTTTAAGAGACACAATCTCCATCTGAAATATAATTTTATTTATTATTATTATTTTAATATTTATATTAGGATCATATTTATTTATTATTAATTCATTATATGATAATAGATATTGATGTATTTTTATTTCAATAAAATATTTTATTTTTATTTATTCTTATAAATTTTATTATTTATTTATTATATATCAATTTTATAACAATTCATTACTAGTTAAATATCTAAACTTTTTTTTTTTATTTCGATCAGTTCGATGTCTAATCTAATTTTTTAAATATTGAAATTTTCACAATCACTTCTAAATTCAGCTTAACATGTAATGCATCCTGATGCAAATGATCTGTTGATGGTTTAGGCTCATAAAAGTTGTACTTTGGATAAGCTCAATGGGCTTGGAGTCTCAATAACCGATACCACACCACACCACACCACAAGTCGCCATCAAAAGTGACGACAGCATGACGGTGTAGTCGAGCCTATAGTTGTGAGTTTGGTTAAGAATGAACTGGAGTTAGGTCGAGGCCTGACAGTTTGACACGCCATCTAAAATCTCTGTCAGATTTTAGACAAAGACTTGTAAGGACCGTAAATAAACGCATATTTTACATGTCATAATATAGAATGAAAAGCCAATAAGTTAAAATCACATCAAGTGAAAGGTGAATCTGCGTTCCATTTTCACAATTTGGTATACGAAACGCCCTTTTAACACGAACAAGAGAGGAGAGGTTTGGAAGCAAAGATTTAAGTAATGGCAGTGGAACCCCATGCTTTTAACGTTTTGTGATAGTCTGGGCGTTCATGATAGGATTCTGACAAATTCACCAAATAAGATAGCGATGATGTCATGGTGCTCGGCTTTCCTTTTTAGGAGGTAAAATAAATCCAATACGTTATAATTAGATGTTGATAAACAAATAAACGAGTGGCAAGGCGATGATGATCTTATACAATATTGTTGAAGAGTTTGGGCAAGAAAGTGTGAGCTCTAGAAGGTTTAACCAAATTCATTCAATGCTGATGATGTACATGTTCCGTCTACCATGCCTCATTTGCAGTGGCTTGGATCTTTCAAGAGCAAGCTTTTCTATAATATAATAACAATGATATTATTTTATAATATAAGTGACCCTTTTGAGTGCTCTTGTCAAATAACTGATCCTGACAGTTTTGTTCTTGACGTAATTCTGAAATCAACGTAAAAAAGAAAACCAAAAAGAAAACTAGGTATGAGGATTTATTTTAATGGATCCTTAATGTCCTTGGTAGAAAATATGGCTTACATGGTGGAAACTGGGTTCTGAAAACAAAGTATGAAAAACATGTTAGGAATTTAGACCTTCCAAACCCACACCCAAGGATATATAATAGACAAAAATATCAGAAAATAACAACACA
>JANJEY010000003.1:34305708-34328175 GCA_024703695.1 Erythroxylum cataractarum
GTTCATGTTTTGTGAAAAGAAGAATTTGAGTTTTACGAGAATTAAGAAAGTGAGGTTTTTAACTATGACAGTTTTTGAAAAGAGTGTATTAGTATTTTGAAGAAATGAAGTGTTTGTGAAATAAACAGTGGAGGAAATTCCTACTATGAAATTATTTATAAGATGACAAGTTTTGAGAAATGGCTTTTGTTTATTTTCAAACCATAAGCATATTATCCACGAGCTCTGTAGCTCACCCTTTCTTTCATCCCCATCTCTAGGTGTTCGAGTAGGAGATTGGATGAAAGCATGTCAAGATTTTATGTTCATTTTGTACAACATGTGATTTGTATAAAGTAGAGGTTGTATAAGTCATGAATTTTGGCTTGATTTGCCATTAATGTATTACAAGCATTTTATTTCAAGGTGTATGATGATTTAGGATTGTTGTGGACGATTATGAAATGGTATTGATTTGATTTTATGAATGTGATTTTGGATATGTATGGATATGGATGAATGGATATGATGAACATGAATGATGAAGTTATGTATGTATTTGATTATGCATTGTATATAGAATCGAGAAATAAATATGAATGTGATTTGGATGCGGATGAATTGGATTGCTTGAGCTGGTTTTATAGAAATGTATTTAAGTCAATTGCAGGTTTTGGAATTGTTAAATTGCAGCCGTCATGCTGCAGGATTTTTGTGTATGATAGTTTATGGATTAAGCGAATGGATTAGCGAACTTGTGTAGGATTGTATGGATGTATTGATATGAGGATGAGATGATTTTGACAAGAAATACGAATAGGATGATTAAGAAGAATCAAGAAAATTGAAATTAGTATGAGTTTAAGGATAAGTTCAAGTATGATAGATGAAAAACATGCATAAGAAAGCAAGTAAGCAATAAGAAAGAAAAAAAAGAATTTTATACCCATTCGGATGGGTCAAGGTATCCAACGCGGCACTTCTTTAAGATAATTAATCCCGGATGTCGAAAACTTGTAATGCTACTCGTTTTGTCTTCATATGTATATTTCGATTCCAAGTTTGAATCCGATCCATTTCTTTTTCACATGTTTGTCAAAAGTTGAATACGTTTCGTATTTCGCTTCACTTTTGTTTCCGCAATTACGTTCGATTTGAATCCGCTTGTTTCATATTTGTACTCGACCCTATTTGTTTCGCATTTGTTTCACTTTCATTCGATTTGAATTCGATTCAAGAATGATCATGATCAGTTTAAGCAGTAATAGCGTATTAAGTGTTTAAGCAGTTGGGTTTTGGAAACCGGATCCAACAGACAAGTTGCTCGACATAGTAAACAAAGTGAGGTTATTAGGTAAGGATTTTTCTGAGGAACAAAGAGTAAAAAGTTCTTGTAACCTTACCTGAAAAATATAAATCTAAAATTTCTGCATTGGAAGAAGTTAAGAATCTATTAAGCATGTCTTTGGCACAAGAACAAAGGAGGATGATGAGAGAAGAAGGAACTGTTGAAGGTGCTCTGCTAGCAAAAGAAAAAAATTTAGGGGGAGACAAAAACAAGAATTTCAACAAGATCGACAACAACAACAACATAAACAATGATGATTCATATCCACCATGCTCACATTGTAAAAAATAAATAAATCACCCACAAAGAAAATATTGATGGAGACTTACTTATATCAAATGCAGAAAATATGAACAAATTAGGCATATGGAGAAGATTTGCAAGTCACAAAATGAAGAGACAAAAGCAGCAATTGAGCAACATCAAGAGAATGAATTATTTTGACGTTAAAGCTTTGCAATTACTAAGGCAAAGAGGAGTGTTGAAAACGTGCCTTAGATAATTGTTGCAAAATAATTGGTTAATGGATCAAATCTTTAGTGTTTTATTCCTTGTTTAAAATAGTTAGATAAGATGTAGTTAGATATCATCAAATTATTTTATTTGATTCTTATGTTTTGAGCTCTATATAAACTATGTAGTGCATTGAATAAATGTGTAGTTTTTTCAGAAAACATAAAGCCTGTGTTCTTTTTAGTTTCTTCATTTTCGTTGTTAGTCCTCCTGCTGTCAAAAACCAACATGGAGTCGTATGGAAGTTGATTACATGCAATTCAAGCAAAACTTTTTGTTCTGATTTTTGGATGGAGGATGAAGGGAAAACGAATCATATATGTATTCATGAACTTGTATTGCATTAGATTTTGTCCTGTCGAAACTAGCACATCTTAGTGAACTTTGAACAAACAAGTGGACCAACTACAAACAAGAAATGTGGGTGCAGGAAAATCTTACTTGGTCTGTTCAACCCAAGGAGATTCAGGCGCTTATTGAATTGTAAACCAGATGATAAAGCGAGTAAATAAAACTTACTATTCTATAAGCTACATTTCAACTAAATCCTGCCTGTATGGCACCTGATCCCTTTCTGTGGCGTTTTTAGATTTAAGCTGGCCATTTTCCATGTTAGCTTCAATTTCTGGGTTATCCTTCATTGGTTCCGCGTATGTCACTGCTGTGTCTTTCCTGAAGATCAAGTAGATGACTGCAACAATATAGACTACCATCAATGGGAAAACTATAATCCCTATGAACACATTCCCTACTTTTGGTAGACTGTTGTGAAGTAGCCACTGGACAAAGCCTGTGCTCAGGTAGTACACGTTGATTCCGATAATCAACAATCCCAGAATCCATGCAATGACAACAATCTAAGAAGGATAAAATACTATGGTTAAACTTGTGGTGAACCATTTTTACCTATCCAAGAATTTAAGCTTTTGAGTTTAATGTTTATTTACTCTGTGTGGATTAGGTGGTATTGATTATTCAATGATCAGAAAGTCCAAGAAAATAATAACACAGAACCCTGAAAAGGGCAGACAGAAAACTCACAAAGATTGAGTTTTTGTAAGGACCCATCTTGGAGGAACTGCTACTGAATTTAAGAAGGGGGATGAGTGCAAAGGGAATTTCAAAGGAAAGTATCATCTGCAGTTCAATTTCCATACATAAACAGTTTATTAGCTCCAAACTATTTGGACAAGTTCTGGAAACCTCAGAGATCTGATCAAAGATGTATTTTTTCTAACCGATGCAACGATGATTAGTCGCCCTGCTCCTGAAGATCCACCAATAACTGAAACTATTAGACTCGGTGTAATGGCAATGCTCCTTGTCATCAGATTCCTCGTCCATTTTTTCATTCTAAGATCCAAGAAACCCTGAAATTGATATAAAAAATATGAACTTATAATTTGTCTTGATTCCCGTTCTTCTTTTATTTTGATACATTAGGACACATAAAGGATTCATAAAAACTTCAATCTTGTCATAGAACTTCCTCTGCTAGAATCTCAGTGCTATGAACCTCAACCTCAGGCTCAATAAGGTTCTTGTTTTCAATGTGATCAGAATGCATTTTAGGAAAAGCATACAATGGTATCTAGCATAAATGTTCCTCAACAGACATGAACAGAATAATAGTTAGAATTGCTGAACCTGCATAATGAACTGTCCTGCATAGGTTCCTGTGATTGCAGAGCTTTGCCCTGAAGCTAGTAATGCAATGGCATAGAGGGTGGAACTTGACCTTCCTAACACATTCTGCAAAAAGGATTCCCACAAAAAACATCAAACAGAGTTTACTTAAATTATTATACATGAAGTTGAAACTCCATATTGTAGGGATATGGAATCAAAACCCGGAGTAGGAAAGAGGCAGAATCAAGGCTAAGGTCGTTGCATCGATCAGCATTTTCAGAGGAGAGGTTATCTTCTGAGCAAACAGCTCCAGATACAGACACGACTGCTACATTTATCAGTAAGGCAACCAACAGTGCAATTCCGCTCTCCACCAGGAAATATCGACAAGCATCCTGAAGAGAAATAGCCACCAAGTTACGTTCTTCGACTGAAATTTACTCGCATGCCATTTGACTTCACTTGGCATGCATAACACTCATTGACTTATTTCATAAGTACTGGTAACTCTTTAATGGGGAAGGGAGTTTTCGTCATTACACTATTCTTATATCCTAACGTGATCGACAATTTGAATTTTAACTCAAACTATCATTTTAAAACAGACAGAATTGTCTCTAAATTAAAAGAAATATATAGATGCAACTTGTTTGACAGAACCTTCATTCTTGAGCAAGCATAAGTAGAAAGAATCAATTAACATCAGTTTAACTTTTGCTAAATTAATTGAATTTTCTAGTATCCAAGAGGGATTAAAAGGTTATTTCCGGAGAATTATTGGGATTGGGAAGAAGAAGACAATGGGAAGGAAATGGATGCTTACGTTGACGCCACGGCCGGTTCTGGGGACTTTCCTAGAGAGGACTAGAGCCGAATGCAGAAAGAGATTATGCCTGTCCATAAGAAAGGAACCAAAATCATACAATATTAATGCAAGTGTTTTGATGTGACATAAAAAAATATAACTATATATAAGGTTACAGAGAGGCAAGTATATACTTAGAAACCTGAGAGAAGAGCAATCAGAAACTAATCGAAAGACCAATATTGTCTGATAATCTAAATTTCTGATAACAGTTGACACTGGTTTTGTTTAGTGAAGGTATAATCTTAGTCTTACGGCATGACAAGGGCACCGATTAGGGCAATGGCATCCCCAGTAGCAGACTGGCCTGAGAGCTTTGGGACGAACATGCCCTTGAGAACACCAGAGGCTGGTGGCTTCACGTAACTCATTTCTCCAAAGAAACACGCCGCCATTAGGAACACGAAAGATGATATCAACAATTCCAGTTTCCTTGCCTGCAATATAAATCATCAAATAATTTAGAATACCATATTTAATTACCTTTTTTCTTCATATAAACATTTGTCGATTTTGTTTTCCCTTTCGACAACACTACGTTGTCTTAATTCCATTATATTAGTAAGATTGCATCGAACTTTAACTCATGCTTGAGGTTATATATAATTGTTTCTATACTCTTTCATATTATAACCATAAAATATGTTGCCTATATATGCTGAATTTAGTAGGGTCAATAGCCGTCTTCTATCTCAGAGATACTGCTTTGTAAAGTTTCTCAGCAATAGCCGTCTTCCATCTCAGAGACACTACTTTATACACTAAGCTTTATAAAAGTCGATCCACTTATCTCTTAATCTCATATGCTCGATTATAAATATGTTCCAACATGTTGGAACACGTCAAAATGTTGAAACAAGTGTGCTGGTGTAGTTAAAGTACCTACCAGTACCGTGTGATCATAGCCGCTAGAAGCAAGTAGTAACCACATCAGAAATTAAATTAAAGATTGGGAAAGGACAACTCCCAAGCATCTACGACATCAAAAGAACGACACGAGTACGAATAGTTACGTTTTTTCTTGTTGTCAATATTGTTTTCCAAACAAAAAAGAAGAAGACGTCAGTATTCATTTAAAGTTATTAACAATTCATAGTGGAGATCTAATTTAATTGAGTTGTCACTTGTCAATGATTGTACCATAAAGCTTCTTCTTTAAGTTATGGCAACTTTTTACTGGTGCAGACATCGATCACTATTTACTAGCTAAACACAAGCTGGAAGATAACCTCGACATTTAAGAGTTTCGTGATCACGAAGAAGTTCATTATTTTAGAAGTTCCTTAATTACTTATCTCAATTATTCTTTAAAATTTAAGAAGACGACTATAGTTAGTAGTTAAGTTTAACATGATAAGTGTTTCTGGTTATATCTCTGTCGGGTACTCCAAAAAAAATTGCAACAATGCTGCAGTTAGTAAGCTTACCCCGAATTTCTGGAGACCAAGGAGCAGGAGAGTGCTACAACCAGTCACGAGAACTCCACCCCATAGTGGAAGGTGGAATAGTAATTTTAATGCAAAGGCTGTCCCAATCACTGCTCAACACAAAATTTAGCAAATTATGAAGAAATAGATTCATAATAAGCCCTATTTTCTAGAATTTTGGAAGAAAACGAGGATGCTTTCTAATTCTGAATAAAAGATAGTGATACCTTCTGGTATATCAGCAGCTATGACGGCAATCTCCGCAAGCAACCATAGACAGATCTTAACATATTTTGGGTACTCGACCTTGCACAATTCTGATAAGTGTTTGCCTGAGAATTCATTTTGCTTAATTATGTTAGTAGTAAACATTAATAAGGCAATTAGGATTCAAGGTTTACACTCTGTGCATGGCTCACTTCTTTATAATTGAACTAGTTAGAAGGAGCATAAAATATAAGGAAGAATCTCTTATTTCAATATTAGTGCAACTTATGAATTATCTTAATTCAGAACCATAATTAATTAATTTTGAAATATTAAAAATAATACTTTAAATTTTATTGGAATAAATTATTAATAAAAAATAAAATTTAATGAAAATATTTTAAATATTACAAAACTTGACAATTCAATTTTGATGTGATATATTTTTATTTATATATGAATTAAATTATTCATTTTTATGATTTTAAGAACTTAATTGAATATTTTAAAAAGTTAGTGAAGCTTTTACTTATTATATTTAGTAGTTAATATTAGAAGTTTATTTTAATCCTTTAATTACAATGGTTAAGAAGCATTGAAACAATATAAATGGAACGTTGGAAGGTTGGATGTCATTTAGAA
The DNA here is from genome assembly GCA_024703695.1 of Erythroxylum cataractarum. NCBI lineage: Eukaryota > Viridiplantae > Streptophyta > Magnoliopsida > Malpighiales > Erythroxylaceae > Erythroxylum > Erythroxylum cataractarum. Next base: position 34,312,319 of record JANJEY010000003.1, read on the forward strand.
AAAAAAAAAATATTGTCTTACTTATGCCTTGTAAGAATTTTTTTTTTATCTTCTTTTTCTTCTAACCTATATTCAAAAGAGTAACGAAGTCTATCAAGATTTGAAGCGTTGTGAAGAAAACAGATTGTGATTGTTTCTACTCTTAGCTCTTACCGGTGCTTACACCAAGATTTGCAGCTAGAGATTGGATTATAAGAGCAAAGATCAAACCAACGAGTACCACCCAAAGCAGCTGATGAGCAAATCAATGGCCGAAATTCTCCCAGTTAGTTATGTTGTTCTCTTAAAGAGATATAAGACGACTTAAAACAATTACGGACTTACCTCGTACTTATGATTGGCTCCTGCTTGCAGATCAGTTTCCACTGTGATCATGCATCGTATACAGAGATAGCGTCACTTCATCTCCATCAAGAACGAGACAGATCGTAGGGAATAAATAAAGAAATGAGACAGAAAGGCTTACAGTTTCCAGGATCAAGGTAAGCTAACGAGACTAGAAAACCTGGTCCAATATATGAGAGAAACTTTCTCCAGCCAGGCTTCTGTTCATCACAAAATAATAACTTAAGTAGCATAGAAAAGGGAAGTTGATAATCCTGAGCAATTCATTTACTGAAGTATATGGAGCAGAAAGAAAGTGAAATAATGAGTTCAACTGTAAAATGAAGAAAGGACTACTGACTGACCTGATCCTGATCATCTCCTCCCTTGTCATCACGATCAATGTATGCTGGAGAATTGTCATCTTCCAAACCAACAGTTGCTATGCGATTACTGTGTCCAATCCTGAAGGAAGATACCTCAGTAACTTGACGTTCCTGCTGTAAGGTAGCCATTTCTCGAGTGTTTGTTCCCTGTAGCACACTTGGTTACCTTCTTCCTCGCGTCTATTTATTAGTGGTGTAGAGGCATGAAGCATGCACATATAGCATGCCTTCCAAGACGACTAATATGTATTAATCAAATGATCAAGGTTTTTGTTCAACTTTTTCTTTTTTCAAAAACTAAGTCAATGGAATCCTTACCCTGTTACTTTCTAAGCCAAGCACTCCGTCCAGACTTTTCGCTTTGGCTTGTGATTTACAAAGATCAGTTTTTGTTATTTAATCATTTATTTCTGCAAAGCAAGGAACATGCAATAGAGTGAGCTGATCACACGAACTCATGATAAGAAGTGTGTCACTAACGTTTAACATAGGGCCAATTTATTTAAGTGGGTGACATTAACATGTGATATATATTAATTGGATAAAGCCTAGATCTTCATCTTTATATTCAACTTGACGTTGGATGATATTGTTGAATTTTGAATTAATTTACTCAATTATTATGCCATCAATTCCTTCGACATCGATCTTTGAAAATACTCACAAGATAATAGAAGAATAAATTTTGAAATAATAATTGGGGATATTTCTACTTTCGACTTAATTACGAATTTAACGGTTTTATAATTAATGTATTCTTTCTTCCTTCTTTTATCTCTCTTGTTTCTTTTTATATGGGCACTCTCTCCTCTCTTTTCGATATGTTTTTCAGTTTTTCTTTTCAATAATCGTTCGCTTAAATGTCAAAAATATCAAAAATAAAATTCCCTTCTTATTATTCCTTATCATCAATTCCCTTTCTTCATTTTAAGTTGTCCCACTATTAGACTAATTTTGTGTCTCAAACTCAGTCATAGTCAATCAAATTGATTTATCGCTCTATTTCTTTGCATATATGCACTCCCTTTGTCTCTCTTTGATATTTGTTACAGATTTTTTTTTCAATGGTCGCTTTCGTTTAAATGTCAAAATTATCAAAAATAAAATTCCTTTTCTCCTATTCCTTATCATCAATTCCCTTTCTTTACTTTTAGTTAGCCCACTATTAGACCAATTTTGTGTCTCAAATCCAATCTGTGCCACTCAACTTGGGAGGGAGGGAGGGAGATTTTTTAAAAAAAAAATGTTAAAATATCCTCCTATTTTTTAAAATTTTCGGTATTGATTGGTATTATGAACACCAGTCGGTACAATCCAAAACGAGCTAGTACCAACCAATATTTAAACTTAATACAATCAATTCTTTATTTCGTATCAGTTTTGGTCTGATACGATACGTACCAGCCGGTATGAATAGGTATTCATAACGTTGCTTTCCTCACTTTAAGTTGGCCCATTATTAAACAAATTTTGTCTCGAACTCAATCCATGCCACTTAACTTGATTTATCTCTCTATTTCTTTTCATATGTGCACTCCTCTGTCTCTTCTCTTTGATATTTGTTACAGTTTTCCTTTTCTATGATCATTTTCGTTTAAATATCAAAATTATCAAAAATAAAATTCTCTTTTTGCTATTTCTTATAGTCAATTCCCTTTCTTCACTTTAGGCTGCCCACTATTAGATCAATTTTGTGTCTCAAACCTGATTTATCTCTTTATTTCTTTTCATATGTGCACTCCCCTCATCTCTATTTGATATTTGTTACAGTTTTCCTTTTCAATAATCGTTTTCATTTAAATGTCAAAATTATCAAAAATTAAAATCCTTTTTTCCTATTTCTTATCGTTAATTCCCTTTCTTCACTTTAAGTTAGCCCACTATTAGACCAATTTTGTGTCTCAAACCCAATCCGTGCCACTCAATTTGGAAGAGAGGAAGCGAGATTTTTAAAAAAATTAAAATTTTGTTAAAAAATTCCCATATTTTTTAAAATTTTCGATATCGATCGATATTTTGAACACCGGCTGGTACAATCCAAAACGAGCCGGTACCGATCGATATTTAAATCCAGTATGATCAACTCTTTATTTTATACTGATTTAAATCCGATACGATATGTACCGATCGATACGAATCAGTATTCATAAGGCTGTTTTCCTCACTTTAAGCTGGCCCACTATTAAACAAATTTTGTGTCTCAAACCCAATTCATGCCACTTAACTTGATATATCTCCCTATTTCTTTTCATATGTGTACTCCCCTCCTCTCTTTTGATATTTATTACCATTTTTCTTTTCAATGATCATTTTCGTTTAAACGTCAAATTATCAAAAATAAAATTTCCTTTGTACTATTTCTTGTCGTCAATTCTCTTTCTTCACTTTAGGTTGCCCACTATTAGACCAATTTTGTGTCTCAAACCCAATATGTGCCAATTAACTTGATTTATCTCTCTATTTTTTTTCATATATGCACTCCCCTCCTCTCTCTTTGATATTTGTTACAGTTTTCCTTTTCAATGATCATTTTCGTTTAAATGTCAAAATTATCAAAAATAAAATTCCCTTTTTGCTATTCCTTATCGTCAATTCCTTTTCTTCCAATATTACGAATATCGTATCAGACTTGGTACTGGGTTGGGTTCTAATATAATATTATATTGATACCAGTTAATACTGGGTACCATTTCGAATAATTTTTTAAATTTATAAAATAGTTCCTGAATTTTAAAAAAATTACAAAACAATGCATTGTCATATTATACAGTTGTACTGTATATTTTTAACCATGCATCTAAAAATCATAATAATAAATTTTAATCAAAATTTTAATTTAATTTAAAAATTATTAATAAATTTAATTAAATTTAAAATATATTTTAAAATATATAAATTTCAAATAAATTTTGATTTAATATTTAAAAATATATTAAATAAATATCAGTTTATAAAAATAATTTTTAAATTATTTATTTTTTAAAATAAAATATTTTATTAATACTTTATTAACAAATATTATTAAAATTTTAAAATAAATTTAAAATTATTTATTTTAAGTTTTATTAAATTTATAATTATTATTAATAATAGAAAATGTTTATTATTATTTTAAAAACAAAAATTAAAAATTTACAATAATTATAAAAGTTTAAATAAATAAAATAACTAATTAAAAAACTTTGAAAAAATTGGGGAATGAGAGGTAGGAGGGAGGGAGGGAGATTTTAAAAAATTTTAAAAATTTTGCAAAAAAATCTCCCTATTTTTTAAAATTTTTTATATTGGCCAATATTTAAATCCAAAATGAACCGATATCGACTGGTATTTAAATTCGGTACGAGCAACCTTTTATTTTGTATCAATTTTGATCCACGATATATATCAACCGGTATGAACTGATATTTATAACACTGCTTTCTTCACTTTAAGCTGGCCCACTATTAAACAAATTTTGTGTCTTAAACCCAATTCGTGCCACTTAACTTGATTATCTCTCTATTTCTTTTCATATGTGCACTCCCCTCCTCTCTCTTTGACCGCTTTCCTTTTCAATTATCGTTTTGTTTAAATGTCAAAATTATCAAAAATAAAATTTCCTTTTTGCTATTCTTTGTCATCAATTTCCTTTCTTCACTTTAAACTGCCCCACTATTAGACCAATTTTGTGTCTCAAACCCAATCTATGTCAATCAACTTGATTTATCTCTTTATTTCTTTTTGTACGTGCACTCCGCTTCTCTCTCTTTGATATTTGTTATAATTTTCCTTTTCAATGATCGTTTTCGTTTAAATGTCAAAATTATCAAAAATAAAATTCCCTTTTTGCTGTCTCTTGTCATCAATTCCCTTTCTTCACTTTAAGTTGACTCACTATTAGACCAATTTTGTGTGTCAAACTCAATCTGTGTCAGTCAACTTAATTTATCTTTCTATTTCTTTTCATATTTATACTCCACTCGTCTGTCTTTGATATTTGTTGTAGTTTTCATTTCCGATGATCATTTTCGTTTAAATGTCAAAATTATCAAAAATAAAATTCCTCTTTTTGCTATTCCTTATCGTCAATTCCCTTTCTTCACTTCAAGTTGGCCTACTATTAGACCAATTTTGTGTCTCAAATCCAATCTGTGCCACTCAATTTGATTTATTTTTTTATTTCTTTTCATATGTGCACTCTCCTCCTCTCTTTTTTATATTTGTTACAATCTTCCTTTTCAATGATCATTTTCATTTAAATGTCAAAATTATTAAAAATGGAATTGTTTTTCAACTATTCCTTATCATCAATTCGCTTTCTTCTATTGTTACGAATCTAGTTATAGCCACTATTATCTGCATAGTGGCCACAACTATGCAGGTAATGTTTGTTACTCGAGATGATGATACTGATTGGAACCTACGTATCGTACTGTCGGTCTGGTAGTCTGCTCAATTCAACTGAAAATATGCTTGAAGCCTTGGAACACATGTAGCGCTTCTCTAAACGGCTATGGCTTCCAAGCTAGTCTGTGGGTTCTGGGAGAAGTGTATGAGAGCTCAATGTGTATATGGAAACATTAGTTGCATTCAGCAGATTCTTGTAAGATCATAGACGGTACTAGCTTGCCTCTGATTTTCTAATCCTGGGCATTGCTTTTACTTCGTTCATATGGCTATTTATAAATGACTAATAAACAATACCAAAGCTTATCTGAGCTGACGGAATCATGTTTTTTAATTTACCAACCAAGTTAATAAATAAAATTATCAGAGTCAATCGAATGATATAACAAATTAAATGATTGTCTGGTTGATTATGTTTCATTTTCATTAAGAGGATATGTAATTAAGCATGTTATTTACTGAAATAAGTAGCTTTGGATGGAGGACGCCGGATGAATATACAAGCATTAGGTAATGCTAAATATATATATCTCTTTTAATTTGGCTAGTAATGCTAAAAAGATAGATAACGACGACTAACCCACCGCCCTGTAATGTCATCATCAAATTAATTGCAAGGAGCATGCTTATGTACAAGAGTTTTAACACATATTTTAATTTCTTGGACACAACAACATGCTTTTGAGGAACACTTAATAAAAATCAATTTCCTATAATATAGCCTTGACTCAAAGATTACTTCAAGGCTCTTTAACAGAAAACAAAACACAAGTAAGGTTTCTCCTTTGCCAAAGAAGGGTTTGTTCTTAACAATAATTAACTATAAGGAAAGACAAGTTGGAAAGGTACGTATCACATGAGATTGAATATTATTCAAATATTCCTGTTTAATCCTGTCATGATTTTGGAAGTTATAAGATGCTTAGTTTCAAGTCCTTTGAGAAACAAGTAAGTGTTTAAAAGTAAGAAGGCTAATAGCCTTTGTAATTAGTTGGATTAGGAAAAAGAAGCTGACATGAATTAATTGTTACAACTTCGTCAGCATAAAATACAATACACCATTTACCTTCTAACATTATTCTTCGCTGCAGTTCAATTTTAGAGAAGGGGAAAAAAACCTGCACCACATACAATTGCTAATTAATTGCAGCGTGGAACGGTCGAATGTCGACAAAATGTCGACAATCATACCTTCTGTCATCTTTTGCTTTTGTCCTTTTGTTCCCGCCTGCCATATGTCGCTTTTCTGCTATAGATCAACTATTTTATTAATTTTGCAGCTTACCAAGCTGGGTCTTTTCATGCGAGCAGGGATGGATCCGGGAGAGCTAGCAGGGACTATAGCTCCTACAAGGTTACAATTTTTTTTTTTCAGAATATATATATAAAATATTCATTCATAATATTTACAATATAAGAAATCTATAAAAATTATTTTTTCATCCATAATATAAAAGAGAGGCCCGTTATATTTTTATTTTAATAAAATTAGTTTCATGTAATCATATTAATTATAAGATTAAATGAAAAAACGCTTCGTTGTTACGCAGCGCTGTGCACGCTGCGTGCAACGCAGCGCTGCGTTGCGGCGTGTATGCGTTTTAACAAAAACTCATACACGCACGCAGAAGTGAACATAGGGGGTTTTAAGTTTTAACTTTTATAAAAGTTAAAATTTATAACAATATGTATGCGTAACAACGCTCCGTATTCTGGAGAGGGTTTTAACTTTTAAGTTTTAACAGTTTTATGTCTTTTCAGCTGCTGTGAGTCTGTGAGACTGTGACAGCAAGTAGCAACGTAGCAACGAGTGAGTGGACTGTAGAGAACATATTTTAAACGCATAACGAGTGTCGGCGTGAGGAATGAGGAGAATTTGGAGAGCAGAAGGACGCAGAAAAAACGAAGAACAAAAGGCAAGGAGCTGCCAGCTGCGCGACGTTAGCTCTGAGGAAGGTAACTTAATAAAATTAAATTCAATTATTAGTTTATTTTTAAAATATACATAATACATGACTTTGGAAATAAGAATATTGATCGAAGATAGTTTACTCTTATTATTAAAATTCATGTTTTTATATTTAATGCATTATGTATAATTTAGGTGAATGATAATTGAAATTGTGATATAAGCTATGGGAAAAAGAAACAGGATTGATGCATATTTTCCAAAGACAAATGTTCAGCACTCAACAGAAAATGCATCGTCTTCACTATCAACTATTCATTTAGCCGCAAGTGAAGAAAATGTGCCATCTCCTACACCACAACTTCAACCTACTAATCTTGAAGACAATGGGATAAACATTCAATTTACTAATCTTGAAGGCAATGATTCAACTCTTGTTACAAATACTCCATCAGCAAATGTTGACATTTCTTCTTTGCCACGTGATCCGGCACTTCGACGTCAGATGTGGGATTATCATATTGATCAACGTGATGAAATTCGAAGATTTTACATCACTGCTGGACCTTATCAGCCTAGACCTTCTCAATACAAACTTTCTGGCTCAGGAAAACAACTTCGCCATTTTCAACCTTCTTGGTATGATCAATTCCCAAGTTGGTTGGAGTACTCAGATACTATTGATGCTGCATTTTGTTTGCCTTGCTATGTGTTTAGTGATCGTCCAAATGCTCGGTTTAGGACAAACACATTCATAGTGGATGGATTCAAAGCTTGGAAGAAAGTCAAAAATAGGAAACATTGCGCATTCTTGATTCATATGGGAAAATCTCCTAAGTTTCTTGTCGATATTAGTAGGCATCCATTGGATGATATGACTGAAGTTTCTATTAATTATATGCTACCATTCCTCATGATCATGATGGGGCGGTTGAGCTGTTATTTCCTTCTATACGGTTTTCTATACAATGTATAAGTCGGGATCAGTCCATTTAGTTAGCCATCAAATACTAGTTGACCTATAAGGACAAACAGAACAGTTAATATCATTTGTAGTTGTTTGTAGATTGCTAATTATTTTACGTTAAATGTTCTTAAGGAATATCAAACCTAACTTTTGTCTTTCACACAAGTTGTGCACCTGCACCTAGGTAAACTTTCTGGACCCACCTATCCTATAGCAAGCAATTAGAATTATGGAGCGATTTTTAGGCAAAACCAGGGATGAACATGATTAGTGAGTTCGAAGCACGGAGATTCAAAGTTGTTTTCACCACATTTAATATTCTTCAATGCTCATAAAAAGCTTCCCACCAACACTACAACAGCCATGTTATATGTATTTTCGTTTTGGGTACTCCTTTGACATGTAAACTTTTTCTCTTCCCCATTGAAACCATATTGGATCTACGGGTCATAATCGGAATCATTTGGTTCTTAGAGTTCCTTAACAATCATGTAATGAGTCAAGACTTCACCAAGACGTACGATTGCTATCCAAATGCTAAGTCAACCACAGAAAATATGTGTTAATTTTATAGGACTGGTTTGTATAAGAAACAGTTTTTTAGAACTGAATTGATATTTTAATTGAAAATTCCTGATTTTACATAATTTAAGAAATTTATATTTTTCATTTCAACTCATATTCTAGCTTCTGACTTCAATTTGTAATGTTTTTCTTGTACATAATAATCTTTTTAATCATTATGACAATCTGAGGTTGCATTTGGAGTTACCTTCAGCGATCCCAAAGCAAATTTGAATTGAAAAACAAACTTAAACAATCTTACCGAAGTCATGAATTTGGACAAACCAAAACCATTTCATACGCTTTTGTCAAACCATGAAAGTGCTTCTACTATAATACTCCTATCTTTTTATTTTTATACAAGGAAGTATGCTAATCATTATATGTATTTATTTACAATAATCTTCTAAACACCTTAATCCTGGTTGTGATTAAACTCATAAGATTTTGCATTGTGAATACTTTTGTTATGGCATTTCATTTCTATTAAATCAAAATTACGTATTTTATTTAATAAATTAATAATTCAAAATTAAAGCATCAATTAGATCCGCTTGATATCTGCAAAAACTATATTTCCACTATCACCCCATAGTCTAAGCTGCTAGAGTGTCACTAAACTGAAAAGAATTCTTTAATCTTCATTGATTGATTAATGAAGTCAAATCTTATTTTTATTTTTCAATCCTTTTTAAAATGTGGCCAATAATTTACAGGAGTGCCATGCCATCAAATCTGTGACTTCTACAAATTGTACGGACAAATGTTTAGTTTGTTAACCATTTGACCCCAATTCCCAAGCCCAACAACGCCGGGAGATTCTCCTTCTCTAATCCAGTCATGCTTGACGTCGATACTGGTCCACTCTCATGCATGGCGCGTAGTTGAACGCTTTTATTTTGGCACCAAATAGCTTATCCAGACACAAATTGGTATTGCATAATTAACATGTTAGTTATGGAACACCTTCTTTCTAGTCCTATTCCTTACTACCAAAAACACCCGTCCCTCCCTCCACTCCTCTTCTCTTAACTTGTAGCCCGCAGACCAGAGAGAGGGATACACAAACACAAATCTAACACACCACTACAAAACAAGTCTGCAATTAAGCCTCATTTTCTCAGAGAGAGGGCTTGAGATTCTCTACTTCAATATTTGAAGTTTGTGAAGTTGGGACAAGCAGGGTTTTAATAGGTTTAGATTTATGTGGGTTATTAAGAGAGGATAATGTCGTTTGGCAGCTCTGCAAAAATTGTCAACTCCTCTTCTTTGTTGGTTGTTTTGGTATTCTTTTTGTTACAGATTTGGGTTTGCCCTGACAGCAAAGTGGGAGCCGTAAGAATGTTAAGTGAAAATGGGTTGCCAAAGCACAAATTTAACAGCATCACCGCCAAAGAGGTGAAGAAAGAAGACATCTTCCGTAAGTCCTTAATTGGGAAGGATCATAGTTTCAACAGCACAGACAAGGGCTTAGAAGACAGCAAAAGAAGAGTGCCCAGTTGCCCAGATCCTCTTCACAACTAGTAGAATTACTCCAATTTTCCAACTTTTCTGGTTTTTCTTGCTTTTGGTAGTCTTGAACCTTGACCAAAATACCCACGTTTTTCTCATCATCATTCGTGCACTAATATTTTGATCCATTTTTTTTTTCCATCTTAGAGGGAAAAACTGGGGTATTTTGGTGTCTACGAGTTCATCCTTTTGGATATTGTTATCATGAAAGATCGACGTATGAATGATCTTGATATGTATAGAAGCTGAGAAGTTTAGCAGTTATAGATTACACTTGGACTTTGTATTGCTCGAATCAGTTGGGAAATGAGGCGAGAGTGGAAAAGCAATGTACTTGCGAGATTCACGTTTTGTACTGCAAACAATACAAAGATTTGTTTCTGTTTCTTTTTTACCCACTGTTAGAGAACATTGCCTTTTTAGTGACAGTGCCATTGCGACGTGTAAGCTTTTCAGGCTTAGGGACAAAGACCTTTTCGGTTAAAAGGGTTATGGCTTTAATCGGTGATGAGTCTGCAGTTTGCAGTTTGCAGTTTCTTCTACTATTTGCTTTTACTTTAATTGGAAACGCCCTTTTTGTTATATTTTTATGTCGTCTCACCTCTTTTTTCACAATTAGTATAATATGAATAGTTCACATGCTCTCTCTATATTTGAATCCAAATCCAATGTACATTTTCCTACTCTACCACATGTTAGCTTGGATTGTGGTTTAACTTTAAACCATTTGAGCCGTCAAAGCTGTAGACTTTCTGCACGCGTCAGTTCGTTGACTACTATCGATATAACAGCTGATTAGACCAAACACTTGAACCTTTATATAAAGAAAGGGAGTCAACGTGGAAATTTTGATGCAAGAAATGGGATTTGGAGCAGTAAGAAAGAATACGTGGCACCAAACATATTTTATAATTTGTATAAGCCTAGAAAAAGACGTCTGTCTTTAGGTGCACGACGACAAGTTTTTTATCGATTCAGGCAGAGAAAAGAGGTTGAAGCGATGCTGTTGCTGAAATGGTGATCACTTCCCGGCTATTTTCTACACATAAACTATGCATCTGTTTTGTCAACTTTGGGAGGTATTTAGAAATAAACTGCAGCCGAACCAATGTGAGAAACGGCCACGTATTGTGCGCCGGAAGAAGTAAAAAGAGCTGATAGTGATTTTGTGGTTGTGCTGGTTTGTCTGCTAGCAAGTTGGATTTGGAACAAATCGATTCTCCCACCGAGAGTTAAGACAATTAGGTCACCGATGCGTCTATTGGCTCTTACTGGTGGTACCAATTCGTAATGCCGCCATTTATATAAATTGTGAAGGTACACCTGTTTCTACAAGACTCAAATGGATGGGACTCGAATGCCCCAATCAAAAGCCCAATCGTGACTGACCATCGATCCAAATGTTGTTAGTACGTGCTAATTGGATTGGAGGGATTCTGGAGAAATGTCCATCAAGTAAATTACAATAAGCTAATTGAAGTGGCTTGAGTATACCATATCTTGGTTTAATACCAATGATATGTTAATTACAAAATCCAAGGGAACATAATTATCTAATGTCCAACTTATGATATTTTTCATAAACCATTTGTACAAAGAGACGGGTAAACTCACATATTCAACTTAAGTTGGGTTAGCTTAATTAGATTTTGATCCTTTAGGCTTCATTCTTGACTGGTTTAGGAAATTTCTTTATCAGCCCAAATCATTCCACTTGCTTTTCATAAATAACTAGTTTTTATTTTTTTTTTCCGTTCAAAAATACACATACATAATAGAGTAATGGGCTATGACAATCATTGGTATATCTATGTTATAAATTTTTGCATGTGGTTGGCGGGAACAGTTCACCTGTTCTCATTACCTTATTCTTATAATATTTCATGAATATTCATTCATTTAATAAATGAGATCTATAAAAAAATGGATGAATTAATGTTCATAAAATAGGATAAGAACAGAGTAATAAAAACAGGTAATGTAAACCCATGGTTGGCAATTTTATCATGCTCTAAGTTGGCATTCTCGTCATATTTTAGCTTTGGAGCTTGCTTCGTAGTCAAATATGTAAGGGGAGGGGAAAAGACGTTGCTGAGAGCTGATTGATAGTCTAACTATAGTACATTTTTTGAAAAAAAAGAAACAAAAATAAACTAAAAGAAATTAAGTTACGAACAATGCATTATAAGGCAAACGCAAAATCCAACCATACAAAAGTACTAGCCCAAAAAACAAGTTATTGTTAACTTAGAATTACAGTGTAATAAGCAAACAGTAGAAGTATGAGTTAAGCTATGAAACCTGACCTTGATAGAGAATTTTCCATTGATAGTCAGCTACATAATGAAAGAAACTCTTAGAGAAACCTACTTACACCAAACAAATTTATACCAAAAAGCTTTAAGAGCCTTAAACTTCAAATATTCCTTGCAAGATTTGTTAGTAAAGGACCTTGCAGAGTATTTTAACCAAATGGACTTATCAACATTAGTTGAAGAGAGATGAAAAGAAGGAGCATGCCTAAGTAAGTCATCCCTAATAATCTAACATAGATTATAGCTATTATCATATAATACCTCCCCAATAGAGGCTAGCTCTAATATCAAGTTTCTCAAGGATAAAAAATGCAAATCATTAATAAGAAGACCTACCAAACATTAGTTATCTTCCTAGAAATTGATAGTAACTCTATTTTCCAACCTCCTTTTAATCAAAGCTCTGATTTATCCCCTAAGCTTAAAGCTATTAAGCATAGTCCATAACGTATGGCATTTTGGAGAAGTTGACAAAAAGCTATAAGACTTAAATAATGAAAGTGCTCCAATTTAATCCAAGGAGATTTCTTTTCCTCTAAAATCCCCTATAATCCTCTAGCTATATGCATTTCATTACTTAACATGATTGAGACTATACCAAGTCCTCTTTCCTTTTTAGGCAAACAAACAATTCCCTATTTTAACTTAGCTTTATAACTTCTAGATGCGTGCATAGCCATAAAAATGGTCCTCGATAACCTTTTAATTGTTTTCACCATGCTTTTAGGAAATGCAATGTAAATATACTAAACATTTTATGAAAGAGGAAAGAAGAGATAAATAATATTATTTAATTAGAATAAAGGAGAGATTAGGAATTTAATGAGAATAGAGGAGAGTTTAACGAAGAGAAAGGAAAAAAAAGAGGAAAAAAAGTTATGTAATTTGAATTGTCTTTTTTAATTAGCATTTCACTAATATATGTAAGATCATTTCTCTCACATATTTTGTAATTTATTATTTTAAATTGTATTATAAATGGTCCCACAAAATTTTATAGTAATATTTTTAAAATAAAACTTTGCTATTTTATTATTTATTTTTTGCAATTATGATCCAACTAGGAGAACTATTTCCTAACAACTTCGGATAGTGGAGGCCAATATTTATTCTTTTTCTTACAATTTCCTATTCAATGCATAAGAAATTAATAGCTTAAGTTATTGAAATAATGTTCTTAAGTTGAACACAAGAAACTAGATTCTGAATTCAGTAATGATAAAAAATAATTGTTTAAGTTATTGGTACACTGTTCTTAAGTTGAACACCAGAAACCGTATTCACAAAACGAAAATAGTTGTTGACCTTTTAATTTGTTGAAAGTAGAGGGACAGTCAAAGTTTTAATATTTGAAAATCTAATATATGACTGCATGAAATTTTGGAGACTAGCGATTAAGGCACTTTAAATGGAGCGCATGCAAATATCTCAAGTTACTTTTGGCTATTCCTTCAAATCAGAAGGAACGAAATTAAATAGACAAATGGATATCTTACAATTCTGAGAATGTGAGAACATGGGTTAACGTGGAGGCCACATTATAATTCAGTACTAAGATATAAGCATACACACATTTCAAGCATATAATCCACCTAAGTGGTAGTTGCAAATCATACAAAAAGAGATCAACATGATAAATCATTCTGGGTACTTCAACTAGCTAATGATTTTAAGAGGGTAAAGTATACACAGACACACAGGCGCACACACACACATACACATATATATTACAATGGTATTGATTATGTAAAGGAACTCGGTAATATAAATTTTTTCATGAGATAAAAGTTTCCACCCTCATTGGGAGTACATTAAGAAGTATAAATTCTGCAAATAATCATAAGAGTTTTAAAATTTTATTTTTGAAAATTGAAAAGTAACTGATTGATAAACTTAAAAAAGGGAATTAAAATTAGTTAAAGATAAGGTCCGAAACAAGAGTAAATAATAAGAACAATAATATACAGGACTAAGAAAACCACAAAAGTCTTAGTGAAAAATAAGTAATGTAGTTTTTGTTAGACTATCTTCAACGTATAAATATTTCTTAAACTCAGATCAAGTTCCAACTAACTTCCAACTCTTCGCTAATCATGTTAATCAATTCGTTAGCCATGATTGTTGGCTGTTACTATTTCTTTAATCCAACATTTAACTTTATGATAATACAATTGTTTGTCTTGTTGCTAAAAGTTCTTAGGTTCATTCCCTTCTAAATACATAAAATAAGTAGCTAAATATTATCATAAAAATTGTTAAATCTTCTTTACTATAACCTTTTAATCAATATCCCCATTCTATGTACAATGTCTTTCTAGTTGGTTTTATCACAAGACATATTGCATAAGCCTTGTATCTTTCTCCAAAGCCTCAATGAGAATTGATAATTGAAGAAAAAATGGTTCAAGGTTTCTCTTTTGATAGTAGAGAGAACAAAAAGGTTTCTTGTCTAACCAAGTTAAATTTAACATTAGTTCTTAGTCTTTATTTAACTACTAACCAGAGAATAAATAAAACTTTGGAGAACCAAACTAACTTAAACTAAGCATAGTCTTGTGAGCACTTATAAGTGATTTCATGTGAGATTCACTTATGAAGGATAAGGAGTGGTGCCTAAGCTAAATAAAAGAGTCTTCTACCTTTAAGCTCATATTATAACCATGTAAGTTCTTCGTAATAGAAGAAAACACCCTTTGAGAGGTATGGTGGGTAGTTATGGAAGTCACCTTTAATTATTGTGGCTATTTTGGTGTTGTTTGGTGAGATATCCATTAGTGACTCATATTTTAGTAGTTTACATAAGGGACCAAATTAGTTCCAATTGTGGCATTAAAACTGTCTTTTTTCCATTAACAATTCAACTTTTAAAGTTGTTCCTAATTTGTATCCTTATGAAAATGATATAGACATTCTTTATTTTAAGAGCTATATTAGTCAAATAGCTTACCTAATAATATGTTTTTTTTTTCATTTTGTTAAGCCCCTTTGAGCTTTATTAGTCTTTTTTTGTGTGTTAACCACATTATGAGTCCTTAACCTAACAACATGTTTTACTTAAGCCTTAAAACTAGAAAAAACATTTGTGATTGTTGATGCTTGTGAATACATAAGAGCATAACTGTGGGCATGCATAAATATGGGTTGGTTATAATTGATGGAATGTGATTTTTTTTCTCTTATCAATGTGTAACACCCCACTCCCCCATGACCCGAACCCGACATCGATGGTGATATCCGAGTCCGTGCCCTGCGAAGGTGGCGTGCTACATCACTCAGTCCAAACTCAGAATAATTTTTTTTGAAAACACAAACATACACTATGCGAAAATCAATTAACATACACAATCACCAGTAAGTACAATGACCACGGGGCCCTTTTCATAAATACAAATTAATTTAGTTCGTTGACTTTACAAATTGACCTAATCATTTGTACAAAAATTCAGAAAATACAATTTTATACAGAATTTATCAGACACTAATGCAGACGCGAA
>JANJEY010000003.1:34389833-34423307 GCA_024703695.1 Erythroxylum cataractarum
TAAGCCAAAATCTAAAACCTACACAACTCACATTTTCCAGATTTCATTCCTTACCTCTTCCTCTTTCATTCTAGCATCTTACCTACTTCAATATGCATTCATTTACACCTCTAATTCAGCCACAAAACCATCACAACAATTACTTGTATAATAGAGCATAATTGGCAGCAACAATATACACAAATTTTCTTCCCTCAATATCCATTCATCTACCATTATTCAAACATCTAAGATCAATCTAAAACCAATTAATTCACACACTACTCATACTATAACATTCATCCTTACACAACATAAATTTATACCCACATAATCAAATCACAAGTACCATGAAATTAAGGCTCAAGACATCACAATTAAGGCTTCAACTACCAATTTAAAAACATAAAATAAGATCCTTACCTACTTAAGCTTTTAATTCCTTTAATTCTTCATAAGACACCAATCCTCTCCACCCTCTCTTCACATCTAAGGTTACCACTCTTTAAGGCAAGGATTGTGATTTTTGTACATAAAAGAAGAGAGAGCACATAGGGTATGAAAGTCTAGATAAGTGGAGAAGGGAGGAGCAAGCAAGAAAACAAGAGAAATTCTAAGTATGGATGAAGTACACCAATGAAGGAGGAGAGGAAGAAAACCTACGGATGAGAGATTTTGATAAACTTTCAAAGTGATTTTAAACCCTTCCCCAGGAGAAGAGTCGTTGGTAATAGAATGGAATAAGACAAGTTTAATAAATGAAGAGGACACTTGTCTTTTAATTGGAAAAAGACAAAAAATCATTTTAATCCTATTTAATCATTTAATTAAAGAACCCTAATCCAAATTAATCTTTAATCCATCCAATTCTAATATCTCTAATAACAATCCCAAATTAATATACCCATTATTCCAGTGCCATTGGACAGAAATTGTCAGTACCAAAAATTCACTTAGTCAGTCAGTTGAAAATTTTTGGGTCTGGGCAAGTACTCCAAAAAATTCCAGAAAAATTTCAGAAATTTTCTAAAAATATAAAACACACATAAATCACTCAAATTCATTTTTCAAACACAATTATCACATATTTCACAAAAATACATATGCCGGGAAATGTAATGAATGCATGTACAAATCATGTGCATGTGCAAAAATTACCATTCATATCTATATAGAGGCTATAAGATGCATGTGCATGTCGAGATATATTTAAACATTCCTAACCCCTCTCAATTTACCAAAATACCCTTCCCATCAGTGATGGGATGTTACAGAAGACTTAAAGCTAGTGAATTTTTTTAGGGTGTGTTTTTTAAGTTTTTCATTTTTTTCCTGTTTAAATCTTAATTGCATTATTTATTGTGTTGGATTGGATGTTGAATTTATGAATTTTTTGGAAGTTGGAACTTGGTGTTCTGAATTGCAATTTGTGTGTATCTGGTTCTTATATTATGGTTGGTTATTGTCATTTGGAAATTGAAATGGAGTAGAAATGTTAAATTGAATGAGTGAGTCCCTCACGGTGAATGATGTATTGTTTTTATGATTTGCGTGGGTTGGAAAAGGAAATGTTGAATGATAAGTTGATAACGGTATTGTCATTTGGAAATAGAAATGGAGTTTAATTCACGATTAATGATGTATTGGTTATAAAGATTGGTTTAAGTTTATATTTATGGTAAGTTTTTGGATGAATGATATGCATTATACATGGCCTTGTTAATGTTGATTATCAAAATTGAAAGTTGAACTTAAAAGTTGAAACTTGAAACAATCTAAATGTAAAATTTAAACTGATAATATTGAATTTGTAAAATTGTAAAAAATTAAATCATTCATTGACACATTCTTAATATTTGTGAAATGATACTTTATTTTTAATATTTGGATATTGAGTTTAGGTAAATAATTAGTTAAGTATAAAATTATGCAATTGAAAATTCATAATAATTCAGTTGTAGCTAATGATAGTATTTGTCTATTTGGGTATTAGTTTTGGGTAAATAATTAATTGAGTATAAAATATGTTGAACTTTAATTATTTGGTAATATGTATGTGTAGGGTATCATAAATATTTATAATAGATAATGTGTGAAAGTAAGGATGTAATAAATGTATCCGAAAAAGAAGTTTTTTTTGTCAAATTATGAATATGTTGTAGACTTGTAGGTTCCAATCATTTATACTTAGACTTATTAATGTCAACTAAAAATTGTAAAAGCAACATATATATATAAGAACGAAATATAAAATAGTCTATATAATATTATGGTTTGTTAAAAATGAAAAGAAGATTCAAAGCTTTAAATAAGAAAAAAAAAAGCATTTCCAAAGAAGCTATTTCCTTTAACTTGATCCTCATGTTATGAATATATTTTTCAACTTGATCATCATGTTATGATATATGTGTATGAACAATTGTATAAGACATGTCATTCATGATTTGGCAATTATGTAAATTATATCATACCCTTCAACTTGATCCTCATGTTTGAAACTTTGAATTGACATTGTTCAAAATGGAAATTGTTTATGTATGATTTGTGAAAGTTGAAAATGGAAATTGTTGAAAATTGACAGAAATGGAAATTGTTGAAAATTGACAAAAATGGAATTTTTTTTATAAATGTATTGTGATTATTGAAAATGCAATTGGAAATTGTTGGAAACAGAAATGAAATTATGAATGTTTTGTGAATATTGGAAATGGAAATTGTTAAAAATTGTTGGAAATGAAATTGAAAATTGTTGGAAATTGTTGAAAATAAAAATGGAATTATGAATGTTTTATGATTATTGGAAATGGAAATTATTGAAAATGGAATTGAAAATTGTTTGAAATTGTTGGAAATTGAATTGGAATTATGAATGTTTTGTGATAGTTAGAAATGAAATTGAAATTATGAATGTTTTATGATTATTGGAAATAGAAATTGTTGAAAATTGTTGGAAATGGAATTGGAAATTGTTGGAAATGGAATTGGAATTATGAATGTTTTGTGATTGTTGAAAATAGAAATTGTTTAGGTATGTTTTGTGTTATTATATATGTTGAATGCTTGGAATTGTTAGCTTTTGACTTATAGTGAATTATGTTCCATGAAATTGAATTATGTATAATGTAATCATACAGAATGAGTTATATTATATAAGATGGATATGCATATTGTGTACTAAAATTATGTGTTATTTATTTTGATATATGCATTCATTTTTTTTACAGATAAATGGAAGAAAGTTCAAGTACTCATGATAAATCCATTTTTGAAAGATACAAAGATCCAACTTGGGCTCATGCTACGTTGATTCCCGATATGAGGAACCATACAATTTGTTTATTTTGTAACAAAAATTAGAAAGGTGAAGGAATCATCCGATTAAAAAAACATTTAGCTAGGGTTAAAGGAGATATGGAACGTGTAAAAAGTAAGTCATAATGTGAAGTGACGAATGAAAACATTACTTGATGAATATCAATATGAGAGAGATAGAAGGGAAATGTTGAATTTTGAAATTGGTAGTGGAAGTTCATTTTCTGGTTTCCGTGGTGATTTTGGAAATGTTGAAGGTAGAAGTGGTAGTGATGATATTGGTACTGGTAGTATTTCATCTCAGGCTCAAGAAGAAGAACCTAAATCTGATGTGAGGAAGAGAAAAAGGAAGATAATTAGTTTCTTTGCACCACAAACGACTCCTAGAGCCCAACCTTCAATTTATAGTGCAATGTAATCAAGAGATGTAGCTCACAATGTCGATATGGCAGTAGCTAGATAGTAGTATGATACAATTCCATCATTCAATGTTTCTCAATCTTACTATTATCAACCTATGATGGACGAAATAACCTCTTATGGTCCAGGATACAAAGGTCCTTCGATTGATGACTTAAGAGGTAAGCTTTTGAGTTATGTTGTTTCTGAAATTAGAAGTTATTTGGTTAAAAGAAGAGTGAATTGGGGTACTTATGAATGTTCAATCATGTGTGATGGTTGGACAAATAGGAGACAAGAGCCTATTATAAATTTTTTGATTTATTCTACAAATGACTCTATGTTATTGAAATCTATTGATGCATCTGGCCTTATTAGAAATACTGAGACTTTGTTTACGATATTTAATAAAGTTTTGAATAATGTAGGGCTGAAAATATTGTTAAGTTTATTACTGACAATGATTTCGCTTATAAAGCGACAAGAAAAAGGCTGCAGAAAATATATGATTCATTTTTTTTTGACTCCTTATATTATACATTGCAGTGACCGAATGCTGGAGAATATAAGGGATCCTAGTATTTTCCTGTTATTGGTGAGACTATGTAGAAAGCTAAAAAGGTGACAAAGTTCATTTAAAATCATGCATGGGTATTGAATTCGATGAAAAATGAATTTACCAATGGTAGAAATTTGTGTCATCCTACTGTGAAAAGATTTGTCACAAATTTCTTATCACTTCATTCTTTTGTTTCGATGAAGAAAAAGTTAAGACAAATGTTTACAAGTGATAAGTGGATTGTATCTTAACATGCTAGGTCTAATGCTAAAGTAGAGATTTGTAATATTATACTAGAAGATAGAGAACTTTGGTCTCAATGTTAATTTATTATCCGAGTTTATCAGCCTTTGGTGAGGGTGCTTCACTTGGCTGATAGTGAAGAAAAGTCAACAATGGGTTATATTTTTGATGTCATGGAGATAAAAACAGAAGCAATTAAGGCCAATCTGAAACATAGGTTTTCTTTATGCACATCATATCTTTCAATCATTAATGAGAGAAGGGAAAGACAAGTTTCTTTTCCATTGTTTGCAGCTGGGATATTTTTGAATCATAGTGTTTATTTTAGACTAGATCTTACTAAGTAAGTTGAAGTTAATAGAGGAATGCTTTTAACTATTATAACAATTGTTACCATTGACGCGATGCAAGATCTTTTAAGTTCACAAATAAAGCTTTACAAGTTACCTTATGGAGATTTTGGAATGTTGATTGCTACTCGATAAAGAGGAAAACTTTTTCCAAGTATTATTTATTTCCTTTTTCTTATTTGTTGAAATTAATTATCATTTTATTTTGTTTATAACACTACTTTTGTTATCTTATGACTTACAGTTTCTTGGTGGGATTAATTTGAAAATGGTGTTCTAGAATTAAAAAGATTTGCAATTCGAATTTTAAGTCAATGTGTGAGTGCAACAGGCTGTGAATAAAACTGAAGCACATTTGAATTTATTCACTCAAAGAAAAGGAATAGATTGGAGTATAAGATGTTGAATGACTTAGTTTTTATGCGTTATAATTTAAAGCTTCCGGAAAGATATGTTATTTTCATTATTTTTATTATTAATTTCGATAAAATTTCGTATAATTTTCTAATAATTTAATTTAATTGTTTACTAGGAGTCTTAATAGCACAACTAGTTCAACTGATCTAATTTCCATTGATAATGTTTATGAAAAACCGGATTTGGTAGATGTGAATGACTTGGAAGATAATCTTGCATTGAAAAACATTGACATGTCATTTGGTGCGTTAAATTTAAATGATAATGATAATGAAACTTCTCTTAATGATGAAGATTTTGTACCAAATGATCACTTGGATATGTGCAGTTATAGTGGATATCCTCCTGTTGACGATTGAATTTCGTTCTAAATTTTTGTTTTTCCTCTTCTTTTAATTTTACTTATATTTGATGTTTATGTTAAATTTTATATATGTAATGTAACTGTAAATGTTTTTGTTTCAAATTTAACTTCTACTTGATTGTTTCTTCGTCATGAACTCTTTTTGTAAATTGTTTAAGGATATTTATTGTTATTTTTATTGGATGTTTTGATACAATTATTATTTATTACAATGATGAAATTGTATTATTGTAATATTTTAAAATTTTTGTATTATTTTTAATTTTATATTTGTATGATGATGATTGTCTTTTTTTATTAATTGTAGTTATTATTTATATGTGAAATATTTAAAATTATTATTATTTCATATTAATTGTAATTATTATTTATTATTATAATTTTTGGAAACATAGTTGATTTAAACAGTAAATTAGTAAAGTATACAATATAACGGTATAATATATCAATAGACTATTTTACAAATTCTAAAAATTTTAAGGACTATGTTATAAATCTTAAAAATTACCCAAACCGATACTCAATATTAACCGATACCAATATAATATCGTAACGAAACTCAATCCGATATTAAATTATGCACGGTATTCACAACTTTAGTTACTAGCTATCCCATAAACAGCGCAGCACAGCGTCTTTTTTACATATTAAATATGGGCCTCATGTGTGGATATTTTATGGATGTGTTTACACAGTGACTCCCACAACCAGACGGAAGAGCTATTAAAAGTACGATTATATTAAATGATCTCCCCGACCAACGACTACCTTCTCCTCTCATTAAGAGGTTGTTAGCCCCACTTCCCATTCTAAACTTCCCCTTCCGACCGACATGAGTAATGCCATTTCTTTGGTCAACACAACACCTCTTATGTTTCTATTAATTGTTCAAATACTTGCGTAAATCATCTTATGAGTTTAAGACCTTACCTCACTTCATTTTCTTGTATGTTTGTGCTGTTACCTTTTTCAATTGGCATGAAAAAAGTAGTTGCCGAGTTTGTGCTTACGAATCTCGGTTGACCTTCCTCCATGGACAATTCACAAAGAAATGATTTACATTCGATTTATGAGATGAACAAAATTTCCTTTTTATGCTCCAACCAAAGGTTTGAATTTCAGATATCTGACATTGGAATACTAAGAATTATATTTGGATTCTTAGAAGAAAATAAAACTTTAGTTGGTGCTTTCAAATGTTTTAAAAAAATCTTCATTAGTTGCCTAATTAAGAATCCTAAATTCATAACCCTATTCAATAGCTTCTTCATTAGTTGCTTAAGGAAGGCGAATAATCTTAAATACCTAATCTCCTTTAAACGCTTGATATCATCACCAAATTGATGATTGGTATATTGCATTTGCTCAAATTGCCAATCGTAGCCAGCTTCAGTTGCGAGGGACTTTCTACGTGTGTCGTTGTTTTAGTTCTTGTCTAGTTATTATGTATTTTGATGGACAAAAGAGAAAGTTTATAAGCACTTGATCAATTTTAAGTTGGTGGGCAAGAGTTAAAAGTAACTGTTTGCCCTCTTTTCTTGGCAAAGCTCTTCATTGAAAACCAAAAAATGAATGAATCTATGTTTTGAGTTGGGACTCATCCGCAGGAAACAATTATTAACGTTGAATTATCTTATTCTCAGTCACAATGAGAAACAT
Source organism: Erythroxylum cataractarum (assembly GCA_024703695.1). Lineage (NCBI taxonomy): Eukaryota > Viridiplantae > Streptophyta > Magnoliopsida > Malpighiales > Erythroxylaceae > Erythroxylum > Erythroxylum cataractarum. The sequence continues at coordinate 34,397,116 of JANJEY010000003.1, forward strand.
CTCTCCAATATTTTCTTTTTATGAGCTTTAATCTGATACTGACCTATACCTATACAAAAAATTAATTATAAGTGGTGAGCTAAATAATAAAGAAATGGATCGTTGCTTGGTCAAACGTGGAAGCTTAACTCTAACTTCCAACTACTCAACTGTCAATAGCAAGCTACGTCAAACGTTCGAAAGAAGGAACAAGTCGCTGTAGACAAAACCCATCATTTAAACATGGTAATTTTACGGGAGATCATCTATTTTTATTATTTTATTCTTAAATATCTATTCATCATTTTTATATAGGCCTTATTTATTAAATAAATAAATACTCATAAAATAGTATAACATCGTAATATCACAAACAAGTGATTTATTCTTTATTTCACGGGTTTTTTTTTTTTTTTTTGTAACTGCTTCTTAACGACGATGCCGCTGACAAACTACACAACATAATGGAGTGAGTTGACCCAGAACACCTTGACAGCAATTGATGTAATATCAGACAATAGATATAAGCCAACCATTCCGTTTCGTGAATGGATGTTTTCTTTCTCCGTGGATATTACATTTGGCTTGGGAGATCTATTGCAATAAGACAGTCGCTCTCAATCTGATGAGGCGTAATTAAAAGGTCTTGCCCACTTTTGTTTAAAAACAAAATTGGGAAAAGTAAGAATTGATAATTAATTCAATTCCGTATTTGCAGTTGTAATTACTATATTATAAGCCAAAATAAAGTTATATCGAATAATCTGATGGCAATTGTTATTCCTTGGAATTGTATCTTAGTTACCTAGCTAGCTAGCCCAAATTTTCCTTGTACTTCATAATAAAATTGCACAATTTTATTATGAGTCTAAATCAAAATCTGGTTGTTCTGGGTAGTAATTGAATTCTCACTTTGAGTATCTAAGCCATTATAAGAAAAATAAAAGTGAAAAAAAAACTAAGTTGCATTTTTTTTCTGAAAGTAATCTATTTAACCTTCTGGTTTAGTAACACAGAAAGATCAAAATCTTTTACTCCATAGAAGTTGAAATGTTTTATTAACTAAAAAGATTTTAAACTTTTACTTTGAGAAAATTTAAAAAAAATCAATAAGTAATATGAATAAAAGTTGACGGTAATGTAAGTTAAACTTTTATTATTGAGTAAAATTTAATGATTAAAAAATTTTGAACTGATCAATATATTTCGATTCAGTTTTTATTTTTTAAATTTGATTTATTTTAATAACTCATGTTATTAAAAAATAATCAATTTAGTAATTACAGTATATTTTAATTAAACTTCAAATTATTAGATCAAATTTTAATTTTTTTAATCGATTTTATAAAAACAGTTAAACATTTTATAACTTAAATCTCTTATTTTATCTCGAATTTAATTTTTAAAATATTGCTAAAAACTGTTCTCTAATAGTCCCTGCCTTTCGACAGAAAACGCGATCTTGACGCTTAGCTTTCATCATATTGTGATAAACACATTATGTGTTTTACAGATTACGTCTGGGACATCGATCGCATAAATTTTGAGCGTTTGGAATTTAATGTCTCTGCTGTGCAAATGCATTATACACGTGCAAACCTGGGAGGGGAGGGCTGAAATTTGTGTTAGTCCTAAGATTTGGTTGGCGCAGTTTGTGCAATTCCATACTACCGTCGTTACAATACAACAAGGATCAAGTTTTTTATTCCGCGTCGTATCACACTTGGCAGCTTAGAAAAGGATAAATACGTTTACCATCCTGACAGGTTTTTATTAGATCATGGGATTCACTTTGCCCATAAATTGACAAACTGAGTCAATGCTCCTAAGTTCGATGTCGTCGGATTGTTGCATTTTAAGGTTCAAGTAATTACATTTATCAATATTTCGACTAACCATCCAATGCGTAATCAAATTATAATATGAAAAGGAAAACTTCAAATCTTCTCTTTTCATCTTGTTTTATATTTTGGTTGTATGTTATAAGGAATAAAATATTTTGCAAAAATATGTCCTTTACAGCACAAAATCTAATGAAAATTTTACGTGAAGTTTCAGTAATGATATTTGAAGAACATGATGGAAATACTTATCAAATATCTATGGACAAGGAGGAATCTTCAAACGACCACTTAAAATATCGATAGACACCATTTTAATTTTATTTAATGACGCTGATAATTGACTAAACAAACGTCCTACCAATCTCAAAGTACTCCCATCCATAATTCCCTGGTCGCTACTATGAAGATGAGGCTGAGCATCCTTGACGTCTCGTAAACTTGTTGCTTAGAAATTCGATCAGGTTTTAGCTTTTCCTTTGAACTTTTAAGTTTTTCTTGAACTTTCTTAAGATGAATATACTGCCTAATTAAAGAATAGTTAAATTTCAATACCTTTAAATTGTCAGCTTCTTCTAGATACATCTCATATACATCTCATATATAAGAGATAAGTATGTTGGCTGGATATTTGAAAATAACAAAAAGGATGAGCCATATATTGCCCTTTGATTATGCATATTACATATCAGTTTCTATTTATTGCACAATTCTTTGTATCTTCTAAATTTCTCAAACTCATAAGTATCCTATTAGTTACATATATTATTGGTATCCAAAATATCGAAATTTATCAGGATTGAATTGTAATTTTAAAATTTTATAAAATAAATTTAAAAAACAAAAAACAAAGAAAAACATAAAGCTAATGGTACTCCAACAACACACATCTTCAGGATTCTCTTCTTATTTTTTTCTTCCACCCTTTATATTTCTTTAATTATTATTACCAATTTATTTTTTCAAAAATTTCAAAATTCAATTTTTTATATCAATAAAAATAAAGAAAATATTGTTGGTTTGCTTATACTTAAACTTGGACCAATACATCTTTTATGAATTTCTCTTCAAATATCACATTTATATTTAAATTCTTTTAGTAACACTAAAAAAGAATAAGAAATTAGTACTTTGCTCATACTCTCAATCATATTATTATAAAAAAAAATTATATTTGAGATTTTTGGTGAATAAAATGATAAATTTTCATACTTAATAAAAGTCTAATAACATAGTTATATCTACAATTATATGTATATATATATATATTACATAAGGAAAAATATTTTCTTTTCTTATTAATTTTGAATATTAATATGAACAAATGAGTGTGTTTGTGTGTGTGAATTAAAATTTTATATTGTACTGATTATTATAAGATATAATTGTATGAAAATGTTATCTTTTAAAATTTTAAGCTTTCATAAATTTTTAATTAAGACAAAATTTTAAATTGTAAATAATGTGTTTAGAGTATTATCTATATTTTGTATCAAAATACTTGCATTCATTCATTGCAAAAATAAAGAAAAATGTCTATTTATTTAACTTAGTTTAAATTTGTACAAAGCAAAGGTTTAAATATTGTTATGTAATAAAGTTTTAGATAACAATTAATAATAATAATTTAAAATTATCTAGTGTTAGTGATATATTAATTAACTATAATTTATAAGATTTTAAAATTGTAATTGTTAGTTCTATAAAAATTGATGACTTTTAACAATAGAATGATATTCTCTTTAGAAGTAGAAAGAAGTTTCAAATTTTCATTTCTCTTCTTCTTTTAATTTCATTTATATTTGATGTGCATATTGAATTCCATATATGCAATATAAAAATAAATGTAAATGTTTTTATTTCAGATTCCACTTCTAGTTGATTATTTCCTTAGTACGAACTCTTATTGTAAATTGTAGTATTTAGAGAGTTATCTATATTTATTATTATTTTTATTTGATGTTTTAATGTAGTATTTTTTATTATGTGATGAAATTGTAATATTGTAAGTACTTTGTATTATCTTTCTTGAATATATGTATGATTTTTTTCATATTAATTGTGGTTATCAGTTATATGCCAAATACATGAAAGGTAATATTAATATAATTTAATAGATTTTTATTATTATAATTTTTAGAGATATAGTTGATATAAAATTATATATTATATAGAATAATATATCGAAGGATTATTTTATAATTTTTAAAAATTCAAAGACTATACTTTAAATTTAAAAATTATTTGACATGATACCTAATATTATACGGTATCAATAAAATACCATATCATAATCAAATCCAGTACTAATACCAATATGGTATTTATTCGTTGCATTTGCTACCATCTGTGCTATGCTATTTTGTATTGCACTCAGTGAAGTCGTTAGTTAAGCCGGTAATTATACTGTGCGTAGCACATTAATAGTCAATGGAAGTTATTTCAGGTATTGAGCATTGGACAACATTCCTAGAAATCTTGAAACTAATTCCTTTGAATTTACCCAAACAAACTAATATGGAAATCTGAATAAGAACTTGCTGTGTCGACAAGTAAAACTATCCTGAGCATTTTTTATTGAACTCCTTAATCCTTATTTTGTAATGTTTTTCCTATATATCTATCATCACTTGTCCATTAGATTTACTATCTCAGTATCATATTTAGGGGGGGTTGGGAATCATCTAATTATTCTCTATATTATTTAAAAACATGTTTTCACATTCATTAATCATTGAATTTGAGAATATCAGATCAGAAGTGTATATTCTTCATTTAACTATGATTTGTCCTAAATTCTAAGATATTATCCAATGGATGTGAAAAAAAAATTATTGGTCATCATGAGACAACTTGGAACAACATGATATGGATATAATTGCCAAGTAGTTTTTCATATTTAATTGAAACTAAGGAAGCATTTGGTTAAGGGGTATGAGAATAAATCAATGGGAATGAAAATGGTAACGGTTGGTTGGTTGTTATGATTGATTGAATAGTTTTTTCATATCCAAGTTTTAGGTAATGATTTATATCCTCCGTGTGTGGGAGGAATGAGTTTGATTCCTACTAGCACTAATATTTTTTTAATTTTTAATTAAATATAATTGAAGTATAATTAATAAAAAATATAATTAAAATGTAATTAATTAAAACATATTTAACTAAAAAATAAAATCTAATTAAAATAAAAATCTAATTAATTAAAATTTAATTAATTAATAAATAAAAATAATGAATCAAGATAAAATCTAATTAATTAATTAAAGTCTATTTAAAATTTTAATTAATTAATTAAAATTTAATTAATTAAATGATTAATTAAAATCTAATTAATTAAATGATTAATTAAGATGTAATTAATTAATTAATTAGTTAATTACAATGTAATTAATTAAAATATTATTCATTAATTATTTAAAATATAACATCATTTACATAATCAGAAGAATGTAAATTGTATTAAATTATATTACTTGATTTTACTATAGCAATAGAATGGTGGATATTATGATTATGTTGATGAATTGCACAATATTTTGAATGATTAAATTGTATTTTGAAAATATTATATAAATAATGATACGTTGATGCAAGAAAATAATATAGTATTTTTTTCTTCAAAAGTTATTGAAAAGGAAAAACCGCAATATACTTGATTTTAAACATTTTGTCATTATAATCAGGGTGCATAAATTAAAAATAATCATTTAAAATATATTTAAAATTTTATATAAAATAAGCATTAACAAATTTTTATTTTTCAACATTTTTAGCAAACCAACAACCAACAATGGTAATGGTAATCATTCATTCATCTTAACCAATTATCATAATTATAATGATTATATCCATTTTTATTTTTCATTATATTCATTCCTATTTTTATTCTCATTGTCCTATATAAATTAAGTGCCCATAAAACAATAAGGTGCTTAACTACACGTGAGAGAGTTAATTTGGTGGGTCAACAAGTTGGAACCTTTTAATTAGAAAAAAAAAATGAAAACAGCCAAATAATTGGAATGTAAAATTGGAAAGACCAGTTTAGTTTGACTTTCTTTTAGCTTTATGTGCTTTTAATGCACCCCAACAAATAAGTCGAGTTGTGCAGTTACGAAAGTCAAATATAGATACACATATAGGAGTATATATTTATACATGTTGAAAATGTATTATCTTTTCTGTCTTTCATTTTAAATATGTCATATCATTAATAAGTTCGGACACATATGTGAACGATCAGCGGCTAATAGCTATCTCTAGGTTTGTTCCCTCAACTTCATTAGCTGTTGTAACTTTCCATGCGTTTATAATAGCACATATATGGATGATGGGGACTACAAACACATGTTAATTACGACATGAGGTTACAAGATTCTTCTCTTGTAGAATCAACCGTATGTGTAATATATATGTCCACGTAACTTGGAGCATGTACATAAGATTTGTAATAGATAATCGCTCAGACCGGCTGACTCATATATAACAACAAATGTTTGGCGTTTGAAGTAAGTTTATGTGAAAATATATTCTTAAGGTCACATATCAAGCTAGATGGTGATTGAGATCAAGTCATTATGATACGGGTGAATAAATAACGACGTGGAATACAATTACATACATACATGTTGAAGAAGGGAACAGAGCATACCCCAGGAGATACTGGATGGTGGGTTTAGTTGCATCTGAAAATTGGAAGAAGAGCAAGTAACGATAATTATTACAAGTTAAGTGGGCGTTGAGCGACGCGACTCTCTCATTAAATCCTCTCATCTGCCTCCTTCATTGCCTAGCCAGGTCGCCTTTATATCCCCACCCTCCTCTCACTTCCTCTCCTCACCTACTGCACACAATTCTCTCCCATTTTCTGTTCTTTGCTCTCCACCAAACGCAACAACTAAAGCTCTTTTCTTTTTTTAGTGCCTGCGGCGCGTGTTTCACTTCCTCCAAACCATGGCTCCAATCTTGCTGGAATTCTCTAACTCCGTCAAGCTCAAGTATGTTAAACTTGGGTACCAGTATCTTGTCAATCATATTCTTTATCTTCTTCTAATACCTGTAATGTTTGGTATTTCCATCGAGGTTCTTCGTTTAGGTCCCGACGAAATCTTGAACCTATGGAGATCACTTCATTTTGACCTTGTGCAAATTCTTTGCTCCTCTTTCTTCATCATCTTTATTGCCACGGTTTATTTCATGTCCAAGCCTAGGACCATCTACCTAGTTGATTATGCCTGTTACAAGCCACCGGTCACTTGTCGTGTTCCTTTCTCCACATTTATGGAGCATTCCAGACTTATTTTGAAGGATAAACCAAAGAGTGTGGAGTTTCAGATGAGAATTCTTGAGAGATCTGGTCTTGGTGAAGAAACTTGCTTGCCTCCTGCAATTCATTATATCCCTCCCAAACCAACCATGGAGGCCGCGAGAGGGGAAGCTGAGCTTGTCATCTTCTCTACCATGGATTCACTTTTCAAGAAAACAGGCCTTAAACCTAAAGACATAGACATTCTCATCGTCAACTGTAGTCTTTTCTCTCCTACCCCATCTTTATCTGCTATGATAATCAACAATTATAAGCTTAGGAGCAACATTAAAAGCTTCAATCTTTCTGGGATGGGCTGCAGTGCGGGTCTTATCTCAATTGACTTGGCTCGCGATCTTCTCCAAGTTCATCCAAATTCAAATGCCGTTGTCGTTAGCACAGAGATTATTACACCAAATTACTACCAAGGTAACGAGCGAGCCATGCTTCTGCCAAACTGTCTCTTCCGGATGGGAGGTGCCGCAATTCTTCTGTCCAATCGCCGGTCAGAACGTCGGAGATCAAAGTACCGTTTGGTCCACGTTGTTCGAACTCACAAAGGTGCTGACGACAAAGCTTACCGTTGTGTATACGAAGAGGAAGACAAAGAAGGTAAAGTGGGGATTAATCTTTCAAAAGATTTGATGGCCATTGCTGGAGAGGCATTGAAATCAAACATCACAACTATAGGGCCTTTAGTCCTACCAGCATCAGAACAACTCCTGTTTCTTCTAACACTCATTGGACGCAAAATCTTCAACCCCAAATGGAAGCCATATATTCCGGACTTCAAACAAGCTTTTGAGCATTTCTGTATTCATGCCGGGGGCCGAGCAGTGATTGATGAATTGCAAAAGAACTTACAGCTATCAGCAGAACACGTTGAGGCTTCAAGAATGACACTGCACCGTTTTGGAAACACATCGTCGTCTTCTCTCTGGTACGAATTGAATTACATTGAATCAAAGGGAAGAATGAGGAGAGGAGATAGGATTTGGCAGATAGCATTTGGAAGTGGATTCAAGTGTAACAGTGCGGTTTGGAAGTGTAACAGAACTATCAAAACACCAAAAGATGGACCTTGGGCTGATTGCGTCGAAAGGTACCCAGTTCACATTCCAGAAATTGTTAAGCTCTGAGATGCTTCATCATTAGTGGATTCTACTTCTTTGGGTTCTCGGCGTCTACTAAAGGTATTTAGGGGTCTGAGATTGAACTCGTTTCTCGACTGTATTATTGGTATTGCTGTTATCCCTGTCACACCATATACCCTATTTACCACTCACTCCATTTTTTAAGCAATATTTTATATCAAAAAATGGGTGTATATATATATATATGCCCTTGAATGAATTTAAGGAAAACGGATGCAGGATTGTTGTTCTTCTTTGGGTACCAAGAAAGGAAAGTTGGTGGAGTTGCCTGGGCATTGCGAAAAGAATATGAACAGATATGGGAAGTGTAAATTTTGGTGGCCCGAAAAGTATTTGTTTGGTTTCTTCTGCGTGCTAGCAGAGTAGTTGTGATACGCAATAGAAACACGATAGAGGTACATTTCTGTTAAATTATAAACTTCCTACCTGCCCAGCAGTTTAACCTCATCTCATAAGATCGCCCCGTGTCAGTTTGTTAATTGATTTGATTGTGAATAAGTATAATTGTGAAGTCTAAGAGTGAGGACCACTAGTAAGAAATCAGAATAGACCTCTCTCAACAGTAGTTTTAGAAGGACTTTCTAATTTAATGAATTAGTTGCAAAGTCGGCTGCGTGGATAAGCTTAATGAGGCAAATGACCCACTTTTCTATTTGAGAAGACAAAAGGAAATGTTGGTTATGTGACATGAATTTTACGTAATCATGTACGCCCATAAATAGGCTGAAGAAATAAATGTCAAGTTTTTATTGCGGAAATAAATACCAAATTTCCTTAATCATAAAACTGCAGTGGAACTCGCTTTACCGTAAAAAATTAGTAGGAGGAGAGCTGATTTATTAGGAAGAAGGTGGATAGAGTCAACTTATCTAAATCCATTTCTGGTAAGACTCATTTCCACAGCCTTTTCTGTTTAGATCATAGTATCATTGAAATTTCAATAGGCATCAAATTTAGGAAACTAAATTATCTCTTTAAATTCAACAACTTTTTAATAAAGGTGGAGGAATTCAAGAACAATTAGATTCAAGTCGTTATAAAACCAACCTTCAAAAATCATTATCAAGAGCAATCACATTGATAACGTTTTTGAAATTGAAGGTACAAATTTTTACATCCTCACCAAGGTTTCACTCAATACATCAAAGTGTTTTGGGTAAAAAATGTAAGAATCATTAAATTAATGCATAAAAGGATTCTTAGCCATAAGATTACAATAAAATCATTTCTTCATCACTTATAAGTAAACTAGAAACAAAAATTAAAAGATTTTATTACATAGTTTTAATTAGGTCAGGGTATGACAAAGATAATAAGAGTGATAAAATTGAAGAAAATTTACATAAATAAAATTATATAAAACTTAGTTCTTCACAATATAGGTCCTTTACACCATAATTTTATTGGTACCATAACTGTAACTTTTTTTAATGCTCGTAATATATATATGTTATTTGAGAGCGTTTATCATGTACCAACAATTAAAAAAATATTGAACATTTTCAAAATTTTAAGTTTCAAGTAATCAAGTAAATGTAAATAGCATTCAAGGTTCAAAATAAAAAAGCTTCAAGAAAAATAAGTTTACGGCTAAAAATGTGATTATAATAATTAAATAAAAGGCTAAGTCTTAAAATTGGTTACTCCCACGAGATAAAATATGGTAGGATGATCACAAGAAATAGGCTAATTTAAATGCCTTTATCATTTCAGTGTTTCTAATTTAACAAATATGATCTTAATATGAATAATAAAAGTAAGTTTTAGAATTATCTAACTATGCATTATCACATACATGAAAGAATAAAAGAGCTTAAATAATGATGCTCTTAGGCTTAAAAAATCATAAAAATGATCTTGGGTATAAATGATATGTAATTTTCATTCAAATTGATTATCTTAATAATTAATAAAAATATACTTATTAAACCAGGTTTATTTTAACTTTCATCATTTTCCATACTAATTCAATTCAATAATCAATAATAATTTAAAGTATTTTAGACAGATTTTAACTAACTCAGGATATTAGTTAATAAGATTTAATAAATAAGATTCTAATAAACTTAAGAAAATTAAATTTCCTTCCCCACATTTAAAATTGTACATTGTCCCCAATATACACAATGTAAGCACATAAAAAAATAAGAACAAAAATTGAGAAGGATTTATGAGTACTTTCCTAAATAAGAATATGTATATAATCTTGAAGTGAAGAAGATCCATTCTAATTTATATACATCCAATCTTGCAAAATATAAACAAAAAGAAAAAAAGATAGAAAATAAAGAAAGAACACGAGAATAAAATTATCATAACATAAATAATAGATTACCTATTCTAAAAAAACAAAATATAAGAAAACTACTGAAAAAATAAATAAAAAAATAAAAAACCAAATATAAGCATCCCTTAATCTGGTGGTGAATCTGGCATAGCTATCGAAGGAGGTCTCTTGAGTCTTATAGCCTCATACTATTGTGCAATTAAAGATGATGCAGTTGCTCTAGATGGTGGAGATGGGATAGACATTCTAAGATGGCTTGCTGCCTATGGCAATAGTTCTGCCAGCCATCTATCATGGGCTGCCTGCATCTACCTAGAGCTTTGAGCTGCTCTATTCGCTCCATAATCTCTGCCTGTTGTACTCAAATAGTACGCTGAGTACCCAAGATTTTTCATATGTGTTTCTCTAGCTGAACTATCTTTAGTTGGTTTGGGTGTGGTGTCGATGCCCTAGGTACTTTCAAACTAGCTTCCTTGTGTACACATTCTCTTGTCTGGGATGGTGGGGAGCTCGATTATGGTGACTACTCAACTAGGTGTGGATTCTTGTCTCCTTCAATGCGGCTAGCTCATTGGGAAACCAATTAGGTGGTAGCCATCGTGGTGCCAACTAGTCGCACCGTTATTAGTCTAAGTACCCATATGTTTATTTAAGTATCTCAATACTCCATATGATATTATCATCATCTCCATAAGTAAGAAAGATATTCATCTCTTTACGTAAAGAAATTATGAATTCTTACCTTAAGTAGAATTACGTAAAGATATTCATCTCTTTACATAAGTAAGAAAGATCACAAATTTCATATGTTGTTGAAGTAGTTCATATCCCCAAATATGTCCTTGAACATGTTAATATGGAGTATTATTCTTAACATCAGTTTGTTGTGGAAAGTTTCTTAGTCCTATATTGCATCCTGAAAAAATTCTTCTATTCTTCTCATCCCAAATGGCAGCTACACTAAAAGTCAATGAAACACAAAAGCACCACATAATAGTATTACTTTGATGTTTAATGATAGAACACCATTCAGTAATTTCACTCCAACTATTTGGTGCATTAGAGAGTCGATATAGCTGTAGTAGTGCTTCTAGTATTCCTACTAAACTCACATTGAAATAAAGGATTTTGGAAATCTTCTTCAACTTATTTACATAAGATGTACCAGTTAGGCATTTGCAATAATTTGGACAATTTTTCAACTATAACTAGCTTGGATTTCATATCTGTCTATGTAATTGCAGAAGCTCGAGGATTTAGGTGCTTATGCCATACCATTTTGGCCCAAAGAATAATGTTGATGTTACCTTAGTGAAGCTTCCAGAGCTTAATAGTCTCCATATGATATTATCATCATCTCCATTAAGGTAAGAATTCATAATTTCCCCTTTAATATGGCATGGAATAGGATAATCATTAAATAGAAGCTTATTAGTTAGAGTAGTTGCAACTGAGCTATGATTGTGGATCATTACTCTCAATATGTGTAAAGAGACATGATTCTATAGAGGGCATACAGACAACCAAATTTCATGCCAAAAGTTGGTTTTTTTGCCCTTGCCATTGCCAATGAGGTTGATAATCTTTAATCTAACTTTTTTTTTTCTGTTGTTTTCAGTATGATTTTCATCATCCAGGATATACCATATTAGGGTTTATAGTTCCAAATACTGGTATTTTTAATATAATATCCATGAATCAATCTAGACCACAAGGATTGTCTATCTTTTCATAACCTCCATTATCTTTTAATCGTCATGATGGTATTCAAGATTCTAATAGGGATAAGATTAAGTCCACCTTCAATCCTTTGGATACAAATTTCAAACCATTTGACACTTGCATTGCTTGTGTGTGAGTGAGATCTTATCCATAAGAAGTTTTTGAAAATTCTATCCAGTGTTTGGAGATAGATACTAGAAGAGCCATATGAGCAGGCCAAAACACATTTAAGGAGATGAGCAAAGAGGAAATGAGTTATACCTTACTTGTTAGGGACAAATGCTTGCTATTCTAAGTAGAAATCCTAGATTTGATTATGTCAATAAGAAAAAAAATACTCCCAACAGTTCAATCTTTAGTGAGAGATGGGAATCCCAAGGTAATTCATTGGTAGTTACTACAACTTGAAACCCATGATTGATTTAATACTATATTCCATGTGATTGACACTCTTTGATAGGAAAATGACACTTTTGGTACAATTAACTTTAGGTCCTGTGAATTTGGTGAAGATTTTGAGTGGAGACAATAAGGATTTGATAGAAATCGAGTTTATATTAGCTAACAAGATTATGTCATCAGCAAAATAAAGATTGGAAAGCCTAAGTCTCTTACACTTTAAGTGAAATCTGAAGTGTTTGCTCCTCTTAATGACTCTTTTAAGCAGTATATTGAAGACTTCCATAGTCAACAAAATGAAATTCCCTTATATAGGAGTTGTAATACATTGTCTAATCTATTATATGAACACATGAGGGAACATTATAGCAATCATAGTGTTGATGATAAAGTCCTAACTAACACTATTATAAGTTTTCCTCAGGTCAATTTTTTGGATACAATTCTTCTTGTTTTTCTGTTTGGAATATTTTCTGATTAATTCTTGCAATAATATTACGTTGTCACCTATGATTCTGCCTGGGATATTGGCTCCTTGGGATTAATCAATGTACTTGGGAATGATTTCTCTTAACCTGTCAACAAGAATCTTTGAAATGACTTTATAAATGATGTTGCAATATGCTATTAGTTTAAAGTCATAGAAAGTTTTATGCTCTCCATCCTTAAGGATGAGAGTGATGTGAGCTCTGTTAAGCTCAGAGAGTAGAACTCCATTCTTGAAAAACTCAAAAATTGCATCATTAACCATAGACTTTATGATAAACAAATTTTTCATTAAAAAAAAGTTACCATTGAACCCATATAATCCAAGGGCCTTATAAGGATCTGGTGATTTTAGAGAGTTTTCAATTTCCATAATGGTGACAAGTCTACTAAGGCTTTCCACTTTATGAGAAGATAATACCTCTTTGAGGATTTTTCGTAGAAATAGAATTGAAGAAGAAGAATTGGTGGGAGCATTCATCAATTTTAAAAAGTAGTCTACAACTTTATCCATAAGAAGTTGTTAATTGTTTAATGTTTGCTCACCATGCTGCAGACAAATAATTCTATTCTTACATTTCCTGGCAAGAACACCTTTTTGGAAGTAAGATGTGCTTCTATCTCCATCTTTGAGCCATCTAAAACAAGATCTTTGAGCCATCAATTGACTACAAAATAATTAATAAATCCTAATTACACGCAAAATTATCACAATTTAACATTTAGTAATCAAAAATTGCATAAAATCATAAATCAAATTGAAATTTCATCTAATTCGCATACAATTCATCAATCTGAATCAATAAATCATATGGGTAAGGACAGAAGTCAACTATTAAACCACAATCAAACACAGAATAAAGCAAATTTACACTAAATCACAAAACCCTAACTATAACATTTTGGGGGGTGAAAATCCCTAAAAATTGCAAAAGATCTAAAGATTCAAGCATAAATAAGTTAAATAAATGAAAATACTTACTTGGATGTCACAATTTGGCAAGAAAAACACAAAATATTAGGCTAGAGAGGGAGAGGGGCAACGAAAAGTGTGTTGAGAGAAAGGAAAAATGAGACAAATAAAATAATTAGGGTATTTTAAAGGTTGTCAAGGACTAACATAGTTTTTTACACAACCATGTAGTTGATTGTTGTAATTAACCAACTCATTAAAATCTAAGGGATACAGGCGTGTAAGTTTTGAGGAGTTACATAATCTTGTACACTAGTATGTATCTAACGGTGTAAGTATACACGAGCATATCTAGTAGGCATGTAACTCTCTATGAACATGTGTGAAATTTTTTTAAAATATTCAAAATGCAAACAGTTATGCCCAAAGACTATGTAAGTCTCTATGACCTTTTATAACATGAAAAATAGTTGGAAAATTTTAAAAATTGATCATTCAAAGTTACAAAACTTTAACATATATACCCAAAAAAAAATGCACATTTTGATCATAATGCTTTTATCCTAACACTAAAACATATTAAAAAATATTAAAATCCTATTCTAAAATCAAAATAGAAACAAAATGAAATGTAATAAAATAAAATCTATCCTAATTCTTAGGTTACCTTTTAACTAGCTCGATGCACCCATTTATCATCAAAATGAAATGTAATAAAAATAAAACCTATCCTAATGCATAAGTTTAATGTCATTAGCTCGATGCACCCATTTACCATCAACCATGGTCTAGATTTAGTGACTCACTTCTAATAGTTTTTGCACATAATGGGTTAATAGCCTAAGAATAAGTCACAAATTGTAAGATAGTAACAAAGACATAATGTATTAAATTAATTAAATCAATTGACTCTATTAATGCCCTTGTCGATAACCAACTATTACTAAAACATGGAATAATAAAATTCCCTAAATCTTGGATTGAATGAAACAACTTATATTGTGGGAGGTAGAAACTATTTGTACTTAAAGTGACTTCCAATGATTCATTAATAGTTTGCAAAATTGGCTCCTCCTCTTGCTCTTTTAAAAATTCATCAACTACATCAATCTTATACATGAGTTACCCTCTTTTGAATTCTTCAGTAGTTTATTCATATTGAATTCCATTTGCTCATCACCAATTTGAAGGATGAGATTGTCTTCATGGACATCTACCAAAGCTCTTCCAGTGTTTAAAAAGGATTTACTAAGAATTAATGTATAGTTTTGATCCTCTTCAAAGTCTAACATAATGAAATCCACTAGAATGATAAACTTGTCCACTTTTGCAGACACATCCTTCACTACGTCAAACAGTTTTTTATAGATTAATCTACCAACTGAATAAGCATGTATGTATTTCGAAAAATGGACAAATGCATAAGATTAATACTTATACTCATATAAACATTTAGACAATTATAAATTACCAACTATATAGGGTATAGTAAAACTCCCTAGATCTTTCAACTTTGAGGGCATATGGTTGGTAATTATAGAGTTGCAACTTTGTATGATAAAGACTCTTTGGTTTTCATCCCAAGCCTGCTTGTTTGATAAGATGTCTTTGAGAAATTTTGCGTACTTGGGCTTAATCTCCAAAGCTTCCATAAAAGTAAGGTAATCTATAATTTCTTCAACTTCTCCATTAACTTTTCAAATTGCATATCCATCTTGTTCTTCTACAATCTTTATGGAAATGAGATCTTTGGTATATATGGAGGAGGAGGAACGTAAGGAGTGTCAACTTTCTTTTCTTCATCCTTTTTCTTTTTCTTTTTCTTTTGGTCTTTTACTTGGTGGATTTAGTTTGTTTTCATATAGCTCTTCCAAATCTTCCCCAATTCTAAATATGATGGCTTTCATTTTCTCCCTTGAATTTGATTTACTGTTGTTTGGGAGACACCCCACACTTCGTGTAGACAATGCATAAGCTAATTGACCCATTTAAACCTCTAGATTGTCAATGGAAGAGGCATGATTCTTTAAATTATAGTCAAATTTAACTTTCATCCTCTTTTGATTCTCATTTTAGCTCGTGAACTTGGAATTTAACATATACATTAGCTTATCCATCCTTTTTTTCTAACAAAACTACCCTATTTTATTAGAATATTGGTGGTCCTTGAGTTCTTAATTGATTTCCTATATTATTAGATCAAGAAAATTTTAGGTGGTTATTCCACCTTGGATTATAAGTGTCATAATAGGGATTATGACCTCTCCAACCATAATGCACTCCCATAGAGTTAAGTTCTCCATGTTGTTATTTTCTACTAGGAAGCAATTAGTTGTAATATGACTTTCTTATTCACATAGCTCGTATCAGTGCTAAATTGCATTGAGTGGATTGAAACATATGGCTTTTAGGCTATTTAATTGTTTGGTTAGATTCACTATTTCAGCCTTAAATGTTGTCACTAAATCCACAACAAACACTCCCTTTCGATCTCTAAAGTTTAGTTGCTATTTACTTCTTTCTGATGTCCATATACAACTAGTAGTTGCCATATCTGTTAACCAATCATGTGTCACTTCAATTATTTTCCTCATTAAAGAGCCACCAGTTGCTTCATTAATGATGCCTCAAGTGAGTGGATTCACTTTGTTGTAAAAGGTTTGAAGAAGGAACTCATTTGGAAAGTTATGATATAGACAACTCCTTTAGCATTCCTTGAATTGTTCGTATGCTTTATATAAAGACTCCCTTTTGTGTTGTTAGAATTTAGTAATGAGCCAAAATGATTGTATCAGTTGCTCCCATGTTGTAACTAATATGTAGTTAAATGTTGATTCATTTGATTTACTACACTTAGTGATTAATGCCTTAAAATGTTTAAGATACTCACTTTAGCTCATATTTGAATTTAGGTGCATTTTAGAAGTGAAGGAGCTAAAGTGACTCGAAAGCATGTTCTTTGAAGTCATCTTTTCAATTTTCATACTCTATTGATTCATGAAGCATGAAAAAGAAGAGGACTAAAAAAAGAAAAGACAAGATAGAGTGTGAAGGAAGAACATGAAGAATGAATAGTGAAGAGTGCATCTTATGACCACATATTGGCATACATGGGCGTGAGAGCTTCTCTCACAACCGTGCATCACCTCTCACGGCTGTGAGATTCTTGTCACCACAGTGACAAGTTGTGTCACGAGTGTGATTGTGAGAGGCTTGTCACCACTGTGACAAGGTGTGTCATAAGTGTGATAAGGCATGTCACACCTGTGAACCCAATTGCACCCCGTGAGAGAAGGGATACCTGTCCACTTAAACCTAATATTATTCTGTAAAAGGAAATGTTTTAGTGACAACCGAATAAGTCATTCAAGACAAAAACAAAAACCCTTCATTTTATTTGTTTTCTCTTCTCTCAACGTCGATAAAGGCAATAATGGCCAATGCTTGGAGCTTGAAGAAGGAGATGGAAGGTTAACTTCCTGATGCTGGTTCAACACCGAGTCACGGTTAACCAATTTCATCTTGTTAATGTCAATACTCTCTTTTTTGGATTATTATTATTTTTTGTGTTGATTGAACTATTGTATGGATGATCTTAATACGTTATTAGGATTGTTCTATTATGAACCTATTGTTATAATGTTGAATGTAATTCATAATCGTTACATTTGATATTTGTTAGTAGCATCTAATGGTCTTGAATCTTAACATAACTTATATTAGATAACCTGAACGTGTGAGGTTACTATCTATATTGATCATTTTTCAATTTGTAACATGGCTGCTAAATTGAATATAGAGATCCTATCCTAAGTTATTTATTGACTAGGTTTAATTAATGATCATATTTTAATTAAATACAACCTAATGGAAAATTGGGATTAGCAAGGCATACTGTTAGTCTCAGATCAATAATCTGAAGAGAGGTGTGAAGACATTAGGAAGATGTGATATGTTTAATCGTGTTTAGGCTGAGATTGACTCTAGAACCAGACTTTATTTATTTTTGACACTTTAATCATTTTTTATTGTTTGCTATAATTTGTTTTCGATAGTTTACTTTTTCTTTATTTTTAAATTGTATAAAATCCAAAAAACCCCTTTTATATTTTCCTTGCATCAATTAATTTTGTTTCAAAAATTAATCGAACATTCCCTGTAGATTCTATCTTGACTCACTACAAATACAAATTTTAGTATGCAAAGTTAGGTAAATTTTGCAGTGCACTTGCACATGCTGTCAAATTTTGGATCTGTTGTTGGGGAGTGTGGTAGTTTATTTTATATTTTAGTTGGTGTTTTATGAATACATTTTTTTATAATTTTTTCTTTTGTTATTTGTTAATTTTAAACATTTGTGAGTGTTGGTGAATGGTAGTTGTGAGATCTCCTTAAAGGAACTTGAGCAACTTGATCTAGAGATCGAGAGGATACTGCAGAGACTACGTAGGGAAGCATGAACAACTTTGGTAGAAAAATTTGAATAAGATTCCAAAGATACAATGGCAAATTCAAGAACACTGAGGGAGTTGGATGCACTAGATTTAACTTAAACACTATTATGCAGAACATTTCCAAATTTTGTTGAACATGTTACTTTTGAGTTAAATTATGGACTAATACATCTATTACCCAATTTTTATGGCCTTGTAAGTGAGGATGCACACAAACATCTCAAGGAGCTTGATGTGGTTTGTCTAGACATAAAGCCTCCCAGGGTGACGGACGAGCATATCATGTTGAGGGCCCTTTCTCACTCAAAGATGCAGCAAAAGATTGGTTATTTGATTTACCAGCTGAGAGTGTAAATACTTGGTTGCAGATGAAGAGAGTATTTTTTGGAGAAATATTTTTTGACATCAAAGACAACAAATATTCGAAAGGAGATTTGTGGCATCAAATAACATAATGGTGAGTCTCTTTATGAGTACTGGGAGCCTTTTAAGAAGTTATGTGCCAGCTGTCTGCACCACAACATACCGAAGCAACTTCTCATCCATTATTTCTACGAAAGACTGCTATCGATAGAGAGGAGTTTGGTTGATGCAGCAAGTGGTGGGGCATTTTGCGAGAAGACTCCCATTGAATCCAAGAATTTACTTGAGCAGATGGACACTAACACATAACAATTTGGCACTCACAATGGTGTTCAACGAGTAAACGAGGTAAGTACTTCATCAATCGATCATTGTTTAGTTAGACTGTGCAGCAACTTAGTCAGATTGTATAATAGCTTAGTCAGAGTATGATGCTTCTTAATCAGAGTATGCAATAACTTGAGCAGGGGATAAAATGGAGTGTAGAGAATATGGAAAACCAAATGAGTCAAACGACAGTGAGGCTTAATCGTTTCGAATCACAAAATGGAGGAAAGTTGTCATCCCAACCTATGGTGGACCTGAAGAATGTCAATGTCATAACCCCGAGGAGCAGAAAGGAGATTGAGGGTCCCAAAAGAACTTCACCAAGGATTGCTACCGAGGAAGAGATCGAAAACGAATTAGGAAAGGAAAAAAATTTGTCGTTGAGTATGAAGATAAATTTCGAAAGTCCCAATATTATTAAGAATAATCCTCCACCTTTTTTAGTAGATTGACAAGACCAAAAAAGGAGGAGATAGTAAAGAGATATTGGAGACTTTCTAGAAAGTGGAAGTCAATATACCTTTGCTCAAGACAATCAAGCAAGTACTATGGTATGCCAAATTCCTTAAAGAACTATGTATACGTAAGAGGAAATTGAGGGTTGATGAGAAAGTGATGGTGGGTGAGAATGTGTCTACGATATTTAGAAAGAAGATGCCTCCAATTAATTCAATTGCATTTTCAAATTGATCATGAAAGATAAACCCGAAGGTTTGGAATTTTGAAGATGTTATAAGAAGAAATGAGAGTTTTGATAATATGTGATCATGTATTGTTGGAATAACATTAATGAGTGAATTGTTGGTATTAAAGTACAAGAGACATGTGTAAAATGGAGATGAAGTGGTTCATATGATTAAATTTGTGATTCATAAAGAGGAGTAAAGTGTATCTAGTAAAAGTGAATAAGAAGTGAGTTATCAAAGCAAATGATGCAAATAAATGAGAATGTGATAAAATGTGAAATTTGATAATATACCCAGGATTGTCATTGAACATGCATTATACATAGTCCATTTATACAATTGTGCATAAATAAATGCTTATAAGTGTGCCATTATTAATGTGAGTACAACATGTGTTTTGTATAAATGGGATGTGCAGGTTAAAAGTCCGCATTCAGGCATTTCCAGAATTTAGAAGCAAATGCTAATCTGAAGCATATTGTGAGTAGAACTAGATGGTCTCATTTCATTGTTTGTTTTATTTGAATTTTTGTATTGATTGATTTCTGAATGTGATTGATTGTATTGGGTTCCAGACAGAAGGTCCGATGATTGTGTTGTTGATTGGGATATTGAAGTGCTACTTGTATGTGAATGAGATGAAATAAGTGTGCATAGTTTGACTGTTAAATGTCGGACCACGGTTCGATGATAAATGTGTATTGAATGTGCTTTTGCATATGAAGGAAAGTGTGATTTTCAACTTTAATGTTGAATGCCAGACTAAGGTCCGATGATATGTGAATGTGAGTGAATGGGAATTGGTAAATGTGATTGATGCATTCCATTACATGAATGCATGAAATATAATGGCAGTTGTGACCAAAGTAGCTAACGATCAGAGCTTAAAGCTCAACGAGTGAAAATAAGCTTCGAGCTCAAAAATGAATCAGAGCCTCAGGCTCAACGTTTAATGAGCTATATATCCCTCAAACGAATAAGGGACAATTATCAATGAGCCCTATATAGGACAGTTTAGGCACTTGGTCACAACAAAGTAATAAATAAAAAGTGGGTCTTAGGTGCACTATATATGAATAAAATGAATGATTAAGTGTATTGAATGTGAAGTGTGAAAATTAAATGTGAAATGCAAAATAATGTGAAATGTGAATTATGTGTTATGTGACTGGGTGAACCATCAATGATGGTCACTCATTGAGTTGGCAAAACTCACCCAAAATTTGGAAATATTTTTTAGGACTCAGAAGAATACCCCATTAGAAAAACAGGAGTATAATTACTGCATGCAAGGGAAAGATAGAGGTCGGGATCAGTTGACATCTGCATTTGTATTTTCCTATTTTTGTATAACTTTGTATATTCAGAAATGATTGTACAAATGTGTTTATGTTGTAATGACATTATGTCTAAGTGTTTTGCATTTATAATGGGCCCTAAGTAATTAGTGAATCTTTGTTGAGTTGTGTAACTGACAATGTTTATGAATGAAATAAAACGGGCTCAAATTAATTTCTGATTTCCACATATTTGGATGTATAAAAAATAAATTTTATACTGATTTTTTTACTGTCTAAGTGATCTAGCAAGTCACCCTCGTGGGGCACAGACCCAGATATCACCCATCAATGTCGGGTTCGGGTCTTGTGGGAGTGGGGTGTTACACCTAGGGTAGATATCGGGATGCCTAGAGGACATTCCATTATATAACCTAAGACGAAGGCACGCTACATTCAATCACTACATTCACTTAACATGGCGTCATCATTTTTTTAATAAAACATCATATGGAAAAAACATAATAATATAAAACAATTTCAGCCTTTCATTTCTTAAAAACCAATTGTACACACTGGCAGTTTTGCTAGACCATATGAAAGTGTACATCATCATATCTTAATACAAAAGATGTTATATAAAAGAGGAAATACACAAAAAAAATCTATCTAATCTGTCTAAACCCAGCTAAACAATCTTTGAGCCATGAATTCTCCTCCTAATTCACAAATCTACACTGCTTGTACCGTTTCTCAGTAGCTAGAGTCGTCTCTCGGTCTTGAAAAGTCGATGTTGCAATTTTGGTGAGTTTTGCGAACTCAATAAGGTAACCATCATCGATGGTCCACTCAATTCATACATCACATCAATATATATAACACATAATTCACATCCTTGCATAATTAATCACATATCAGATTCTCACACAAGGGTAGACAATTTAGCATTTCAATCAATCCAACATGCTTAATAAAATGCATATGAATGCTCATGTGACTCTTTTTATTATTATTAAGTTGTTGTGACTGAGTGCTTATAACTGTCCCATATCTATTGAGGATACCAGGCTAATTAATAACTGTCCTGTATCTGTTGGAGATACCGGGCTCATTTTACATAGTGGGCCTTTGGCTGTTAATTACTTTCTGAGCTCTAGGCTCTTTTTTCACATTCTGAGCGTTAAGCTCTTTTTTGGTAGTGACTCCGGTCACAACTCTCATTATCAAATCATGCATTCATGTATGGAATGCATCTCACATTATCAATCAATCATATCTTGAAACATTTAGTTGTCAGATTCATATGCAAGTAGCACTTCAATATCTTATTCACATATCTTAATCATCGGACCTTCTGTCTAAGAATCAACACAATTTAATTCACATTTATGAAGCAATTCAAAACATAATCTAACACAATAAATAATTAAGTAGAATCATCTAGGTTACTCACATATCACTCTCAAAGCTAAAGCCTAGAAGTCCTAGCAATATCTGGAGATTGACGTTCTAGTTGCTCCTCTATATCAAATAACATACACATATATCACAATTTGCACAGTTATAAGTATTTAATAATGCACTTGTATGTAATGAAATATGTACAATGCATGTTCATGATAATCCCAGGTATTTTTCCATTATCCTCATCACATAATCAATCCTATCTCAAAGCTCACTTAAGTATCACTTGTACTTAGGCTTATACCTCAATAAAACCATTTAAAATCACAATTCATTTCTCATTGTATCACTTTCAGATTTTTCCCAAAAACTAACTTTTGGGTCCACTTTTATTAATTATTTAGACAATGAAAATGAAGTAATTTGGCAATACTCTTTTCTAGAGGAGTGTTCTTCTATTTCTTAAGTTTCTAATGACACCAAGATCATTCAATTTGGTTCAGTATTTTGAAAGTTATTCTCCTAATATTTTTGGATTGTTCTCATTTTGAAATAGTAATCTAAATTCAACTTCCATCCATAAATTCAAAGTCTTAGATTCTAAATTACAATTCGACTTCTTCATATGATTTATATCCCTATATCTCTAGTTTACTCCAAATTAACAAGCATCTCATTTGGACTTCTAAAAAAGAAGTTATGGTCAAAAGAAACAAGACTATTCAGTTTGCAAAATTTCTCTCGGTTGTTTCAATCAAAATCAAGTCACGTTTACTATTGCAAAGCACAGTGACTTGAAGTGACAAATAAAAATCAGTCTAGCAATTAAACTCACAGGGGTGAGGGAGAAAACTCATGGGCGTGCGTGACTCACAGGTGTGAGGAAAAGTCATAGGTGTGACAAATAAGGACAAAAATTTTGTGAACACACTATGTCAGACCCGTATCATGATTTTCACTCTATCTCTCTCAATTGATTTTGGATTACTATTATTTTTGGTTGAAAGGTAGAGCAATGTGTTGCGAGTCCAATGGTTTAAGTCTCACATCATTTAGAGGTCAGACAAAGGAGATATGGCTAAAAGATCAAAGGATGTTGCATCAGTCCTCATCCTTCAAAGTCGCGATCGTGCATACTGGCAAACTTGCGAAGTCAGTGAAAAGCATCGAGGTTGTAATCACGACGAAGCATGATCGTGAATTTTGATGAATAGTAGCAGGTTCACGATTATGCTTAAACACGATCACGACTTTCCCAGTCACACATCTTCTCTTAAAACCTCCCTCAATTCTATCCCACATAACTTCCAATCCAAAACTCCAAAAAATTTCAAACTTTATATCAATAAAAAGTTAAAAGAAAGATCTACAACTTTCATGAATAAAATCTTTCTAGATCAATACAGTTTAATCGTAGAAGTTTCAAACCAATACTAACCTCTCTAACTTATCTTCTTCATTATCAATGTTTCTTCTTTCCTTAAACCCAACACTTCCTTCCATCTACATTCTCCGTTTTCATTATACCATTTTAACTCTCAGTCAGCTCATTCATAGTACGACTAAATATGCAAGTTCACTCAAAATGCTCAAAATTATCAAAACCAAATATCAGTTATTAATCTTCTTCATGTTCTGCATTTCATAAATCTTTGCATTTCAATCTATTTATACATTCTCTATTTTTCTTCTCAACTTTCTTTTTAAACAAGTTTTTTCTCATCTCCAGGCATCATCATACAATTGTCCTCAAACTCTAAATTCATTCATCTCTAAAAACACTCTAAACTCACATACATACTTATGTATACAGTGAAAATAGAGCCTTCACTTCTGTTTTCTTTAAATTGTTTCTGTACCTAATTATACATGTTTTCTAAGATCATTCAATTCCAAAATCATTTCTACATTATCTGATCACAAAATAATCATCAAATACAAAATACCATTATATTCAAAATTTTCAACTTATTAGCACAGTAAAAATGGCCATTATTTCCTTGATCATACAATGACAATTAATTCATCAAATTTATCTCATAAACTAATAACTCTAAAGGATTTACATAATACTTGTTAGAAGTTCAAAATATTGAACTATCACGAAGCCCTAAACTTCATGCAATTCATGTACACCATGGTATACGTTGACAAGCTTTGGTTTTTCTTAAGGCAAAGAGAAGGAAACTGAAGTTGGGAGTAGCAAAGAGATAGATGAAAACAAGGCTCAACTATGGTGGAGTTTTGATGAAAAACTCTGTGTTAAGAAAAACTTGAGAAAGAGGCTGCGAGGAAGATGAAAACAAGAATACAACACTTAGTCTTTCCAATGAAATTGTATAGTAAAACTTGAACTAGACAAGTGGCACTTGTCACTTATCTAATATCTAAGGCTCTAACTAAGTTCCCCTTTTTTTAAACTAGTTCCCATAACTCTCATCCTTTCATTAAAATTATTTCCAAAACTTTCAATATTATATTCTTACAAATTCTAAATCATCTCCAAAATTTTCAAAGTCGTTTATCAATTTTCCAATATCATTTGATTTCTATTTCTATTTTTCATACATCAATTTACTTACCAAGTGGCATTTTTCCTAGTACAATTATAATCAACAAAATTTTGGGAATTATTCCTAAAATTCACCGAAATTAAAAAAAAACAATTTCACTAACCAATTGAATTTCCAATACCGTAAATTCACAATTCTCTATAATATCACATCATAGTTCAATTATACCCAGAATTTTCTATGAATGCATGCATAAATATTCAAATTATCTATATTTACGTGTATGGGTATGGCATATTATGTATGAATATGAATGCATTTCTACTCTCTCAATAATTTCTTATATTTACTATCTTAACCCCGCCCCCCTAAGTAATGGGATGTTACAGTTGTCATCAAAACCTTGATTAGAACCTCCCTTTGTTCAACATTCCCTATTCCAACATTAAGGAGCTAATTTTGTTTGTATTCTTCCTATCCATATTAACCTTGTAGAAAATGTTGATTTCTCTATCTCCTTCCTTAAGACATAAGTATCTAGATTTTTGTTTAAGAAGAAAGTTCAAGTTCCTAATTACTTTAGAGCATAACTTAAAAGAAATTTTCTTCTTATTTAGCCAATAGGTTTCCCCTGGATTCTTATATACTTTGTAGCACCCCAACTCTCACGAGACCCGAACCCGACATCTACAGTGATATCCGAGCCCGTGACCCGCGAGGGTGGCATGCTAGAGCAGTCAATCACAATTTAAAACTCGTTATGAAATTTTTCTTCCAAAAACGATTTAACGCGCGGAAATCAAAACACACTTTGGGCCCGATTTATTACGAAAACATTTTCAAATACAAAACACTTTCAATTATTAGTTAGCACTCAACAGTGCTCAATCAGTACATAAACAGGAAGGCATGACCCAACCGGGTTCCAATGCCGTTTCTGAACACATTTTAGTAATCAAATTCACAATACACTTTTACATTTATTAAGCTAGGGCCCACTTAAACAAAACACTATACTAATGCAGATGTGACGACACTGATCCCGACCCGCTACTCTGCCTTGCTAGCAACGATCATAC
>JANJEY010000003.1:34448823-34461915 GCA_024703695.1 Erythroxylum cataractarum
CCGACCTTTGTTCACTATTTTGCTCATATCTTTTCCGTCCGACATCCGATTGAGTTGATTCTTGCGGCGTTGGATTCCTAAGACAATTCCCTACATCCTCATGGAAAATTTGTAATTTTATGATTAATTTAATCAAAATGAGTCATGAAATTTTCTGAACATAGTTCAGTATTTTGAGAAATTCGGGATCTACAGAGATCCGATTGAAGCGATTCTTGAGGAGAAATAAAGTTAAGACAAGGGCTACAAATCATATGAAGAAATGAAATGTCAATTTTGCCCTTAAGACCTTCAAATTATGAATGGAAGTTTGGATTTGTATGTAGTTTTTGGATTTGGAACATCTGAGAGTATTTTGAGCATAACGTTTGACCTGGGAATCGAAATGAGACGATTCTTAATTTGAATTAAACTAGAGAAATAAGGCTACAATTGTTATGAAGACATCGAGTTTCAATTCTGGGATTAAGAATGTTAATTTCTGGATGGAAATAATCGTACATCGAATTTCATTTGAGTTGAGGAATCGGATTTTATTATGGGCCCTAAGCAGATCAATTTTATTGGAGGATAAATGGGGTAAATTTATCAAGTTTTGTTCGGATGACGTTAAATTAAGTTCGATTTAAGTTTTCTTACGTGGTGAGGAATTCCTCCCTCGTGAGATGCGCATGCAGATGTCACGTAGGACGTCGAGCACGCGACTCACTGGGGAGGGGTTCCAACAGATACGAAGAAAACAATCGCATTGAAAACCTAAAACTAATCCAATAAGAAAATCCAGTATAAATTTTTTTTCTTTCTTTCTTTCTTTACTCATGTCTTACATCTTTAAGAAATCTCGAGGGCTGATCAAGAGGCATATAAAATTCGATAAGAATTGCTTGAGTTAACAAATGCCTAGTAGCACTATGGTATTGGAGACTAAAGTGATGTGAATCAGTAAGTGAAAGCTGAATTGTCTCGGAAGGTATTACCTTGCTAAGGTGTGCTCAAGTTAGGAAAAAGAATTCGTTAAGCCGCTATGAATTAGGTCGTATGAAATTATTATGAGTTAGTGCTACTGACAAAAGATGACTTGGATTCAAAATGTGATATACGTGAGTATGTTAAGGAAATATTGATGTGATAAGATTAGGGTGAATCTATCAAGTTTTGTTCGGATGACGTTAAATTAAGTTAGATTTGAGGTTTCATTCGTGGTGAGGAATTCCTCTCTCGTGAGATGCGTGTCCAAATGTCACGTAGGACGTCGGGCACGCGACTCACCGGGGAGGGGTTCCAACATGTTTTATATCAACAGATCAGGAAAAACTGATTTGGCATAAAAAGGTAGATCATGTTAGTTTTAAACATATTTCCAAGTCGGTTAGACATGATTTGTAAAAGGATTACCAAAATTAAGTTTTAACAAACATTTCTTTTGTGAAAGTTGTCAAAAAGGAAAACAAGTTAAAACATCTTTTTCTTCTAAAAATTTTGTAACTTCGTCTAGACCTCTAGAGTTGTTACATATAGATATGTTTGGTTCAACTGGAACACTAAGTCTTGGAGGAAAAAAGTACGGTCTCGTAATTGTTGATGACTTCACTAGATTTTGTTGGATATTATTTTTATCACAAAACGATTGATCTCTTAAGTGCTTTAAAGTTCTATCCAAAAAGTTACAAAATGAAAAAAAAATTTCTATTGTTGGAATTAGGAGTGATCGTGGTGGAAAATTTGAAAATGAAAAATTTAGAATATTTTGTGAAGAGAATGGAATTTTCCATAATTTCTTTGCTCCTAGAACTCTACAACAGAATAGAGTTGTAGAAAGAAAGAACATGATGATTCAAAAAATGGAAAGGACTATGCTATATGAAATGAATCTTCTTAAGTACTTCTGAGCAGAAGCTGTAAATGCAACTTGTTTTACTTTTTTTAAAACAAAGTTAGCTTGATGCATGACACTTTAATTTATGCATTTTTGGATCATTGTTTTCTTTTTGATGATTCTTAAAAGAAGGAGATAGATTGGTGATATTACATTTAGGTGGAGTGATGAAATTCAGGAGAGTGATGTTATTATTGCACTTTATGTGATATCTTGAGTACATTTATTATCTAGATGCATGCATATTTATATGATATTGAATATATCTTTTGTTCTTGATATTGAATTTTTTTAATGTTGAATTATGTTTTTGATATTGAATTACATTTTATGCATGAATTGAAGGGGTGTTTTTCATTATCTTGATAATTGTTTATGCTTTAATCATTATCATAAAAAAGGGAGGTTGTTGAACCAAGGGAGGTTGAAATTGATTTTTTTTTATGATAACAAAATATAGTTACCACTAATGAGTTTATTATTTTCACGAAAAGCAATATAATAATAAGATAAAGCCATAAACTTAAAGAAGATAGTTTATGAAGTTGATGAAAGAAAAGTTTGAAGCTTGTAAGTTACAAAATGAAGATAATGTTAAGTCAAGAGGACTTCACTTCATTAATTTTTATGACAGTCAAATAATAATAATCTTAGAAATGTATAAACTGTTTTGATAAGTTTGTTAAGTGTGCAGAAAAATGTAAGTAATACTTACTCAAATCCAGAAGATACGTGGTCAATAACAGACGATATATCAACAACAAATGATACATTAGCAACAAACGATACGTCAGCAATAGACGATATATCGACAACAGATGAAATGCAACAATAGACGAAGCGCAACATCAGATGAAGCACGACAAAAGACGAAGCACGATAACAGACGAAGTGCAATACCAGACAAAGCGCAATATCAAATGAAACGTGATAATAGAAAAAGTATTATTCCATATGATACAAAAGAAAGATATTCTAGAACGTCGGTCAGTCAGTCAGTTGGAGTTAGTCACAAGCTAAACTAATAATAGTTTCTAGAAGATTTAAGAAGCAATTTCTCAAGAAGACTATTGGAGACTTAGGCTATAAATACTAGTTCTAGTTAAAGACTAAATAACTTTTTTTACAAGAGAGAAAATTTGATTGTACAATGCTTAGAGAAATTCTGTATTCAAAGTGCGAAAGAAGTAAATGAATACATCTGTAAAGTGAAGCTAAAAAATATCATTCTTCGAGAGAGAAAGAAAGGCTAGAGCCTAGAGAGGCTAAGATAGTAAATAAAGAATACTTTGTGAGAGAGATCTGAAGAGGCTCTGTAAGTGTTGAAAGAATACTTATAAAGTTGAAGAGTATAGTAAAATCTTAGACAAACTCTGAGGACTGGACGTAGCTCAAGGTTTGGAGTGAACCAGTATAAAATTGTGACATCTATTCTCTAACCCTTATCTTTTAATTTTCTTGTTGTTAGACAAGTAGATAATATTACTTGAGATTACATTACTTATCAACTTTAGTAAAGTGTTTTTGTGATCATCTGAATTCTGTAAAGAAATTCAAGAAATCTTAAAAAATTAATATTTTTGAAAAGATTACACAATTCAACCCCCTTCTTGTGTATTTTACATATTATACCTGATTTCTATATTAATAAGTGATCTACTTTAGTTGGTATCAGAGAGAGGTTTCCAAGAAACACTGTCACAAAGTGAGGACAAAGATCCATGGCTGAATCACTTATTTTTATAACTGAAAGTGCCTCGATCACAAGACCTCCTGAATTCAATGGTAAGGATTATCATTATTGAAAGGAAAGGAGGCGGCTCTTTATAGAATCCACATATATTGATCTTTGGGATAACATCAAGAATGGTTCATATACACTAACAGATGACGAGGGCAATATCATCTCTCATGACAAATTGTCAATTGATCAGAAAGCTCGATTTCAGTTAAAATCAAAGGCCAAGTTCTTTTTAAGTTGTGCCTTAAGTAGAAGTGAATATGATAAGGTTCATGGATGGGTATCTGCAAAGGAAATGTGGGACACATTAACCATTGCACACAAAGGCGCAAATCAAGTGAAAGAGTCCAAGATTAGTATTCTTGTTCATCAGTATGAGCTATTCAAGATAAAAGATGAGGAGACTATCGATAAGATGTTTAGACGAGTCCAAACGATTGTTAAAGGACTTAAAGCTCTTGGGAGAATCTACAATAATCAAGATCATGTCAGAAAGATTCTCAGAAGTCTTCCTAAAAGATGGAGACCCAAAGTTACAACAATACAAGGGGCCAAAAACTTACTAGATGAATTGCTTAGTTCACTGAAGATACATGATGTAGAGCTTGATGCAGAAGATATACCTAGAAGAGATAAATCTATCGCAATGAAAAGAACCAAAAAAGTAGAAGCACATCTTCAAAAGAATTAAAGATTGAAGAAGTCAAGAATGATGATGCCAGTGAATTTGATCAAGATTTAAGTGAAAATGATGATGAACTATCCTTCATTTCAAGAAAGAATAGGAGGATGTGGAAAAAGAAAGTGAAGGGAAATAAAGATTTTTTTTAAGAAGAATACGAAAGACGAAGTTAAGAATGAGAAAACTTCTATTTTCTGCTATGAGTGCTACAAACTAGGACATTACAAGTCCGAATGTATATTGCTAAAAAAATAGAAGAAAAGTAATGAAAACAAAAAGAACATGATGGAAACTTGGGAAGATTTGGATTTGTCCAAATCTGACTCCGATTCAGAAGCATCAGAACAAGCAAATATATGCTTGGTAGTTGAAAAGGAATGCGACGATGAGGTTACTTCTAACATTAATGAACTTCAAAAGGCGTATTTAGAATTGTTAGAAGATTCACATGTTACATTAAAACAATATAGGATTTTGAAAAAGAAATTTGTTGAAAGCTTGAAGAAAACAGAATTATTAGAAAAAGAAAACGTCTGCCTTAAGAAACCAGTAGAAAATATGAAAAAGAAAGTAACTGTAGATAGATCTAAGGAAATCAATCAACTGAAACAAAGGATTAATAGTCTTTCAGCAAATTTATCAACATTTACTGAAAGTATTAAAAGGGTGAATGATATGATTGAAAAATATAGACATCTAAATGATAAAAGTGGTTTAGGGTTTACTAATAGTAATGTTCGTGATAATAAGAGTTTTGTTCCTAACAAGAAGAAAAAGAAACAATATTCTCATTATTCGAGGAATAATTGTAAGTTTAACCCCAAAGGACCTAAGAAAATATGGGTACCTAAGAAAGACATAATATATATTGCAGATCTCTTTTCTTGAAAAAAGCAACCAACACCAATAGTACTTAGACAGTAGATGCTCGCGACACATGACAAGAAGAAGGTCTATGTTCCTAGAACTTCAAAATAAGCAAGGAGGATCAGTAACTTTTGGAGATAACCAACAGGGCAAAATATTTGGAATCGATAAAATTGGTAAAGATTCATTTACGTCTATTGATAATGTTCTGCTAGTTGAAGGATTAAAGCATAATCTAATTAGTGTAAGTTAATTATATGATTATGGTTTTGAAGTATCATTTAATCAAAATTCTTGTGTAGTCAAAAACGAGGATAGTTCCATATTCTTTTTTTCCAAGAGACGAAACAATCTCTATAAGATTAATTTAGATGATTTGAAAAGTCAAAATATTTCATGTTTTATATCAACAGATGAGAAAAAGCTTATTTGGCATAAAAAGTTAAGTTATGTTAGTTTTAAACATATTCCCAAGTTGGTTAGACATGATTTAGTAAAAGGATTACCAAAAATAAGTTTTAACAAAGATTTCTTTTGTGAGAGTTGTCAAAAATGAAAACAAGTTAAAACATTTTTTTTCTTCTAAAAATGTTGTAACTTTGTCTAGACCTCTAGAATTGTTACATATAGATTTGTTTGGTCCAACCAAAACATTAAGTCTTGACGGAAAGAAATATGGTCTCATAATTGTTGATGACTTTACTAGATTTTGTTGGATATTGTTTTATCACATAAAAATGAATCTCTTAAATGCTTTAAAATTCTATCCAAAAAGTTACAAAATGAAAGAGGAATTTCTATTGTTAGAATTAGGAGTGATCATAGTGGAGAATTTGAAAATGAAAAATTCATAATGTTTTGTGAAGAGAATGGAATTTTCCATAATTTCTCTGCTCCTAAAATTCTACAACAGAATGGAGTTGTAGAAAGAAAGAATAAGACGATTCAGGAAATGGCAAGGACTATGCTATGTGAAATGAATCTTCCTAAGTATTTCTAGGCAGAAGTTGTGAATACAGCTTGCTATATTCAAAATAGAGTATTTCTGCGACCTATTTTAAATAAAACTTCATATGAGTTATGGAAAGGAAGAAAGCCAAATATTTCTTACTTCCATCCTTTTGGTTGCAAATGCACTATATTGAGTACAAAAGAAAAATTGGATAAATTTTATTCTAAGATCAATTCAGGAATTTTTCTAGGATATTCGATGTCTTCTAAAGCTTATAGAGTTTATAATCTTGTTTCTAAATCTATTGAAGAATTTATGCATGTTAAGGTTGATGATGATTCTCATCTAGATAAAAGAGACGATTCTAATAATGAAACTCTATCTGTCCCCATAGTTGATAAATCCACCTAATAAGGTAGAAGATATTCTTGAAAACTTTAGTCTTAGGAAAGACTGGAAGTATAAATCCTCTGACCCAGAAAATCTGATTATAGGCAAAAGTTTAAAATGAGTGAAAAAATAGGTCTAAATTTAGAAGAGAGGCAACTGTAGCTTTTGTTTCTGAATTAAAACTAAGAAAATTGATGAAGCTCTTCAAGATGAAGCTTGGATTTTAGCCATACAAGAGTAGTTAAATCAATTTACAAGGAACAAAATTTGGTCTTTAGTTCCTAGGCCACCCAATAAGTCTGTCATAGGAACCAAATGAGTATTCAAAAATAAACTAGATGAATTAGGTAGAGTAAGCCGTAACAAAGCTAGATTAGTAGCTCAAGGCTATAATCAACAGGAAGGAATAGATTATAATGAAACCTATGCTCTTGTAGCTAGACTAGAAGCTATTAGGATTTTTCTTGCATATGTTGTTTGTCATGATATAAAACTATTTCAAATGGATGTGAAAAGTGCCTTCTTGAATGGTTTTATAGATGAAGAAGTTTATGCAAAGTAACCTCCTGGTTTTGAAGATACTGATAAACCATATTATGTCTGTAGACTTCATAAAGCTTTGTATGGATAAAACAAGCTCCTAGTGCTTGGTATGATTGTCCAAGTTCATTTTTTATTGGAAATGACTTTATTAGAGGACAAGTAGATAAGACTCTATTTAGAAAATGTATCAAAAATAATTTCATTATAGTACAGATATATGTAGATGATATTATTTTTGGTACAACTTTTAAGAAGCTATGTTCCAGTTTTGAAAATCTTATGAAAAATGAATTTGAAATGAGTATGATGGGTGAATTGAAAATTTTCCTTGGCTACAAATTAAACAAACCGAAGAAAAGTTTTTTATTCATTAACAGAAATACATCAAAGAATTGTTAGTTAAATATACAATGGAAAAGGTTAAACTTATGTAACTCTTATACATCCTTCAAACCTTTTATCTAAGGATAAAATAGGTAAGAAGGTTGATCAAACCCTCTTTAGAGGAATTATTGGTTCTTTACTTTACCTAACTGCAAGCAGACTTGATATATTGTTTAGTGTTTGTTTGTATGCAAGATTTCAAGCAGATCCTAGAGAATCTTACTATATTGTTGTTGAAAGAATATTGAGATGTTTGGCAAGTTTATTGATCTTTTTTTAATGTATGAGAAAGGTAAAGATTTCAGGTTATTTGGCTACTGTGATGCTAATTATGCTGAGGGGATAATTAAATGGGTGTGTCCCTTAAATCCTTCATAGCCTGCAGTCCTCTATTATGCATTTTGCATAAAATGCACACACGCTGCCTTGGAACACCCAGCGTTAAACGCATGAAATGCAGCCCTCTCCAGCGTTAAATGCATATTGCCAGCATTAAACATAACATGTGTTTTATGCATACCTGCCAACGTTTTGGCTGCTCATATTTTCTCCTTCTTTTGTCGTTTTATGCTTCATTTTTCTTGTATTATTTTTTTTCTTCTTGCTACATGAATACAAGCAAAAATAAATTTTTGAAAAATGACCCAAATGTAATGCTTCTAATTCAATTTAATTTCTTTGCTTCAAAATTGTACCTAAAATCACATATGAATTAAAGTGAATATCTTAAACATTTTTGTATCATTAATCGATAAGTGTAAATGATTAAATATATCAATAATTAAACACATATCAATTTCCCCCACACTTAGCTTTTGTCCATCCTTGAGCAAAACATCCAAATTAAGCTTAAAGACCTGAAACTTTTAGTCAATTCCCATATTTTCCAAGACAATATAATCACAACTAAATATGAGTGACTTTCAAAAATCATAGCAAGAAATCAACATTTCAAGCTTTTACTCATGATCAATCAACATTCAATATCTTCAAAAATTGAGCAATCTAATGGTAGACTCGGAAAATGTGTTTAACTAAAATATATCCATGAGTACACTCAACTCCATTCATGATCATGACAATCCACAACTTTGCATATCATTTCATTTCTCTACCACTAATGTTCACTTGCAAAATCATGAATAAAAGGAACTTTCAAGGTTGTAATATGGGGAAAGGTAAGGTGAGATATATTTGGGTCAAGTAGCATGAAAGTCATCAAAACTAGTGAAACAAAGCAACACTCATCAAAAACTGGGTATCGTCAGCTATGATGCAACATTTATATTTCACAACTTCATTCATCTCTCACACACAAACCACATGAAGCATATATCAATCTGAAGGAATCACTCATACAGTTTATGCCAATGAAGTCACAAGAGTGAACCTTCCAAGCCAACATCTACCTTATATTTAACATACTCAAATAACACATCCATTACAACTCTAGGAAGTTGTATAAACTGTAGACAACTTTTCAACACATGCAATTCTTCCTTGATACATGTATTTTAAAGATTTTTTTTTCATTTTTTTCCTTAATGCATGTCGACCAATCACAAGAACAAAAGTACATGCTAAAGTTGCTATAAAATTCTCTAATCAAAACACACTCTAATCATGATTATATAATCCCAGAAGTAATAGAAAACGAGAAAATGTGTGTTTCATTTGTTTTATTCTTTCTCTCATTTTGATTGAAAACTTAAAAACAAGTAAAACAAACAAATTCAGAAACACACATGCATATAAAAAAGTAATGCGGAAATGTAAAGGGAAAGAAATTTACTTCCCTTAGGTTGCCTCCCAAGAAGCGTCTTTGTTTAGAGTCACTGGCTCGACTCCTTGTTCTCCTCACGTGACAAAATTATGATCTTCGGGAATTACAGTTAGCGCCATTTCCATGCGAGGTAGTTCTGGATAGGGCCTTAGTTGATAATCATCCTCCTTCAACGTCTTCCCTATCCTCAGATGCTCAATCTTGACTGAGTCCATATACTCTGAAAATTTTCCGAACGTCTCTTCACCTTTTTCTTCATCATTCAATTCCTCCAATCTGTTATGTAAAGGTAAAGAGTTAGTTTAAAAAATAATTATGGACTTAATACTTACATTCGAGCTAGAAGATGTGTCCTTTTCAGCTTTGAGCTCCTCTACTTCTTCGACACAAACAATTCATTGAGGGTTAACCTCAAAATTCTCAAACTCCTCGTTACTTTGCAATGTTTCCTCACAAACTTCAATTGGGTACACCTCGGGTTGATACGGCTGCTCCTCTTCGCTTTGCGATTCTAGGTAATCAAGATTCATTGCCATTTGACCCATTAGGTGTTCCATCCTCTATTGCCTTGCTTTGGTTTCTTGTTGAAATTGCAAATTATTAGCAACAAGTTTGTTAACAATTTTTTCAAAAAATGCACCTGAACCATGTTGGCTCTCCGAATCTTGGGCATTAGATCATGTGTTTTTTGTAAATTGCCCTCCATCCTTCTGGAATTGTAAAGTATTCTCCTGTAATTGCAACATCAACTCTTCTAGAGATGGATCGGAGTTATGGTATGAAGCTTCTGGCCTATACAAGAATTGTTGTGTGACCTGCAAACTATCATGGAAGTAATTCTGATGATTATCCCATCTATAACAAAAGTTAGGTTGATCAGTCCAAACATTGTTATAGGATTGAGAATATGAGCTATAAAAGAAATTACTTCCATCCATATCGAATTTTTTTAAACACAGAATAAAAAAATGAAAAGATCACAAGATAACAGAAAAGAAATCAATTACGAACAAATATATACAAAATATCAATTAAATCACAAACAAAAACTAAAACACCACACTCCTCGGCAATGATGTCAAAATTTGACCGCGCGTCGTTACGCTAGTCAAAATAAAATAACTAGACTACTACTATAGTAATGACAAGTCTAGGTCGATCCACAGAGAGAGTGTGTAAAGTTTATGTAATGAAATTAATTGGTGTTTAGGAAAAAGAGAGTTTTTGATTTTTAAAAAATAAAATAAAATAAAACTGACTAGTAAAAATAAATTAAAGAAAACATGCAAAAAATGATAAAAGTGGGGAATTCGGTAAAGACTCGATTCTTTGGTTCAATCTCAGCCTACAACCTAATTAAGCATATTTTATTAATTTGTTATTCTTTAACCTCTCTTAACAACTATTAATCGTGGGTTAAAAATTAACCCGAGTTTTCTCTTAGGTTTTGTTTAATCAAGATACGATCGTTAATTAAACCTAACCACCGAACAACCTAGGATACGATCTCTAGATTTAATTACGCAGTAACATTATGAATTAGAAAAATCGATTAATTAAGGCAACAATCACATGCGATGCGTCATTTAACCTAGGTCATATTATCCCTAATGATTATGAATCATTAGTCGCTACACATGAATTTCAAAATAACAATTACGGATTATATCGAAATTCTAGCTATGAGTTTGAAATTAACAATTGAATGAATGCATTAAAATCATCAATTCACAATACCCAACGGGTTCATACACAAATAACCGAACCATAACAAAAATCCGATTATCTATACACAATACCCAAATCAATTAAAATAGAATAATACAATCAATTTCTAATAAGAAAAAGAAACAACAAAATAAAAAAAAATTACTTAACCCAGATCATTAACGTCGATGTCACTTCCGAACCGGTATCGAAATGTTTAACCCTTCATAAGTCTTTCCTAAAAAATACTTCAACCCCCGTTCCGATCCTTAGCTGAAAATCCCTAGTTGCTTAACACTACCTGTTCAGCCCCACTATGGCGCACTATTCCCATCACTGTTTCTTCTGGATAGGACAAATAAGCTAGGGAGTTTTCTCATTCAAGCCACCGTTCACTGTTGATTCTTGTTTTTACCCACTGCGCTGCCTCTCCTCATGCCTGCCTAACCAAGCCGCAACCCACAGCCCAGCCAAGCCTCTCCACGCCTGCGCCTGCACCCAGCTGCTTCACGTCTCCTGTAGCGTATTCACTGTGCTGGTGATTGGACAATTAAGTTTGCAAGCTCTAAAAACCCTCCTGTGGCTGCTTGTTCCTCTTGCGTCTCCTTGTGCCGAATCCATTTATGCTGATGGGACAATTAAATGGGTCTGTCCCTTAAATCCTTCATAGCCCGCAGCCCTCTACTGTGCGTTTTGCACAAAACGCACACACGTTGCCTTGGAATGCCCAGTGTTAAGCGCATGAAACGCAGCCCTCTCCAGCGTTAAACGCATACTGCCAGCATTAAACGCAACATGCGTTTTACGCATACCTACCAGGAGTACCAGGCTACCAGCATTTTGGCTACTCATATTTTCTCCTTCTTTTGTCGTTTTATGCTTCATTTTTCTTTTTTTTTTCTTGCTTCATGAATACAAATAAAAATAAATTTTCAAAAAATGCCAAATGAAATGCTTGTAACTTACTTTATTTTTTTGCTTCCAAATTATACCTAAAATCACGTATAAATTAAAGTGAGTATCTTAAATATTTTTTATCATTAATCGCTAAATGTAAATGATTAAATATATCAACAATTAAACACATATCAAGAACATTAATAAAAATCGTGCCAGACCTACAACCAAAATGCTCAACCCTTGTGAGAAATGAAGAAGATGTTTAATGAGGGAAATAAAGAAGAACTTACAGAAGAGCATATTCAAGTAGCTGTGAAAAACATAGATGATGCATGCAATGCAACTCAACCTTAAGGTATCTATATTTCACACCACATTTCAAAAACATCAGGAAGTAAATTTGGAGTTTCAACCACCGATGAAAACTTCAAGGTAGTTGGCAAAGTGAAAGAAGGACAGTACAGAAGTATCATGGTTGAAGGTGTTAATTTCAACTTAGAAACTTTTATGCATTTGGTCATGTATTTCAGACCTTTAGGTTTCATACCTTCAGTCAAAGATGTGTTATACCTTCTTGGGCAATTAATTCTGAAACTACATAGACCTGATGATCTTGATCTCCCAGAAGGAAAGCAAACCTTCAATCTACCATCTATCGAAATTATAGACTTAGACGTTTTACCTTCAAAACCATCTGTTGTGGAAAACCTTCATCCATTTAGTGAAATACAACAAGATCCTACTGAAAATTCGCAGTTCTTGAAACATTTCATAAATTGGATTGAAGCAAGTCACAATCAGAAGGAAGTTCGGGAAGCATTAACAAAAGAAATTGAGGAAGTTCATACTAAGGTTGATGAACTTGCTAACTCAATAGGTGATCTTCATGAGGAAGAAGCACTACTATGGGTTATTATTGAACAAGACCTCAAGACGATCCGCACTGATATGCAATATAAGCTTTCTGAAGTTCTAAAGCGTCTACAATGAGCAATTTTTTATTAATAACAAATAGGGGGAGAACGAGAAGAGAAGATAGAAAACAGATAGAAAGCATTGTATATATCTTGTATGCAATTCTTTTCTTATGTTTTTTCTTATATATTTTTTTTATTATTCGTCAGAGTACTATTCGTCTATTCGTCTATAAATATCATTTTATCTTCTAAAATTATTATTATTTGTTATCATAAAAAAGGGAGAGATTGTTGAGTCAAGAGGACTTCACATCTATTAATTTTGATAACAATCAAATAATAATAATCTT
>JANJEY010000003.1:34462136-34475401 GCA_024703695.1 Erythroxylum cataractarum
CACAATACATATATGAAACCACTCATTTTATTTCACTTAATATTTCTCAATGTCACTCAAAGATCGGGGTCCAACAGTATTAGTGAACATTAACTAGAAGCAAAAGGTGAAAGCCAATGTAGAAGGATTGGGAGTTGTAAGAGACCACCTTGTGTTGGAGTTAGTTACAGGACTCAACTAATGACCGTTTCTAGAAGATTCAAGAAACAGATTTCAAGAAAACAGTTGGAGACTTAGGCTATAAATACTAGTTCTAGTCGAAGACTAAAATAACAAATGCTTTTACATTAGCAAAAATTTTGTATTCAAAGTGTGAAAGAAGTTAGCAAATATATATGTAACCTAAAGCTCAAAAATACTTTTCTTAGAGAGAAAAAGAAAGGTTAGAGCCTAGAGAGGCTAATACAGCTGATAAAGAATATTTTGTAAGAGAGACCTAAAGAGGCTCTGTAAGTGTAGAAAGAATACTTGTAAAGTTGGAAGAGTACAGTGAAATCTCAAACTAATTCTGATGACTAGACGTAGCCCAAAGTTTGGAGTGAACTAGTATAAAATTACAGCGTCTATTCTCTAGACCTTATCTTTTAATTTTCTTGTTGTTAAACGAGTAGATAATATTACTTGCGATTGCATTGCTTATCAACTTTAACAAAGTGTTTTAGTAATCATTTTAATTTTCATAAAGAAATTCAATAAGTCTCAAAAGATTAATATTTTCAAAAAAAATTACACAATTCAACCCCCCATCTTGTATAGTTTACATATTATATTGGATTTCTCTATTAACAAGTGATTTACTTCAATATTAGTTTTTGACGTTAGCTTTATGGGAACTTTCAGTTTCTCAGATACATGATATTTCTCTGAGCTAGTTTTGTTTGCTGTGTTGATTAACTTATGGGTGGTATTAGACCATCCATTTTGTGAGTTAATGACTTTAATTTTCTTTAAGGAGTTGTAGTTCAATGATTGAGTTGTCTTAGTTTTGTTGTTATTTGGGTAGATGATCTTTTTTTTAGGTGATTGCAATTGTTATCAGTAGTTTAATTTTCAAATAATCAACTTGATAGTTGATTCCAAAGTGGTGATGCGTAGTCATTCTTTGTGGATTGAATAAAAGTTTTATGCTTTGAAGCGTATGAAGAATTTTTGTTATTAGGAGGTTGTTTATGTGCTCTGTTTGCAAATCATATGAATGATTTTAAAGTCTTAGATTTTGAATTCAGAAGATAATAAACATTTTAGCTATTTAATCTTTCAAAATTTACTTGATTGTATGCATTATCTCTTTTGGAAGATTAGACTAAATGTTTTATCCTGGGTCATTTTTGTGAACATTTTTTAATCTTGTGCTTTCTCTAACTTTATAATCCTATAGTGAACTTTCTCATTTTTTAGAATTTTATTTGTCAATCACCATGACATTTTGGTCCCTAATTTTGGGTTATAATTATTGTTGCTAGAATTTTTCTACCAAAGATGTGTTTTTAATTCAATGTCTTTAATGGGAAATTTTTAGAATCAGAAAAGACTTTTTTAATGTCAAATTTTGTTTCTTTATTGGAAAACTCTTCTGGGTATATGTTATGTTTGCAAATCATATAAACGGTTTTAAGGTTTTAGATTCTGAATAGAAATTGGGTTGCTTTGTATGTTTTCTGAAAGGGAATTGGTTACTTTGAGGGTCAATCATTAAAGTATGCTAGAGAATTGGTAGCGAATGAACAGAGTAAACATTCAACACTTAGGGAAACATTCGACACTTAGGGAAACTGCCAAACTTATCCTTCGTACTTTGTTTTAGTTTTACTTTGGCACCATCTTCCCAAATCTAGTTTACTTCTTTCTTACAAGGAACTGTTTTTCTTTTCATTACTTTCTTCAACATCTCCATTAGCCATTTCTTGTGTTGTTTTATAATTTATCAAGAGTTGTTTTAATCTCTTCTTTTTCCCTCCTGTTAGTTCAAACAAGTTTAATTAATCAGTATTTATTTGGAAGTTTCTATGTTAATAATTAACTTTCCATGGATATGGCATTGCAATATCTGTGGTAGATGGGATTTAGAAAATATCAAATTATGTGTCGCTAATTCTATCTTGATTTTTTTTTCGTTTGAGCTTTGATTATTAACCAAAAAATATATATTGAGTTCTATGATGACTAAACCTTTTAGGATTCACTGTTTAGTTTCACAAAGAAAAAAGTAGTAGCATATGGAAAGACAAATAATTCACACTTAACAGGGTAACAAAGAAAATGTGCATGTTATGGAAGGAATTTAAGGTTCGATTACAGGTCATGAGCATAGAGACGGATATTAAAAAAACAATTCGATGCTTTCAAAGAAAATCCCTAGAAAATCAATCAACGCTACCATATAACAATTGCTTCCTGCTTCTTCATAAGGAGATAATGGATGTAGTATTAGGAAGGGTGAATAACTGAGGACTCTTTAAATCACTTTTGTTTGTTAAACTTACTTTTTGTGCCTTACAGTATGGAGCAAAAGTACTCTTGTTTGTAATCGAACCTTAATTTGATCCAACCTCATTCACCATTCTCTCTTTTTTTTAATCCTCTTTTTATGTTTTATAGTATTGAGGTCAACTATTTTACCATATAAAGTTGTCTATTTATCGTGGTCTTTTACCATTGTAGATTTGTGTGAGGATAAGCAATTCTTTATTGAGCATCCTAGTGCAATCTCCATAAGCACTGCACAGGTAAATATCTTCTCCGTTGTTTACTTGCTTATAATGATACAATATTAAATTTAGAATGAAGATTACTTGTGATCTTTATGATCTTTGATAAGTGCAAAATATTACATCTTTTATCCTCCTAAATTTAGTCCATTTAATTATTTTTATTACACATTTGGGCATGATTGTTCATATTTTAGTAATTAAAACCCAAAAATATTATTCTGAATTTTATTGTAAAATTGGCCTAAGTTCAAATGTTTCTTTTTAGGCTAAATGGACTGATGTATAGGTGAAGAAGGCATAAACCATACAATACAATAGATGAAGCTAAAACGCAACACTATATGGAGTAAAATGCAGAGCATTAAAACAAATAGCATAAATGCACATTGTTAGACCCCATTTCCATATTCCAATTTTGGAGTCATAAAACGTGAGCGTATTATCCTGTAGGGTTATTTCAATAGAATCTCATTAGCCATCATCGGTTCATCTTCATTCTCATGCCATCCCAAATATTTCCTATCTGATCACTTGACATACGACAATCCATTCTTCTGTTTATGTCCTCAATCATCACAATAACATGTCACTCTTTTTTTTGTTTTCTCTACTAAGTACATTTCCAAGTTCCATTCAAGTCTAAATGTATTATAGAAAAGCATTGATAAGTCCACAATTTATAATTGTACCTGTTTTGGGACAATAGACATAAATTTCACTATAGATGTCGGATTAAGGACAGTTTAGGATGGTTTCGAAGAGTTCTTCTAGATCTACAACTTTCTTGAAGACTTTAAAGAGAGATTTTGCCTATAAAAGGATCAAAATCACAAATTACTATAACTGTCCCATATACATCCTGTGCAACATCACTAAATTATAAAGAACATATCTCTCCACTCTGATATCTAAAAATTTCATACTCTATATTGTTGGAAAGATAAGAGGATAAACTACAACTTCCAAAGACAACTTTGACTAAATCAGCTTAGATTAATACAGTTTTTCCTCTGAAGTCAAAACACAAATTTTTATCCCTATGAAATGCTTGAAAATGCAATGCAAAAACTTGGAAAGTCATGAGAAAAAACAAATATATTTTATTAACATTAAAAGAAAAGAGTTTTACAAAACTTTAATGGGAATTTCAAGCTGCAATGCATCATTAGTCTCATAACCCAAAAATAAAAAATATATATGAAGGAGTAATACTTGAAATGTTGTTAAAGCCTTATGTTTTCCATAAACTAACATAAAATACAAAAATATACAGATTTGGAGTGATGTCTTGACTCTCGATCACTCGATCTCTTACTCAAGAGATGGGGAGGAATGGGAGTGAGCTTAAAAGTTCGAGGGTAACAAGTTTATAATAGAGAAATAAGCAAAACTATTGAAAATATTCATTGCCATCGTAAATTTGCATTGAATCCATAAAACACGTTTTTCTCAAATTCTCAACTTGTCAAACAATTCATAAACAAATTAAGTCATGTATTCATCAAACTTGTCAACAAATCATAAACATATAAGTAATCATAATGATTTAGGTAGGTCCATAATCATGAGGGAGTTCTTGTGAATCTCCAGTAATAACAAAATGGACTATCATAAACCCACATAATGGTTTTGTGTAGTTCATAAACATAAGGGAGTCCGTGAAAGAACTCAATGTCACTAGCGGGTAGGCGGGAGAAGCCTTTAACGTGATTAATGTGCACGTAACATAACAGAATGAACCATCACAAACCCACACAAATATGAATTTTATGATTTGTAAACATATTACCCAAAAGGCACATTTCAGAAACATGATTTCCATAAGCATAATATATTTCAAATACCATTTCCATCTTCACTTCATAAATGAACAACAAGATTCATGTACCAAACATGTAGCAATTTCCTAAATCATTTTAAGGAACAATAAATGCAACATTTCTAAAGTGATTGAAATCATTTAACTCTATTGATTTGGAAAATTATTCATGGCACATTAACTCAACTATAAATATGTAACCTACCTGGATTCCTTCCTTAAAGGTGCCTCTCCTCTTGCCTTTCTTGATTCTCTTTAACATTGACAAAAATCCCATTCAATAGGAATACAAATTGAGAACCCAAAAAGCATATTCACTAAAATTGATTCTAGAATACTTAACACATGTATTTCCTAAACTTCATGAATTAAAACCCTTCCAAAAATCCAAAGGATTAAGAATGAACTTACTTTGAATTTCACCAAATAAAGAGATTTTTGGCTCAAATGGAAGCTCTTCTCTTCCTTTTTCTTTTTCTCTTCTTGAACAACATCAAAATCACTCTTGAAAGCTAAGAAAAGATGAAACCCTAATTTGATCTTCCTTCTTTTCTCTCAAAAACAAAACCCCTCTCTCTTTTCTCTCTTTTTTGTCGTTTTTCTCTTCTTTGTCTCCCTTGTTCACGCTTTTTTCCTTCTTATGAGCAAGACTACACTTTCTTCTTCCAATTATACCTTTAATGAGTGTGAAATGTCAACTTT
The DNA here is from genome assembly GCA_024703695.1 of Erythroxylum cataractarum. Classification (NCBI taxonomy): domain Eukaryota; kingdom Viridiplantae; phylum Streptophyta; class Magnoliopsida; order Malpighiales; family Erythroxylaceae; genus Erythroxylum; species Erythroxylum cataractarum. The sequence continues at coordinate 34,467,369 of JANJEY010000003.1, forward strand.
GCTATTCTTTTATGCTTTATGGCTTTTATACTTAAGTGACATGCCAAAATTGCCCTTTATACACTCTTGCTACTTTAATTCAACTAACCAATGTAATAAAATCTTACTAATATTGACATAATAACTAACTCCATAAATTAATCTATCAAGACCTCATAATTTATTTAAACCATGTTTAAATCAAGGGGCCAACACAAACAACAAAAAAGAAGCAGTAGCGCAACACAGCAGAGGAAGTAGAATAAAACGTCAACTAAAATAAAAGAAGCACAATAACAATCAAGATAGAAACAGAAATGCAGAGGAGAACCAAAATCATGATAAAAACGATGCAGTTTCAACAAAAATTAAAAAAATGATAGTAGTTAGAAAAGGAGGAGTGAAACGATAATGAGAGAGACAATAGCAGCAAGAGAAGAAGATAAAACACATATAACATAGAAGTAAAACATAAACATCAAGTTAAAAATGACAGTCCAAAGTAGTAGAGGAATTAAAAATGTTAGTAACTGGACAGAGCAGATAAGGAGGGCATTAAAACTACAACAAAACACCTAGAAACACAACAGATACAAGGATAGAAATGCACAGAAGAAGAGATGCACAGTAGTGGAGTGAAACGTAAAAAAACCAACAGATCGACGTTATGGAAGAGTTAAGGGAACATTTATTAAGTGTGCAACTCTTGGTGTGTCCCAGGAAAAAAACAAAAAGCCAGCAGTGAAATTGGGAGTGAAATAAAACTTGAGAGATTTTGGTTAAGAAGGCAAGTGCACGGAGGCGTTCAAGTGGTATGAGAGATACAAAACCATCATAATTGAGCTGGGTCAAGACCTTTGGGAGCAGGGTTTCATGTTTCTATCCATTGGGTTAAAGCGATCATCGAACGGTAGAGTTCAGGCTATCAATCAAATGAGTCTCTTTCACTATTACTCTCTTTGTATCTAGTTCTTCAAATTTAATAAATTTTAAAATTTTAAAATTTCAATTTAGTTCTTTGTTTGGATAATTTGAGACAATTTTTATCAAGTTAATTCGAATCTTATGAGTTTCTTAAGTATTTGTTTGATACTTGAACAATTTATTTACGATTCATGTTCTTATAAAATTGAGAGTCGTCTTGATAAATTTGAATGTGAATTAATTGCTATCGCTTTCTCTTTAGTCCATAATTGCATTAAAAGATAAGTTTATCTGCAGCAATGGAAATTGAAATGGAAAATGACGTAGGAATCTCATCAAAGGCATCTCATGATGTCATGGTTTGGTAAGTAGGTGGTCAAGAGAATTTAGGTTTCATACCAGATGGTTACAAAAATTACTTACGGCCTAAAAGAACAAGAGATGCAAAAAGAGGGGATACAATAGGTGTTCTAGAATATTTACATAAAATTCAATTTGATGATCCAAATTTTTTTATGTTATCCAAGTTTATCAAGATGATTTAATAACTAACATTTTCTGGTCAGATGCAAAGATGAGAACAAATTACTCAAATTTTGGTGATGTGGTTTGCTTTGAAACAATTTATAGGAAGAACAATGAAGGTTGTCCCCTTGCATTACTTGTAGGTGTAAATCATCACAAACAGACTACATTCCTTGGTGTTACATTGTTATATAATCAGACATCCCTCACATTCAAATATATATTTGATACTTTTGTGAAAGTTGTGTGATAAAAGACCTAAAACTATTCTTACAGAAGAAGATGCAACAATGGCAAAGGTTCTAGTACTAAGACGGCCTGAAACTCATTATCTCTTATATATTTGGCACACTTATCAAAATGCAACCATCCATTTAAGTGGTGTTTTATCTTAATTCAAAGATTTTGCTAGAGATTTTAACTCATACATATATAATTTTGAAGAAGAGGGAGATTTTATAAATGCATGGAATTTGATATTGTGTAAATACAAAATTGAAGACAATGATTGGTTGAGGTGCACATTTGGGATAAAGGAAAAATGAGCTTTAGTGTATAGAAGACAAAAGTTTTGTGCAGACATGACGACAATACAAAGAAGTGAGAGCATGAACAGTGTTTCTTAGAGTTTTTTCGTCACTTTGAAAGACTCCTTGAAGATTATAAATATAAAGAGTTAAAGGTTGATTTTAAATGAAGTACAAGTATTCCCTCATTATTGTATCTAATTAAAAGTGTTTATACTCTTAAAGTGTTTAAGTGCTTTCAAAATGAGTGGTGTAAGTCATACAATTCTTGTATTGAAGTTTTGGGGAAGTTTGATCATCACAAAATATCAAACTACCCCTCATAAGAAGAGTTATTACTATACAGCTACTTATGATTCATCAAATAGAAAAGTTGATTGTAGCTGTAGAAAATTTGAGTTTATTGGAATTTTATGTTCTCATGTTTTGAAAGATTTTACTGTGAAAAATATTATGAGGATCCCAAGTCAGTACATATTGAAAAGGTGGACACGTAAAGCAAGACTTGGATTCTTAGTAGTTGAAAACTCAACAATCAGCATACGTAATTTGGATCCCAAGATATATCAAAATATACGGTATAAAATTATGTGGGCTATATGTTCAATTGGTTACAAATGGTTGTAGATGTTAGTTGGGAAAGTGGGACCGTATCTCAGACATTATGGGTGTTGTTTATTAGACTGGCGGAGTATGGACTGTCAGATTGGTCGTTGCTTCTCCCTTTGTCAACAATTTATGCTCATTGTTCTGTTTAATTTTAGATTAAACAATAAAATGCTTAGATTTTATAATTATGAAATAAAAATTTCTATGCCAATTATCATTAAATGGAAATATGAAAATTTTAATTCTCATTCAATAGGCTAATCCTAATCGCTACTATGTTTGTTTCATTTAAGTGTGATGAGTTTGAGCAAATTTAAATGTGCACGAAATTCCCTAGTCAAAGAATAATTTTCTTCGCTAGAGTGTGCTTATGAATGGGCCTTCGTGTGAATGATTAGCCGAGACATCCCTCTATGGGCTTCACATATACCGATATACGTGTTTGTCTTTTGTAGTAAGCAACTGCCGTTGGTTTCCAACACTTGATTGGTTACTACACCTTTGACTAGGTCTGCCTTTGTAACTCTTATTTAATCAAGTTATTCACAAGTCAACCTGCAAAAAACTTGCAAATTTGTATTGAATTTATTTGAGGTTATACTTTCTTACTTTTTACATAATTAATTTCAATTTGTTATAATGGAATTCTTTAAAGTTCTTTAAACGATTATACACAGTTTTATTTAGGGAAAAGGAGATGGTTGCTTTGGACAATGTTATTGACTCTTTGTATAATGAATAACGATGGGGATTTTGTTGAGTATTGTCTCAAAGTGAAAAATGGAAGCTTTTGGTGGTTTTCGGTGAATTTCGTTGCAACAAGTTGGCCAGCTATATTTTGTAGCTGGCCTTCACCCATTGACTTCTCTATAAAAGAGAAACAGCAACAATGGAAGAGAGAGAGAGAAGAGAGCAGAAAATTTAAAAGAGGCGAGAGGGAGAGAGAGAGAAAAATAGCAAGGAGTATTTTTTAAATTTTTTTGGTTTTCTCTTCCTAGTAGGGGTGTGTGAGCTTAGGTTAATTTGGTTATTTTAGGAAATTGAGTGATAAACACTATTGTATATTCTCATTGATTATAGTGAAATACTCAGTCGTCTCCAAACTAGACGTGAGCATTGCCGAACTGGTATAAAAATCTTGGTATTCATGTTGCTATTTTATTTTTCACTCCAAATTATTAACGTTTCCACACAACAAGTGGTATCAGAGCTTCAATTTTTTTTACTGGGGTGTTATAGGAGTGAAAAATCTATGTGGAGTTACAGTGTCAGTGAACAGTGTTGGTCTTACAGTCTCTGTCAACAATGTCGGTGCTACAGTCCCTGTGAAAAGTGTTAGTGCTACAGTGTTGTGAATAGTATCGAAGTAATAGTTTGTGTGAACAATGATTACAAATAGTACGTATTTGTGAATAGTGGCGAGTAGATGGTTGGAGATAAAGACGAGCCCATCAAGAGGGAGTCGATATCTTCTTCATCAACACCTACATCTAATAGACATCCAATCACTACTACAAGGTTAGAGGTTTATAACAATCAGTTCACTTTAAGTTCTTAGCTAACTAAACTTTGATTGTCATTAGTGATAATAACCGCTCAGACCCAATTCATAATTTACTCTGCAAGTTGTTGATTACTTATTGTCAAGCCCTTATAGATTCTCCTATTTTTTTCTCTATAAATCAAGTAAATGGTTGTATGAAAAACATTTTTATTAATCATATCATTTCTTTGACCATACTTCATACACCTTATAATTAGATTCAAAGTCTCCTTCCACTCAAAAGTGTATATAGGAAATTGTAGCATCACCAAAATTCTGCTCCAAATTGTTGTACTATGGGTACTTTCAAAAAAGAAATGGTTTACACTCTCATTCAGTTATTTGCAAAGGACACAAATGGGGTCAAAACTCTCAAACATTTTGTCTTATGTTCTTAATCGATTCTTTATCACTAAACAAGTGAAAATTTCAGCTTTGTTTTTTAAAACTTGTTTCCAAGTGACTTCAACCTAAGGAACCTCTTCCAGATTATGAATCAATAGCTTGTGACATGATTTGTTATTGAAAACTCCACTGACATGGGGAGTCCATATGATGTTGTCCTCCCTCGGTCCAAACTGCAGAAAAGTTTTTAAGATCCTATCCATTTCCTTGATTACCTTCTTAGGTAGAACCAAGTGTGCATATCAATGCAGATGCGTACTATTCAACATTTAGATTATGAGAGTCAATCGGGATGTTATAGATAAGAACTTGTTTTTCCATGCATGAATTATGACTTTCAACATTTTAATCAAAGGAAGTTAGAGAATTTAGGCTTATGGGTTGTTACTAGGACTCCAAAAATAGTTGAAAGGTGTAGACCGTAAAGTGAACCCAACCATTCGACTAAGCTATTTTAGATCTCTGACATCTGATGAAACATATAATCCACTCTTCTGTATATTTATTTCCAAGCTCGACCAAATAGAGAAATTCTACATCATATTCATCAATATACGAATTGAGCACTACTTTGCCTTACAAAGGAGAATCAAATCATCAACATATATCAAATGGGACATCTTTAATTCTCTACACTTATAATGGTATTGAAAACATCCATTTCAGTCAATAAGCTTTGAAACAAGTATAGAGGAACCTTTCATAGCTAAGGTGAATAGGTAAGGGGAGAAGAGGTCCCCTTGCTTAATCCCTCTAGCATTTCTAAATGATAATGAAGAAACTCCATTCACCAAGATATTGAGGGACGTGGATTGTATGCATTACATATTATGGTTCTTGAATTTAGTAAGCAATCCTATCGCTTCCAAACATGCTTGCAAATATCACCAACTGATAGTGTCATAGGCCTTGAACAAGTCAATCTTCAGCACGCAACTATTAATACATTTACTTGATTGATATTCACCTAGGAGCTTATGAAGAATTAGAATGTTATCACCTATATTTCGCTCAAGTAAAAAGGCTCTTTAAGCCAAATTGATGGTTTTTGTCAAGATTAAAGTTCAAGTAGAATCTAATTCTAATGCAATCGTCACTTTAAATTTTACTTACAATATTTTATTGAACACTTGATATTAGATGTAATTTGGAATGATTCAAACCCAAATTAACCCAATAAGTTTATCATGAAATTAAAAGATATTAGTTTTAAAAGGAAACTGCTAGGAACAGTATAGCAATTGAAAGGAAAAGATATTAGGTGTAAAACTGATAAGTTGTAGAACATTGGTTTGTTCTCTAGAAGTATTACATAAAAATAATTTAAAATATATATTTAAATTAAAATAAAATATCTTCTAAAATGCATTAAAAGTATTCTATCAAATTATTTTATTGAAAAATAAGGAAAAAGTTTATAAGCAACTTGTTAGGAAAGTTCTCAAAATAAGTACATTATAGTCCAAAAAGAATGAGCTCGAGTCATAAATCGATATTGACTTTATATTGAATTTAGTAATTCATCTTTAATACTAGGACCTATATTTTGAAGAGTTACATACGTTTGCGCAAATGCGTTATCTAATTTAAGAAGAGTATAAAGGAATTTAATCCATATCAAGGAAATTTATAGTTTTCCATTTTAGTGAAGAAAATTGGAAAACCGTCGGTAGCGGTTCCCCATGAATGTGATCCAGGATTTGATAACAAAATCAATTTGTTATTTTTACATATCAAAGTGATATATCAATTTCAGAAATAATTAACCGATCATTTTTTGAAGAATTACGTAATACCTATTTCAAAAACAACGATTGCGTTTTTTGTTAAGGTCAGGAGAAAAAAGAAGAAGCTAAATTCCCCAATAGTGTGCAGGGACATTTTCTGCACTAGGGACTTGCCTGGAGGACAAGAATTTTGAGTGGCAACAGCTGCAAATATAGACAATTACAGCCCTCAATTTAGAAACAGAGTAAATCTGTTATGTAAATTTGTACGTATGTGTATGTATATATTTGAACGAATGAAGATTGGACTATACTTGTTAAGTTAATAATTAGTTTACCTTTTTCTATTTCTTTAATGCTCCATTTTGTTGGTGGTGGGGGTGAACAAAGCATAAGAACAAAGAGAGTGAGTGACACAAGGTATTACCAGTAATTGACTGGCTATTTATCTACAATAATAATGTCATGTTTGTATCAAGATCTGCGCCTGCATTTACGTCTACATATGATGTTTTCAATTTTTAGTATCGTGTTTTGGCTTCTTCTTTTTTTGTAGAATGTATAGTGTGTATAAACAGTTTAGTTTTGTACAACTGAGCTGCATAAATCACAGTTTCCTACTTTGGATGTAAAATACTAAGCCATCTAACGTCATGTCACGAGTGGTTAAAAAAAATCCTGATCTTAGATTGTATTCCCTCTTATTTAAAATAATTGTCGTTTTAAAAAGATGTAGTATTTATTAAGAAAATTAGTGAAATATTTAATATACATTTATTAATTACATATTAAATTGTCTTGAAAATATAATCTAAGATGTGAGAAAAATTAAAAAGCAATTTTAGAAATAAAATTATAAACATTCATAAAAAATAGTAAACGACACTTATTTTGAATAATTAAAATCTCTTTAAAATAACTTTTATTTTTGAACAGAAGAGTAATCTCTAATTTGATCGCCGTCGTCTTTGTGTGTGCTTCCGTCTCCCTATATCCAGTCATTTCTCACACCTTTGGTTGTCATTTTTGTGTTTTCGCAAGGAAGCGAGAGGGCCAACTCTTGGAGGTTTGTTGTTGTTGTTGTTCTTCTTCTTCTTCCACGTTTTGAGGCGTGGATTTATGACGGTTGGTTTTCATCATTTGGGTGTTATTGCGGCTCAGGCTTTCAACTTTTTCCTCGACCAAATTTATTGCTTCTGTTTGTGCTCTTTACTCTTACTTTCTCTGTTTTCTGAACCAAAATTTTCTGTACAATATTATACTATCTTATTTTATCTCATAAAATTTCAATCATTTATTTTATGAGACCCACGTAAAACCTACACAAGATCCACATAAATAAACGACTAAAATTTATTAGACACAATAAAATATTAAAATATTAGACAGGAGATCTTTACTCCTGTTTTCTTATCTACTGGGTACAGCAGAAGTTGAATATCCTTTCAGCTCTTGTTTCGATGAATTTGAAGCAAAAAAGGTAAATACCCTTTTCGTTCTCCTCCTTTTCAGTTAAGCGTATGGGATGATTGGTTTGGGTACTAAGGGGATGCTTGGTTAAGGGGTATGGAAACAAATCAATGGGAATGGAATGAAAGGTTGTGGTTGGTTGATTATTATGATTGATTGAATAGTTTTTTCATACCCAAGTTTAGGGTAATGGTTCATACCCTCCATGTATGGGAGGAATGGGTTTGATTACTACCAAAATTATTTTTTTAAATTTTGAATTAAATATTTTTAATTAAATATAATTAAAATGTAACTAATTAAAATAGATTTAATTAAAAATAT
>JANJEY010000003.1:34500266-34525776 GCA_024703695.1 Erythroxylum cataractarum
CTTAAACATATTTACCCTTCCAAACACATATTTTATACTAAACTCAATTAAATTCCAAATTTTCCATGAATATTCTCAATAAAATCAAACTATACCATAAATCATAAATCAAAATAATTCATACTTAATAACTTCAAGAAAATAAAAAAAAAACTGGGGTCCAACAATATGAGAAACACGAAAGCCTTCTAGAGCCCAAACCTTAGTTGTACATGAATTTGCATGCAAGGATGAGTCCAAACCTATGTAAAGCAATCAGATTAACTATATGATGTACGTGAATGCTATGCATGAACTAATGCTAGATTACATGAAACAATAGGACTAGATTGGGGGATTTGTTGGCTTATGTTAAAAGTAAACAAGAAAAGAAAGAATAAGACATGATTTAAGTTTAGAAAATTAAAATAAAGCCAAAAGTTTTCAAGAGATAAATTGCTAGGAAAATTTGAGTAAAAAGTTTAGATTAATTAAAGAATAATTGCAAAGGTTTTCACTAAATCCTTAGGTTATTTTTAATCATTGAAAATGAATTATTTCTTAGATTGGAAAATTAGGGTTTATTAAGCAAATATAGATGCATTCAAAACAAGCATGACATGCAAATACTTCTTGTTAATGCATTAATCCAAAACTAGCATGAACAACACAATAATAAGAGCATTAAGATCAAAATCAAGTTTGCTTAAGTTAATTTTCAAGAAAGCTAGCATGCATAAAGTTAACCTATGTCTTGATCCAACTAATTAAAACCTACATACAAGCTTTAATTTTAATTAGTTGTTACTACTTAACCTAATCAATTTATTTTCTAGCAATTAAATTAATCATATAGCATACAAATTATTCATGCAAAATTCAAATTCATGACTTCAAATCTACATGCATAATTAGACAATCATGCTAGATCAACAGCACAAATTTCTAATCATAGATTCATCAATTTTATGCGTATACTTCTCATAAAAACAACTAAGAATTTAGCTAATAGCCTCAACAATTGGAAATCATAGCAAACACAATGCAGAATTCAAGTATATGAATAAGAAGAAGAGAAGAAAATAAAACTAGGGTTCTAACCAGAGAGAGAAAGAGAGAACATAGGAGAGAGAAATAGCGAAAGAGAAATTCACGTCCAAAGAAAAGAGAGAAAACGTGAATACCCCAAAAACTAATGCTAAAGGACCCCATTTATATTAGAGGAGGAATGGTCATCAAATCCTTGTAGGAGAGGATTTCTTTTCCTAGTAAGCCTTTCTTTCCTTGTAGAATTAGGATCTTTACAAGGGATCGTTACAAGGAGAAGATTTCTTTTCCAAGTAGAAGTTGGTCTTTCGTTCCTTGTGGAATTAGGATCTTCACAAGGAGAGAATTTCTTTTTCAAGTAGAAGTAGTTCTTTTTTTTCCAAGTAGAAGTAGGTCTTTCTTTCTTTGTAGAATTAAGATCTTTTAGAAGCTTTCTTCCAGGTCAGACACGCTTTCTAGGGCTTAACTGGTAGTCCACACGTGCTTTCATATAGGCATCACATGTCCCAAGATGCTGATGTGGTAGGTAATGTGGTATGTTGACCGGACACCAAGTGTCATCCATATGTACCAATCAGGTGCAATTAATTCTCCATCGCTTACCGGGTTCAACTTCTAATTCTTGTTTTGCTAGATTCTCTCCAAAATAGGAAATCCTAGTTGCATTAGGATTTATGGATTCTGCACTTTAGTCAGCTTGGGGTATTTCGACATCCTCATTTTGAAAATGACATCCAAAAGTCCTAAATCTCCCTCCTTAACATAATTTTCCTCACTTCATACCTAAAACACATGAAATGATAAAATTAATGCAAGTCATGTGATTTAGACATCAAATAAGAATAAAAACTAAGTGTAAAAGTATAAAAAGATAAGAAAATATGAGTGCATCAAATTCTCCCACAATTATGGCCTGTTTGGTTCAAGGAATGAAATAGATAAGGAATAGAATAGTTATTCTTAGGAATAGAATAAAATGAGCATCACTTTGTTTGGTTTAAGGAGTTGAATAGATAAAAAATTTCTATTCCAATGTTTAGTTTGAAAATATACACTTGGACTGAAAAAGGAATAAGTAACAAAAAGAAAAAAATATCCTTTTATAATAATAATTATTATTATTATTATTATTATTATTATTATTATTATTATTGTTGTTGTTGTTGTTGTTGTTGTTGTTGTTGTTGTTGTTGTTGTTGCTGCTGTTGTTATTGGTGCTGCTGTTAATTATTATTATAAATTTTTGACTTATTATTATTCTTAATAATAATAATCATCATCATCATCATCATAATAATAATTTTAATTAATTATTATACATAATTAATTTTATTAATTTTATTATCATTATTATACATAATTAATTTTCTTATTATTATTATGATTATCAAAATCCTTATTATTATTAATTTTCTTCCTTTTCTTCTACTATTATTAATTATTTATTATTATTATTATTATTATTAATTATTAATATAAATTTTCTACTTAATAATAATATTATTATTATTAAATTATTTATTCTTATTATTAATAATTATTATAATAAATTTTCTACTTATTATTATTGTTATTATTATTAAATTTATCAATTATTTTTTATTTGATTATTGTTATTATTATTTATTAGTTATTTATGTATTTATTATTATTATTATTATTGTTATTATTATTATTATTATTATTATTATTATTATTTATACGAAATTAATTTTCTTCTTCTTCTTCTTCTTCTTCTTCTTCTTCTTATTATTATTATTATTATTGTTATTATTAAATTCTATTTTTAGTAATAATTTTACTTTCCAACACTTTGCAGTGATTAATTTTTTGGTCTGACTCATGTCAGCATTCATTTTATAGTCGCAATTGCAATATAAAATAACAATGGAATGATATTAAACCAAAATTAAACATAGGGCTTTAAATTACTAAAAAGTTAGTTAGTTGAACAAAATATAAGTTTTAGCCCTATTTTACATAACTAGACAAAATAACTTCTACATCAATATAATCTTGAGTGTATGGCAAGAAACCCTCCTCACCCACCCAAGTCTTCGAGAAGATGCCAGAGTGAAAAAAACAAGCATTTGTGTAGGATGATCAGAAATTTTGCCTAAAGTAGTATCTTGTTCATCCTCTGTGAATCCCTTTATCTCACTCAATGCATTATCTAACTGTTCAACTTTTTGTTGAATATATGTTTCAGTCCCAATACTCTTACATAATTTATCTCCAGTATGACTCATGTATATGGCTTGCTTCTCCTGTATCATTACTCCTTTTTCTCCTCTGTGTTGAAATATTTTCAGCCTGTCTTTCAATACTTGAGGTTTGAGGATGAGTGAAGGACTCTTCTATCTCATGCAAACTATGCTCATATTGATCTTCATCACCTTCATTTATCCCACCTACATCTTCTTGCCTTTCCATTTCCTCAAGAATATCTGCAGCAACCTGTGTGTCATTTCCAGTTGCACGATCTTCTCCATAAATCCTAGTCAGTTCATGATAAAAAGGAAAGCTCCTCTGTCGAAATTGAGCAGCATCTTTGTGACTCTTTAACTAGATGAAAAAAGTCAATAATTTATATAAATTACAAGAAAGTAGTAAAGAAAATACTTAAAATAAGATAAACAAATTGAATACTTACACTTAAGTAAGAATCCTATACAAGATCTTCAGTAATGATCTTCTTTTCCGTATCCCATCCAAATCCACTAGTGTCTTTCCTTATCATATCATTAGCAATGCTCCACTCTTTCTTTAAAGTCTTAATCCTAGACTTTATATGAGGTTTAGCTCTTAAGTTTAAATTAGGAAGCTTTGTTACTACCATTCTTTCTAATTCATTGAGATACGTAGCTTTAAATCCAATATCAGCATTGAACGTTTCCACATTATGCAAATCAGCCATGCAAGAAACTAGGACAACATCCTCTTTATAAGTCCACTTTCGTTTTGCTTGTTTTGAACTTTGAGTGTCAATAGTTGATGGGGAATTCATCGGCATAATTATCTACCAAATTAAAGAAATAGAGATAAATTAAAAATAATCATCATAACAAAAGAAAAATAAAAACATTCATAAAATTCTTCATACCAATTAACATTAACCATCAACAGCTAACGAAAACAATATAGTCTACAATAACAATATTCAATATAACAAATAAAGAGTACAACTTACATAAACAATAATATAAAACCTTCTAACACTGAAAAAAATTAAAAAACTTAAAAATAGTCAATTCTCAATTTTCCTAGATGTTCGTCATTCACTGAAAATTTCGTGTGCCAATCCAATTCTCCAATTTGTCCAAGCATTAGTTGGGTCAATAGTAGTGATAGACACCTCCTCAACAACTGGATTGGTGTGAAAATAATTCCCTAAATTACTCTCCATAGGATCAAAACTTATCCCCTGCCTAATAAAATCATGAAGCAAACAACAAGCCAAAATAATTTGATTATGTGTTTTTATTGGATAAAATGATGGTCTCCTAAGAATAGCCCACCTAATTTTTAGTAACCCAAAATACCTCTCAATTACATTGCGTGCTCGCATGTTTCATATTAAAAAATTCCTTTGTAGTTCTTGGTTGATAACCTTAACGCCATTCATTCAAATGGTACCTTTGACCCCTAAAAGGTGCAAGGAAGCCCTCACAATTTGTATAACCTGCGTCAACTAGGTAATAACAACCTATATAAAAAACACTACATAAGTTATGCAAATAACATTTTCTCATATACAAAATTCCAAACAACCTACCTTTATTATATAGGAAAGCTTATTATGAGGCACTTTTAGTCTATGTCTCCTAGTTATTGCATTGCGAAGAACTCGACCATCAGCTACTGACCCTTCCCAACCAGGAAGAACATAAACAATTTGCATTTTAGGTGTGCACACACCTAGCATGTTTGTTGCAATGTCACCTTTACGAGTTCAAAATCTAGCCTTATCTTTAATTGGCATATTAACCCTGATATATGTCCCATATAGAGTACATAGGCAGTTCTAAAATTGAAATGAAAAAAGTATTATAAGAGACCTTAATCACATTCACTATATTTTCTTATAAAAGTAATAGGGTGATTATCTACCTTAAACCACATCCACCAATGGTTTGAAGAGTTTGTTGGTATCGACTCAGGTTTATTAAACAAAAGTTCTTGCAAATGCATCACTGCATTTAGGACATTATGAAAAAACCGACTAATTGTCTCACTTGGCCTTCTAAATTTTTTCCTAATAACTCGATTTTTAATATGATGAGTAATAATATGTAAGAAAAATTACTACTTGTTCATTAATAAGTATGTTTTTTGTTGACTTTAATCCTCCTATACTTTCTAGAATTTCACATAGCTTAAAAAAAGCTTGCCTATTCATTCTAACCATTGAAATACATGACTCATCATTTTCATGCACAATTCGCCTCATATAATCTCAATTTGCATAAAAATTTAGAAAATAACTTTTAACCCTGGGCCTATAACTATATAAAGAAGCCTCCAATACCAACAAATTGAATAGCGAACTAACAGCATTACATAACTCCAACCATACAGTCAAGATAACCACAATCCTTTTTGTTCTTTCCACATTTCTATGTACACTCAAACTGAAACGAGCTACGATTGAAGAAAAGCATCTAATGTATTTACGTAAATTTGTTCAAACAATATACAATGTAAGAGAATAACCATTAAATAATTCAAAATAGTTGAGGGCATAAAGTAGAATAAGGGAACAACCATCATTTGGACTTCTTGATGTTTCTATATAGAGGCCAATGTTTTATAGATTGTTGTTATGATTTAGCTAGCCTATTCATTATATCTTAAATTAATTACATGTAAAAAAAATAAACTCTTATAATAAAATATGCAAGAACTTGCCATTTTATGATCGTGAAGGCAATAGGTACAACAATTGACTTATAGAAAACCAAGTTTGAGACCCTCTAAAGTTTAAGTTTCTAATACATGTTCCAAAACAAGGTACATTTAATCCAACCCAGCAACAAGGTTCTACTGTAGCTAAAACCTAAGATTAATTATGGTGCAGTTGTTCATGGTAGGAAATTCATTTTACCTTTGAACACAACACAACAAAAGAACGCAATTCACAATCATCAAGCAAAGCCTTGTCTGAAGTTTCAATAACTCCTATGTCTCCCCTTACACTAAAACTAACCATATGAAAATGTGTTAATTGGAATTCATAAGCCAATATAAAGACAATACTGATCTTGGTTTGCATCCTACATAAACTAAGTTGCCAAACTTGAGTGGTTCTACATTGGAAGGCCAATCAAAACCTGATCTGTTTGGATGTGTCATTCCCTTTAAGCATCACAGTAGTGTGACAAGTTATAAATGTGTGAAAATATAATTGACAACTTTAAAAAATAGGGAGACAATTTAGTGCACAGGAATTGTAATCTCTCTTTAAATAGGTTAGGAGAAAGATTTGAATTAAGCGTTAGTATCATCCTAGTTTTTAGTACAATTGCTTCCTTCACTCTGTCCAAGAAGGAAAATAGTTCATAAAAGATTTACATAAATAGAAACTCAATTTCCCATTCTATTTTCATAAACCATATTAGTTTATTTTAAACCTACGAATGATGGATTCGTAACTGGTGTAGATACTAAATATAGTATAATCTTCCATGTCCCTACATAAGTTTAGTGATCTTATAACTGTGAACAAGCATCTAGTTTGGTTTATCATAAATTGTCTCGATTTCCATCCGTTAATTGGGAAAAGTTCTCAAAAATCATGTATTACCATTCTGTTTTGTTTTTTATGATACTGCAACTTCAATAATGACGAGCCTAACTCTTTTGCCACATCCTAAAGATTCAAGCTTTATCATTTTATAAAAGAAACCATCACATTTCATAGAAACTAACACAATATCATGAAAACAGACTGTAAAAGCTCAAAATAACCATGTCCTCGATAGGAAATAGGCTACAAAGTTCCTAGTAGTAAATGTTTCAGATAAAACTCGACCACTGTGCAAGTTGCTTCAATTGTAAAGTTAAACAAGACTCAGAAGTGCCTGTGAACATTTGATAATCGTAATAAACTTAAATGCACTAAAATCAGTTGATAGCAAGCACAACACCAACAACGAATGATTTGAGCATAAAAACAAGTCAACAATTTGCAAACTCCAAATGGGCAGGACACTATATGAGTACAAAGGTTACCTTTTTTTTTCTGATATGCTGGTGCTGGGCAATCCTATTGTCTTGTCTTTTTCTAGCCTTTGCTTCAACACTCACCATGCTTGGACTTAGATTCTGACATGGTCTCGAGTGAGAAGACGGCGACACTGCCACCAATGTCGAGAAATGTTTAACTTTGCCACCAATGTCGAGAAATGGTGAACTCCAAATATTTAACAGAATTCTTATCTTAATGTAACCTGTTTTGACAAAAATTCTTGCCTTGTATTCATCTCTGCGAAACATCTTGATAATCATAAATAGTAATAAAACATTAGCAGATCGCATTCCACAAAAAAGCGAAAACATACACAACTAGCAGTCGCACACTTAAGAATAACCACAACTAGAGAACAAGGGAATGAAGTTACGCAATGCGTAAAGTTTAGATAGTAGTACTTAAGCGAAGAAGAGATAGAGAGGGAAGCGCATAACTAGCTGCACACTTGAGAACCCAACCTGACCCATGATACTAGAGAACCCACAACATTGGAGAACCCAACCTAACCCATGACACTGGAGAAGAAGCTTCGGGAAGGAGACAACCAAAGTGGAAGACATTACAGAGGGATAAACGCAGAAGAATAAAGTTGTCTATGATAAGAATGGGTATTCATAGAATACACAAAGATAGGTAGTATACAGTTTTATCTATTCTCTGAATTTTAAGAATATATATTCTATATGCTTACATATTCTGTGTTTAGTTTCTAACCAAACACAGGTTTAATATTATGTTAGGAATAGGAAAGGAATAGAATAGCTATTCACTTATACCAAACATCGCGTTAGCTCTTGTTTGTCCTCGAGTAAGGAAAAAGAAAGAAAGACAAAAGAAGTATACTAAGTAAAAGTCGTGACATGCAAAAAGCTAGTGTGGATGCAAAAGCAAAGGAAAATGTGTATGTAAAAGCAAGAACACTTTTCTTAAGTGTTATAGCTTTTCTCCCAACCTCCCAACAACATCAAAGAAGCACAAGCATCATAAACAAAAAGGAACCCGTGACATTCAATCCATAAAATTAATGAACTTACTTTAAATGTAAGAACTAAGTTAGATAACATATAAGACTTAGAGGAAATCTACTCTATGTCAAAATAGTAGGTCCTCTCATTGTTATACTCTCCAACATTCAAAGTATTTAAGTTTCATATGTGTTTAACTCTCATAAATTCAAATAATGCAATGCTCTATCATATGCTTACTCTTTAATCTCGAATATACTACTAAATATAGTTGCACAACACGAACCCAAAGGTCTTAACAAGGATGTAACTTGGCTAGGCTACTGGTAAGGTAAAAGAAAGGTAAAGAAAAGGTTTAAGTATCAAAGAAAGCAAAGCATAAAAATAATCAATGACATATATGTCACACATCATGCATAACATCAAACAATCAAGCACAACTCAACTTTTCATTTTAATTTTCAATCCCAATAATATTGAGCAAGAAAATCACGTGGGGAATTCTTTTCTTTTACTCTGGGCCTCAATCTTTTTTTAGCCGAATACTCCTCCTTAATAATTAAGCACAAAATAAGCCATATACCACAAATAACCAAACTTGCGCAACTTCCTCAAGTTTTACTCAACAAAAACATTCTCTACTAACCATGATATGGGTTAGAAAGATAAATAAAATAAAAACAGGCTATGTTAAACATGGGGAAAAATAGATAATAAGCTCAAGTGGGCTAAGTAGTGGTCAATATGCTTTGGGTTGGCTTTTTGGTTAAGTGGTTTAAAATCCTAGGGGCCTTTATCATGTTTATGCAATGCATGCACAAATGTAGTATCAACATGATAAGAAGCAAGTTCTAGAGATACAAATCATTGAATGAAATCACACATCAAAGAGACATGCTGAAGGTTAAAAAACTCACATGGGACAATCATCTAGTAAGTCAACATAGTGTAGTTTCAAGGTCAATCCAAATACCATCATGCTCAACAATTACATAAAAACACATTCATCAAATTTATGATTCAAAAACCACAGATTAATTCTCATCTTTAACATTGATATTCTTATCAATCATTGGGAGATAAAAAAGACAAAACCAAACACTTAAGGTGCAAAACATACAAAAATAGAAAATCATTTTGGATTTTTCGAAAAAAATTTCGATGTTTATGGGTTTTTAGAATAAAGCATGCAAGTATGAGTGAAAACATTCAAGTTCAAGCAAAAGTAAAGCTGCAACACATTAAAGCATGTAAATCCGAACTAATAACTATTTAAAACCTAAAAATTTAATGCAAAAACTAACCTAAATTCTCTCCCTCCCCCCCACCACTCCACACTTAAACACAACATTGTCCTCAATGTTGAAATCAAAGCAAGAAAAGAAGATAAAAACACACCAAAAAGAAAGAAATTCTGATAAGAAGAAGAAGATGATGAAAAACATAAAGAGAAAAAGAAAGGGAAGAGAAATCAAATATAGTTTTTGTATGATGGGTTGCCTCCCATTTAGCGCTTTTGTTTAACGTCTTTAGCTCGACGTCATGTCATTGCTCATCACTCCTCATCAACCAGCTCGACAAAGTGCTTCTCCTCTAAGTTAGGTTAAAACCTTCAAAGAAAGGCTTCAATCTATGACCACTGACTATGAACCTCTTACTTGTATCCATGCTCTTAACCTCAACCACAACATAATAAAAAACACGGGTAACAATAAAAGGTCTAATCCAACGAGATCGAAGGTTACCTAGGAAAAGGTGAAGGCGTGATTGATAGCCCTGTGGGCAGTAAGCCAGTCCATCCCCAGAATCACATCGATCTCTCTTAATGGTAATACTATGAGGTCTGCTCTCAACATTGCTTGATCAATATGAATCGAGCACCCCTTGCAGACCTCTCCCAAAGCAGTAGTATTATCTAGAGGTGTACTCACCTCGAGCCCATACTATAACATCTCCTTATCCCCATGCAATTTACATGTCATATGCGGTGCAACAAAAGAATGTGTGGATCCTGGATCCAGCAATGCAAATGCTTCAATATCAGAAATAAGAAGCATACCAGCTACAACATCAGGGGAATCCTAGGGCTCCTGCCTAGTCATGGCGTAGACCTTGGCCTGGGACTGCGGTCGGCTGCCCCTATCCTCAGCCCTCACAAAAGATCCCTCAGCTCTACCGCGACCCCTCTGCCCAGATCCACCCACCCTACTCTGCTGCACAGTAGTGTTGCTTCCAAATCGTCCACTAACAGCAGACTGAACTCCTAAGGTGGCGGGGCAATCCCTAGCCTGGTGGTCCATCGAGCCGCATCTAAGGCAGGCTCCAGTCAGCCACCGACACTCCCCACTATGTCTCCTCTCACAATGCTCACATACTAGAGGAAGCTGCCCATCACATCGACCACTGCCGCTGCTAGTCTGCACAAATCTCCCTTTCTATCCATACCCAGACTGTCTAGACCAGGTGGAACCCACAAGGTTAGGAGATACCTTAGAAGTATAAGATGGTTACTTGGGTTGAGAAGAAGGTTTGGTACCCTTCAAGTCAGAGGGTGGTTCCACTGTTTTTGGGTTATTATAGTCTCCATCTCATCCAAAATAATCACTTTGTCTCTAATCTCCTTACCACTCCTTAACTTAGTGCAAAAGCACTTTCCTTCCCTTGCAACCCTTAGGATGACAATTTTTCATAATTTTAGGCCTCCATCTTTCCAAGGTTCGATGCAATTTTTCAGAATTTTGGGCCTCCATCTTTCCAAGGTTCAATGCCAACTATCCTAGTTGCCTCTCAAGGGTTTGGATGCCTGACCTTGTCTCTTGCTGAAAAGATTTATAGTCCTGTTGAAAAGACATGAAATTTTACTACATGGAAAAGGTGTTAGATGCCTTAGTTTTCATCATAACTATAACCTCATTCAAGGAAGGATTAGAAGAAGAAGAAAGGTTAGAAGGTGGCGGCATAGGTTTGGGAATGTTTGGTTGTGGTTGAAACCTAGGGGGGTTGGGTGCTCTTGTTCCATTTGGTATAGGTGGTTCCTGAGGATTCCTATAGCGAAGGTTGGGATGATCTCTCCATCCCAGATTGTAGATGTGAGAGTAGGGATCATACTTTCTCTGTGGGTTAGCATTAAAAACACCACAAACTACATTCACATGGTCATTAGAATCATCTTGTATAGTAGGACATGTATTAGCATTATGACCATGCATGGAACAAATAGAACAGATAACAACTTGCATACCACCACTCATGAAGGATTGCATGATAGAAGTAAGCTCATTAACCATGTTCTCTAAATTAGAGACACAAACCTCATTCATGCGTTTATGGTCAACTCGGGTGCCAAACTTCTTGAAATTTGCAGCCATATTAAAGATTAATTGTCATGTCGCCTTAGGTGTTTTGTTCACCAAAGCTCCACCACTAGGTACATCAACAATACTCTTATATTGGGGAGTTAACCCCTCATAGAAATATTGAATGAGGAGTTGGATAGAAATTTGGTGGTGGGGACATTGGTTGCAGAATTTCTTAAACCTCTCCCAATACTTAGACAATGATTCACCATGAGCTTGTCTTAACCCACAAATCTCCTGCCTAATGGTGGCAACTCTTGAGGCTGGGAAGTACTTCTCCAGGAAATTCTCTTAAGGTCATTCCACGTCCTTATGGAACTAGATGGGATTGAGAACAACCAATCCTTAGCTGCCTCCTTGAAAGAGAAATGGAAAGCTTTCAGCTTAACTTACTCCTCCTCCACACTATTCAACTTCATTCCATTGCAATTCATGTAGAACTTCTTAAGATGAGCATGTGGATCTTCACCTGCAAAACTGTTAAAACAAGGAAGCAAATGGATAAAACTAGATTTTAGCTTAAAGCTAGCATTCTCAACATTAATACAAAGAGGATGGTTCTCAAAGTCCTTTGCTATGCAACTGCCATGTCTTCTTGCTGATGGTAAGTGTGAGGGATGTCGGGAACAAGAGATAAAGATCAACCAGAAGCATTAGGATCAATGTAGATATTGGATGGTGAAGAGTCTACAAGTTGTGCACGTGTGAAAGATAACTTCCCCTCAAAGTTTGGTTGGAAGAGTGGATTGAATGAATGGCACTGCTCAAGGATGATGAGATCGTGCAGCGGTGTATAGGCAAGTGTTCGTGTGGAGTTGATTAAGAAATATATGTAGAATTGATCTAAGTCAGCTTGTTCTTGATCTGAGAGTTGCTCTCTGGATGAATAGGGCATACAACCTTCAAAACAAAAGGTTAAATGCACCAAATCACAAAAAGAAAGGAAAATAACATGCAAACTATAAAAAAAAGCTAAAAATCAACACTCTGATCCTTGGCAACGGTATCAAAAATTTGATAGGTTGTCGTTAGCCTACAAATTTAATCCCTTACTTAAATTAATTTGTAGTATAGTGAAACAAGGGTATCGTCCTACAGAGATCAAAACATAACGAAAGTTTTTTTTTACTACAGAGATCAAAACATAAGGAAAGTTTTTTTTTTAATTTTCAAGCAAAGTATGGGTGAATGCCAAAGGGAAAATAGAGGTTGAATGCAAGATAAAAACTAAGGTGAATGATCACGTTATACTATTTCTTAAATGCTAAGATGCATGCAGCAATTAAGCAAAGGTAGGTTAATTAAATTATCTTAGTGAGTGCAACTGTGTGCTGTGAGAAGATAAGAAGAAGAGTATAATGTTTTTGATGGTTTTAATGCAAGCTATATATAGAATTAAAGAAGGGAAAGAATAGAATTCCCAAAATTTCATTTTAGCTAAACTTTCTATATGATATGCATGAAATTAACTGTTAATGCATGAATTAGTACTACGTGAATTTTCATGCAAGGATGAATGGAAACCTATGTGAAGCAATCAAATTAAGTATATGATGTACGTGAATGCTATGCATGAACTAATGCTAGATTACGTGACATAATAGGACTAGATTGGGAGAATTATTTGCTTGCATTAAAAGTAAACAAGAAAAGAAAGAAGAAGACGTGATTTAAGTTTAGAAAATTAAAATAAAGTTGAAAGTTTTTAAGAGAGAAATTGCTAGGAAATTTTAAGTAAAAAGTTCAGATTAATTAAAGACCAATTGCAAAGGTTTTCACTGAATCCTTAGATTGTTTTTAATCATTGAAAACAAATCATTTCTTATATTGGAAAATTAGGGTTCATCAAGCAAAGATAAATGCATTCAAAATAAGCATGACATGCAATAACTTCTTGTTAATGCATTAATCCAAAACTAGCATGAACAACACCATAACAAGATCATTAAGATCAAAATCAAATCTGTCGAACCTAAGTTAATTTTCAAGAAAGCTAGCATGCATAAATTAACCTATGTCTTGATTCCAACTAATTAAAACCTATATATAAGCTTCAATTTTAATTAGTTGTTGCTACTTAACCTAATCAATTTATTGTCTAGCAATTAAATTAATAAGATAACTTACAAATTATTCATGAAAAATTTAAATTCATGACTTCAAATCCATATGCATAATTAGACAATCATGTCCAGATCAAGAGCACAAATTTTTAATCATAGATTCATCAATTATATGCGCATGCTTCTCATAAAAACAACCAAGATTTTAGCTAATAGCCTCAACAACTAGAAAAGAGAATTTAGTTTATGATTTTAATTAAAACAAAGTTAAAAATTTAAAATCATCATAGAAAATATAGTGCAAAATTCGGGTATAAGAAGAAGAAAAAGAAGAAGAAGATAAGAAAATAAAACTAGGGTTCTAACCAAAGAAAGAAAGAGAGAACATAGGAGAGAGAAAGCAAAGAAATGAGAGAAAACATGAATACCCTAAAAATAATGCTAAAGGACTCTATTTATATTAAAGGAGGTCTGGTCATCAAATCCTTGTAGGAGATGATTTGTTTTCCAAGTAGAAGTAGGTTTTTCTTTCCTTGTAAAATTAAAATCTTTACAAGGAGCGGATTTCTTTTCCAAGTAGAAGTAGGTCTTTCTTTCTTTGTAGAATTAGGATCTTCATAAGGAGAGGATTTCTTTTCCAAGTAGAAGTAGGTCTTTCTTTCCTTGTAAAATTAGGATCTTTTAGAAGCTTTCCTCCAAGTCAGACACACTTCCTAGCGCTTAAGTGGCAGTCCACACGTGTTTTCATGTAGGCACCATGTGTCCTAAAATGCAGACGTGGCATGCTGACCGGACGCCAAATGTCATCCATGTGTACCAATCAGGTGCTGCTAGCTCATCAATTCTCCTAAAAAGTAGGGATCTTCATTTCTCCCAATCTATATGTCCTATAACCGTTTGGATTGTTCCTTGATCCATTTCTCACAGTGGCGAAAATAAATCTTTCGAAATGTAGAAATCCTAGTTGAAGTAGGATTCCTTGTCCGAGTAGGATTCCTAATCCTTTTGGGAATAGGATTTCACCATCTCTTGCCAAGTTCAACTCCTGATTCTCGTTTTTCCATATTCTCTACAAAACAGGAAATCTTAGTTGCATTAGGATTTAGGGAGTCCTAATCTTATTCTGCAACTTTGGTCACCTTTGAGTATTTCAAGCTCCTCATTCTGAAAATGACATCTAAAAGTTCTAAATTTCCCTCATTAGCAAAATTTTCCTTACTTGATACCTAAAACATATAAAATGATAAAATCAATGTAAGTCACGTGATTTAGACATGAAATAAGAATAAAAACTATGTGTAAAAGTATAAAAGATAAGAAAATATGATTGCATCAAATATGAGACAAGTTTAAAGTTGATGCTTCATTCATAAAATTTAAGCCCAACAGCTAGTAGCTATTATGTATTCAATTTCAATCGTCAAAGTGCTTTGCAATTTTGCTTCTTACAGGACCAAAATACTAGACATCCTCTAAGAAATTGACAGAGATCGCTTGTGCTTTTTCAGTCAACTATATCACTTACATAATCTGCATCACAATATTCTACTATGTCAAATGAATTATTTTTTGGATACCATACTCCAAAACCCATAGTTTCGTGGAGATATCAAAAGAGTCTTTTTATTGTTTGAAGGTGACTTTCTTTTGGATTTGATTAAAAGCATGTGCAAAGACACACACTAAGCATAATGTCTGGTCTTGAGCTTATAAGATATAGTAGTGATCCAATCATTCCTTTATACTTTGTCTCATCTGTAGCTTTGCCTTCTTCGTCTTTATCAAGTTTAGTTCCAGTGTGTATGGAAGTATCCATCGATTTGACATTCTTAAAGTGATATTTCTTGATGAGTTCCTTTGTTTATTTTTCTTGGCTAATAAAGATTCCTTTTTCTATTTGTTTGATTTTTAATATGAGAAAGAATAATTCTCCCATTATGCTCATTTCAAACTCCCCATCCATTAATGCTGAGAATTCTTCACAAAAGGATGGATTAGTAGCACCAAATATTATACGATCAATATATATTTGCATTGAGAGTAAATTATTATCCTTTCTCTTAATACTTTCAAAGTTATTTTCAAGCAGAAAGTAAATCAACCTTATCATGCTCGAGGAGCTTGCTTTAAGTCATATAGAGCTTTGTTTAACTTCATCACGTAATCTAGATGGTTTTCATCTTCCAAACCTGGGGGTTGCTCAACAAATACTTCTTTGTTAATGTAACCATTTAAGCATGCACTTTTAACATCGATTTTGAATAACTTGAAATTTATATAGCATGTAAAGGAAACTAAGATTTTAATTGATTCCAATCTAGCAACAAGAGCATAAGTTTCATCAAAATTAACACCTTCTTGTTGATTGTAACCTTGAGCTACAAGTCTGGCTTTGTTTCTTACCACCTTACAATTTTTTTCAGGTTTGTTTCAAAAAACAGATCAAGTGCCAATGATTAATCTGTTTTGAGGACGAGGTACAAGATTCCAGAATTTGTTTTTATCAAATTGATTCAGTTCTTCTTTCATAACTGAGATCTAATTTTTGTCAGTAAGGGCCTTTTCAATAGTCTTTGGTTCTATTTGTGAGAAGAGAGCAACAAAGTTATTCTTGAATGATAATCTTGTTTTTAGAATTTTAGAGAAATCTGACATAATGTATTGGTATGTATCAAGACCTTTCCATTCTCTAGTTGTTTTTCTTTGCATAGGCTCCTACTAAGAGGAGGGAGCTTGCTCTGTTATAACTTCAGAGGGACTTTCTTGATCTTGTGATTCTGAAGGTCCTATAGTTAGAGTCTCCGATGTATTTTTAGGAATTAGAAGGTGCTCTTCATCATTTGAATTAGTTGATATTGTTGACAGGAGTGTTTCATTAAATACCATATATATCGATTCATCTATTTTCTTTTTTTATTATTATAGAATCTGAATCCCTTACTTGCATTACTGTAGCCCAAAAAAATGGCTTCATTTGATTTCGCATCAAATTTTTCAAGATTGTCTTTTCCTTTGTTTAGAACAAAACACTTGCAGCCAAATGCTCGAAAGTAAACAATATTTGGTTTACTTCCTTTCCACAACTCATAAGAAGTCTTTTTCAAAATGGGTCTTATGAGCCATCTATTAAATACATAACATGTTGTAGATATTGCTTCTACCCAGTATCTATGAGGTAGTCCACTTTCACACAGCATAATCCTGGCCATATCAACCAAAATTATGTTCTTACTCTCTACAACTCCATTTTGTTGAGGAGTCCTTAGACATGAGAAGTTATGAGTTATTCCATTGTTGTCACAGAACTCTTTAAAATTTCTGTTATCAAATTCTCCTCCATGATCACTTCGAATTGAAGTAATGTATTACCCTTTTTCTATCTAAATTTTTATAAAAAAACTTCTCAAAAACTTCAAAAACATCATTCTTATTTAGTAAGAAATAAACCCATATAAATCTAGAGTAATCATCTAATAAAACAAAAGCGTAATGTTTGCGACCAAAACTTTGAGTCCTAGTAGGACCAAACAAATCCATGTGCATGAGTTCAAGGACTTGGCTAGTAGTCACAATACTTTTAGGAGGAAAGTTACTTTTGACTTGTTTATCTTTTAAGCAAGCCTTACAAACCAGATTGCTTTCGAACTTTAGAGTAGGTCATTCTCTTACTAACCCATTTTTTGATAATTTCGATAGAATGCTCAACTTAGCATGTCCAAATCTCCTATGCCACATAAATGAATCATTTTCTAAAGAGAAAAAATACTTAACATTTTGTGAGGACATGTCTTCAATTTGAGCATAATATATATTTTGATTTCTAGGACCAACAAACATAATATTATCATTATGAATATCGATAATTTCATAATGAAATGAATAGAAAATGACTTTGTAACTTTTTCACATAGATGACTCACACTCAACAGATTGTGTTTCAAATCTTCAACAAAGAGAATTTCATCAATAGAGGTAGAGTCATAATTACAAATTTTACGAACTCTGATGACCTTTGAATTATTTTTGTCTGTAAAGACAAAATTACCTTCATCTTTCCTTTTAATATAGTTGAAGTGTGATATTTCACTTGTCATGTGTCTCGAACATCCACTATCAACTATCCATTAATTTTCTCTTGTCTCTGTTTTGAAGCATATCTTCAAAACTATTATCTCATTTTAGGTACCTAAATTTTTCTGGGTCCTTTCAAGTTAGTATTTTGACCTTTCAGTCTCCAGATATATATTTGAGATATTTTTAATGAAAATTACAAGAATGACTAATGTGACCATGTTCAATACAGTAATCGAGCAAAACTAATGAATGATAGTTATTATGATTTTTGTAACTTAGCAAGTTCTTGCTATTTTGGCTATAATTGTTGTTGAATTTAACAAAGAGGTTTTTCTATAGCTGGATATTGTTATTTTCATTGTATCCTATTCCAGCCTTACCAAAAATGTATTTATCGTTACCAAGTAATGCATCAAGATTCTTCCTTCCATCAACAAAATTTTCCAGATCTTTTTCTCCTTTTTAAGTTCTAAGGCGGCAACTTTTCCTTCTAATTTTTTTACCTTTACAAGATCATTTTTGAGCAACTTATTTTTCAACCTGGCTATTCTTTCTTCCAGTACTTTCTTTTCAAAGACCTTTTGCTTATACTCAACTTTGATAGACATATTTTTGGTCGCTAGATTCTCATTCATTAATTCTAATGATTTAATCTTAGTCTTCAGAGATGCACGTTGCTCTTAAACTTCTCAACATCTTTGAAATATTTCATTTTCAACCTTTTATCCTTATCATACAATTCATGATATGCATTTTTCAATTCATCAACTTCAATATCAAAGTTAGAATAGTACACCTCATTGTCTTCTGATTTATCCATGAAGCAGACGTTGCTAACTTCCTTAGCTTCATCTTCTTCAAAGCTTTCAAAATCCTCGTCAGACCAAGTTGCAGTCATAACTTGCTTTCTAGGTTTCTTGTTCTCTATTTTATTCTTTTGAAGAAGAGGACGTTCAAGTCTAGTGTGCTCAGGCTTCTTGTAGTGGTAGCTTATGATTTGTGTATTGCTACAGCTGTTGCTACCTTTTGATAGGCGCCTAATGTTTCTAGTTTTTTTTTGTTTCCTTCTCTTTCTTTGTTAACATCTTTTTGTAGAAGCGTGTGTATTTTTTGTCCATAAAATTAAATTCAACATCTCCATCTATCTGCAACTCAGTGTCACTTTCATCACAGTTTGAATCGTCAGTTGCTTTTTCTAACATCCTATCATTTGAATTAAGGTTAAAATGGTATTTATTAGAGATTAATGAGAATTAGGAAGCATAACTCATGCTTATGCATAATGTGACATACACATACACGATATTATTGATCTTGCACATTACAATTATTTGTACATGCATTCATTAACATTTTTTAGGTATAATTAATTGTTAAAAATGCAATTAAAATGTGAATTATGAAATATTGGAGCTGGAAATTTATTTGAAGAATATTCTGATTATTTCAAAATTTTTGGTGAATTTTGAGAAATTTATGAAAATTTTAGAGTATTTTTGGATTAAGAAAAATAAAAAAACAAATAGACCAGTAAAATTGTGACATGTGGTGGTAATGTATAGTGATACGTACAGGAACATGCACAACGCCACGTATTGTATGAATTCGGTGTAGCATTCCTCTATTGATGCTTCTTCATACTGAAGGTATTGTTAGAAAAAATAAACTGAAACATCGGGCTGTTCTATTTTTCCTTGTTTTTCTTCATCCAACGAAGTAAGTGATTTTGGTAATGATATAATAGTATTTTGGTGATGTTTGAACTTGACTAAATCGGTTATAATAAATTAAGTGACTGGAAATAATTGTAGAAATGAATATATACATAC
Source organism: Erythroxylum cataractarum (assembly GCA_024703695.1). Lineage (NCBI taxonomy): Eukaryota > Viridiplantae > Streptophyta > Magnoliopsida > Malpighiales > Erythroxylaceae > Erythroxylum > Erythroxylum cataractarum. Next base: position 34,519,830 of record JANJEY010000003.1, read on the forward strand.
TCTGTTTTTGGTTTACAGAAAACCAAATATGGGTTATTTTTACTATTCACATGTGAGTCTGTGGAGTATGTATGAATATGAATTTAATGAGTTTGATGATAAGAAACGAGGATTAGGGAAGGTTGTGGTATAAATGATTTGAAAATATAGATTTTAGTGACAAGAAATGCATTTGTTGAAAGATAGAAAAGTGCAGAAAAATGAAAACATGCATGAATATGTTGGTTTTGGAACTGGATGTGAATCTTAGATTTTGACTTATTTTTATTGCGTTGAATTGAGATGAAAGTGGTACAAGTGATTTACGTATGAGTTGAATAATACAGGAATGAGAAAATTAGAGGATGAAACAAATAAATTCTAGATGCAGATGATGCATGGGTGTGAGAAGTTAACTTACACTCGTGGCATCACTGTAGATTAATGAAGAAATATGTTTAACGTGTTTTAAAAGAAGTTGAGTTTAAACGAGTTTGATAATAAGGAATGAAGATGTAGGTGAGATTGTTATATAGAGTCGATAAAATAATAAATTTGTGATGAAATGAAAGAGTAGAAATGTGGAAAAATTCATCAGATGATAGTAGTTAGAGAATAAAATGCAGAAATTGGAATTTTGCATGTATGAGAATCTAATTTTCATGTTTACATGTGAACCTTGGATTTTGGATTTATTTTGTGTTGTTAAGCTAAAATGAAAGTTAAAGAATTAGTTGGAGTGTAATTTGTGTTAATTGAAGAAGACTGAAGTGAGAATAAAAATCTGGAAAATTACAGTAGAGAGAGAAAGCATATGTGAAGTTGCTTGCATTTGATGTATTTAGAGTTTGTACTGGGTATAGAAATACAAAAAATAAGAGTTTGGAATGGAAAGAAAGAGTTTGGAATGGAAAGAAAAGTTTTGGGAAAAGTTGGTAAAGCATGTATTGGTGTGCAAGAATATTGCACACCTGTGACTAAAAGTTGAGGGATTTTATGAAAGTTAAAAACCACGATCATGTACTCGAAGCTATTTTCCATACCTAATAGCCTTGTTTCTTTTGATAATAAATTTTTATCTAAAAATCCAAATGATTTGATTCTTGAACCAATAGATTACTAATACATTTTTCTACCTCCCTATAAAAATTGGTAGCCTTCTGAATTAATTTGAAAAAGATTGATTGAATGAAAGTGAGGGAATATGATGGAATAGTATGAACTGAAATATTTTACTGAACGTACTTTGGTATTTTTATTATATCTTGATCTATAGAGTTCAAAATGGAATGATTTTTAGTTTGAATTAAACTAGAGACATAAGGCTACAAATTACTTAAGAGATTAAATTCTAGTTCTATCTCTAAGAATTACATAATTTGACTTGAAATTGAACACATAGTACAGATATGTTTTTTTATAACAATCCAAAGGAAATTGAGTATAACTTTGGGAATACTAAACCAAATTAAATGATCTTGGTAACAAGAGACTTAAGACATGGGAGAACAATTTGTTAAAAAGAAGTGTTACCAAATTCCTTCACATTCGTAATGAAATTAATTATGCAAAGTGGACTCAAAAGTATATCTTTAAACAAATCTGAGTTGATCAATTAAATGTGGATATCCGAATGATCATTGTGATAAGATTAATGATTAGAAACTCAAAATTGTCATGAACATGCATTGTACATATTCAGTAGACATGAATGTGCATTAATGAATAAATAATTGTGCAATATTGTGATATTTTTTATGTATTATATGTATAGAGGAGTGCATTGAGCGACAACATCCAGACATTGCCGGGACTTCAAGGCAATAGCTGTTTGGAGCATACTATGAGTAAACTAAGATGGTCTCACCTTCTATTTGTATATATTACTGAGCTATACTGAACGGTATTGCCATCTTATTGAACTGTACTGAAATGTGTTGACTGTGTACTGGATTGTGGACAATATTTGTCTGAGGTGTTTTGATACATGGAAATGATATTGGAAGTGCTGAGTGAATGTAAATGCAACTGCCTAAATGATTTTCTGATTCTTAGCTGAAAAGTTGAATGCCGGACCTATTTCGATAACTACTATTACTATGACTGATACTGTGACTATTGAGCTGTCATAATACTTGCAAAAGAAAGTGATTGAATTTGATTACTAAATTGTGACATGTATTTCATTCTAATGCATGTAATATAAAGGAGTTGTGGCAGATGTTGCTACTGATATTGTTACTGATAAGAGCTTTAAGCTCTCGTATATGTGTTTTGAGCCTATGGCTCACTATGATTAATGAGCCCTATATCCATAATGGATAAGGGACATACAGACTAATTGAGCTCGATAATTTGGGATACTGTAAAAGTACATAGTCACAATAGCATAAAAACCAATGTGAGTCTCATATATATCGCATCCGAATATAATTTGAATTCATTGAATGATTTGCAAAGCTGTGTGAATGTTGTTATATGATTGAATTGTTTAACTGGGAAATGATTTGTCTGTGATACTATTTGATACTAATCTAGTGGATTTAAATTGTATGATTACATGCGATAATTGATCTTGTTTTATGACATAAGTGAACCATTGAGGATGGTTACTGTACTGAGTTTGCAAAACTCATCAAATTTGCACCATTGCTTTTTAGGTTTGAGAGTAAGACGACCTAGCTTCTAAGACTCTGTAGAAGCATATTTTGTACAACTATTACAGTCAGATATGGCTCAAAGGTCAATCAACTAGGAATTGAGGACTTAGTTGTTTCTTTCATGATTGTATTTTTCTGTATAGACTGAGCTATTTATGCTCATAGGACAATTTTGTATGAACATGGATGATGTTGTATTAAATGAAACAATGTAAACTATGGTTTTGATATAACATGACAACACTTTGGGTTTTAGAAAATGTGTGATTTATGGTTTAGTTTATGATGCCATGTTATGAACAGTGAAGGTGAGATTAGTTAACATGTCATTTCTGTCAAGCATGTACACGTCACTACAAGAAAACAAGATATTTTTCGACATTTTTAAAACATCACAGAATGTTCAAAAATGTCGCAGAATGCATTTTGCGACGTTTTAAAAATTTTCACAAAAAACGTTGTGAAATGTGGTGTAGGCAAAAGGTTTATGCGACGATTTATGTAAATCATCACGAAAAACACTAACATTTCACGATGTTTATAAAAACTTCACTGAAAGTTTGGATAATCCGCGACGTTTTCTACAAATATCGCGAAAGCTGCTACATTTCGCGACGTTTTAAAAACATTGCAGAATGCCTTGAAAAACATCGTAAATATTTTTTTAATTTTTTCAAAATTATTTTAATTTATTAATTTTCAATTTTAATAATTATTTTCATTTTTTTGAAAATAATTTTAATTTAATATTTTATGGATTTTAGTAATTATTTTTTAAATAACAAAATTTTAAATCTTATTTATTTAGTAATCATTCAATAGTATTTATGAATTTTATTTATTTAATAATTCTTCTATTTTTTAGTATATTATCAATTTTAATAATTATTCATATATAACAAGGATTTCATACGTGCAGACAATTTATTATTTAATTGCAATTTTGAAACATGTCATAATATAGTAAGTAATATAAAAAATACATCAAAAGTGTTTAATATATCAATATGAGTAGATATATCTAATCTAAACAAATATTATGTGTAGAATATAAAAGTTCCAAAAGCTTTTTTTGTTGTTCGACTTCGGTAGTTTATCGATCCTCCATTTGTTCAACATTTTTATTCAATTCATCAATTTGAGACTATAACCCTTGATTAATCTTCTTCGACTCCTCTAGTTCGTCTCAAAGTCTCTTTCTGACTGAAGTTTTCCCTTGTGGTCAAGGCCTAACTCCTATGCCAACGACGTAATCTGATCTAGTGCTCAAGACTTTGTCGCACACTTCATCCACTATCATCAGATGACTTTCTTCTATTGAATCTGCCAGTTTCTTACAAATTAATTCCTGAAAAAGTAAGAATTAATTATATGCACAGTCTCATTTAAGAAATATTTTTAAGTGAACTATGTATTCACCCATTTTTCTCTGCATTTGGTAGTTGTCACTTTTACGTTCATCATAATAAGTATGATATCATAACTTCATCCAGTCACACTCTTCTCCATCTTTGTCACTTTGTTGTATGGAAATATATTACTAATAATATTTATTATAAATTTTGAAATGTCAATCAAAGTAAAATATAATTAAAAAGACAACAACTCACAATCTCATGTCGTATCCCAATAAAGGCCTTGGACATGGAGTTTGGTCGACATTTGGCCTGACTCTTAGCCAATTTGACTTTTTGACTTTTTTCCTAGTTGTACACATAACAAAATCTATTATAACATCTATAAATCACAATTCATAAATAATAAAATATAATCTATTGTCAATAACGTTGTGAAATTAAGTTTTGTGATCAAATTAACTAACCTTTGTAGCTGATTGCTCCTAATATTTGCATAAATCCATCCACTCCATCACTATGACATTATGCAGCTTAACATCCTTTCCGTGCTTGGTAAAATGCTTTTTTAAATGAAATCTTTGATCTTTAGACCTTAAAGCAAGAAACTTTTTCAAAGCAGCATGTAATGCGTTATCTATCCTAATTCCCTTGAATTTCAATTTTTGCCGCAAAAAATTATAAATTATTGGTTAAAGCTTTAGGCATATGTAAAACACATACAAATTAGATAGTTTTATAAGGAATAACCAGATTTTATTAGAAAAAAAAACAAAAATCATGTTCCTTACAATCATTGGCATGTAATAAACATCCTCCAAATATAACCTATGACCACTAGGAAAGTCCAAAACAACTACTCCCACTAATTCTACTGAAACATAGGAACCATCTGCTATCTTGACTTGAAACTGGCCTTTAGGTAGTCTTCTCCTTTACTGGAACCCCTGCAACAAATTACAAACATGGTTAGTGGCTCCTGAATCTAATATCTAAGAAACAGATAAATCTGCCACATTTCTAGTTCCTAACAAACTAAGGAAACTCATACCATGTTTGCTTTTGAGGAACTCTAGGTAGACTGGACGGTTTCTTTTCCAGTGGCCCATCTCATCACAATGGAAACACTTTCCTTTGATGTTCACTTTAGCCTACTTTTTCATGGGTTTGGCCTTGACCCCTGTTTGGGCCTTCTTTATCATTGGACCCTTCTTCTTCTACTTGCCCTTACCTTTAGGCTTTGAAGAAGATGCTACATTAGCTTCGAGCAATGAGCCTTAATATTCAATATGTCCTCCGTGCTCTCGAGGGTATTCATTAACTTACTTAAAGTGTAATCCTTGTTGTTGAGCTCATAGTCCAACTTAATTTGCTGAAAAGAAGAGTTTAAGCTATTGATGGTCATAATCATTTGTGTGTCCATATCCATATCTTCCCCAAGCATCTTAGCCTTGGTGATCATAGAGATTACCTTCATCATGCAATCCCACACTGGTTCACTAGGTTTCTGACTGAGATTATGAAAGGTTTGGATAGCTTTCACTCTTGCAAACCTAGTCCTCACACCAAACATCTCATGTAGGTGATTGACCATTGAACTAGCAGTTTTCATACAAGCAATTTGCTTTTGCGACATGCCGTTGACAGAAACTAGAATATATCACTTAATAGTCTTGTCAGTATTCTACCAATGCTTATGTTGTTGGACTATCTCAGGAGTTGAATCTGCACTCAAAGGTGTAAGATCATTTTTAGTTAACACCCATGAAATACGTTCATATTGAAGAACAATGCCAAGGTTACGTCTCCATTCATTAAAATTGTTTTCGTTTTCCAATTTGTTTGTCAAGATCAAGGTGAGTGGATTCATTTTGTAGTTGATAATGTCTGAAAATATAAATTATTAAAACATGAGCATACTAGTCAACAATATTGGAACTTTGTATAAAATCA
>JANJEY010000003.1:34559647-34575548 GCA_024703695.1 Erythroxylum cataractarum
TCGGACGTTCATTGTCCGGAACAGTACATAATCAGTACAACACACATGAGCACTCGGACATTCATTGTCCGGACCAGCTACCTGTTTCTTGTTTTCTAATGGCTCTTCCAACTATCTCCTCCTCACACTTGGAAATAGTACCTATCACAAAGCACAATAAATTAAAACTAATCTTTAGCAATTAAATGTATAAATTCTTATGAACATATAATATTCAGTATAGTAACCACCAAGTTCACAAACTAAACAATTGATATGGTGTATCGTTGTATTTCTACAAGTGACAAATGATTTGGTGTATTTTGTAACCAAATCATATATTTGCTACTACAACTAAATGAACATTATTACTTTGCTTAGAGGTTGCATATATATATATGATAAATTCATGAGCAATAAATTTCAAAAAAGAACAAGTCACTGAGCATAAATAAGTTATCAAAAGTCTCAATTACCTCGATATACTTAGAACGAAGCAACACTCCCAACAATCAAAGTAACAGTGGAAATAATCCCATATTACTAAATGAAGCCAAAGCATAGAGACATCCAATCCTAAGCTAAATCTATAACACTAAACACCTAAAACCCATCTATCTATCAACCACAAACCACGTAAAACCCTAAAAATGAACACCTACCAAGCTTAAGAAAGCAAAAGTACACCCCATTATCACAAATAGAAACCAAAACAAGCTACAGTAGTTGTAAATTGAACTTAACCAAGTCAAAGACCAAGAAAATCTAAGAACATTAGTCACTTCTATGACTAGTACATAGAGACTACACATAGAGACTACAACATCAACAATGATCACACAGCTAAAACAACACAACACAACAATAGTAGAAAACTTAATGGGTATTATAGAAAATGAAGCTTATAGCTAAAACCGAAGAAAAGGGGGAGACATTGGAAGCCCAAATCGAAGAACAAGATGTTAAATCTGTGAGAAGGTAACAAATAGATTGCGACAATTGATGGTCGAAAGGAGGGACGAGAAGCTCGACAACGATGTAGCTCTAGCGATCAGCAACAAAACATAGGGGGCAGGGGAGGGGACTAGGGTAGAGGTTTAAAGAAAACCAAAATGACGTCGCTTGGTCTTAAACCAAACGATGTCGATTTGTTCCTAAATAATAATGTTTTAAGTAAGAAAAACAACATCATTTTGCTTTTAATAAAGGTCACGAATCACGATCGTGCTCTTGAAAGCTAGTGATCGTGCTTCTACATGATCGTGACCCGAAGCTTTTTACAGGAAAATGGTTTTAAACCAAATGAAGTTATTTTGCTCTTGAAGCATAACATTTTAAGTAAGTAAAACGATGTTGTTTTGATTCAGATAAAGATCGCGAATAGCGATCGTGCTTTAGCATGATCGTGACTTTACAGGATGGTTTGACAACTGACGATCGTGCCTCTGCACGATTGCGACCCGAAGCTTTTTATAGGAAAATAGTTTTCTGAACATCCTTTGATCTTTTTGCTATAACTTCTTCACCTAACATCCAAATAACTTGATTCTTAAACCAGTAGAATCATAACACAATGTTCTTCATCTCCATAAAAAATTATAGGCATATGAAATGGGTTGGCTGTTTAATTTAAGATGAACATGTTTGGGAGCACTGGAATATGAAAATTGAGATTATTTCACTAAACATACCTCGGTATTTTGACTATATTTTGATCAATAGGTATCCAAATGGAATGATTCTTGATTTAAATTGAATTATAGACATGTGGATAAAAATTGTCTAAAGGGATCAAATTTTAATTTTATCTCTAAGAATTCCAGAATCTAACTTGAATTTGAATACAGAGTACAGTTATAGTTCAAACAACAATCCACAGTAAATTAAGTATAACTTTTGGAATACTTAATCAATTTATATGATCTTGGTATCATTAAAAACTTAAGATATTGGAGAACAATTTTCTAGAGAAAGTGTTACCTAATTGTGTTATTTACCTTATCAGAATGATGATGCAAAGCTGACCTGAAAGTATGTTGTTAGAAAAATCTGAAATGGTCATTTGGTTGTGCACGGCCATTTGTTAAGGGTGCACGGCTATGACTAATTTGATTGGTATGCATGGGCGTGCTTTCTTTCTTCTTCTTCACTGAATATCTCTTCTTCTTCTCTCCTTCTTTCTTTCATTATTTCCAGATTTACTCACTCCTAAATCATCTATTTTGCATTTCTATATCCAATACAATCTCTAAACAAGTCAAATTCAAATTTACACATCAAACATCAAAAATCCAAAACTTCACATATACTTCCTCTCTTTATGTAATTTTTCCACATTTTCCTTACTTTTATCTTCTTCAATTAACACATAAAACACTTAAACCAATTCTTCTAGCTTCATTTCAGCTTAACAACACAAATCAAATAAAAAATCTACGGTTTAAACTTAAACATCAAAATTTTGATTCTCATATCAACGGCAAAATGAACACCATATACTGCGTGCAGGTGAGCGGGGAAGGGGACTGGGTAGAGGTTTTAAAAAAACCAAAGCAACGTCATTTGGTTTGGTTTAAAACAAAACAACATCGTTTTGCACATAGAGAGAATGTTCAGAAAACAAGATAGCCACGGTGGCAAAACGAACACCATATAGTGCAGAGGTAGGCGGGGAAGGGGACTAAGGTAGAGGTTTTAAGCAAACCAAAACGATTTCGTTTGCCTTCTGCGATGTTTTCTTCAACAAAGCATCGCGGTTGCTATTTCAACGACATTTTATTGATAAAACGTCGCAAAAAGTGTTACAAATCTGCAACGTTTTTATAAAACATCGCAGAAAATTCAATCTTTTTGTGACATTTATCAATAAAACATTGCGGATTGTATGTATTTCTTATAGTGTGTGTATCTGATGAATGCATGTGCATATGTCAAATGAGAATGGGGTGTTACACTTTTAGTATCATTCATTTTCTGTAGGAGGATCCTTCATCTCCCCTAAGCTCAGTTTCATAGATCATCATATTTTCTCGTAGCCAGTCGAGTAAAATAGTGTCTAGATCCTTTGCTGCTTCTAGAGCTGTCACCTTAGGTCTACATTCCTTTAGTAGTGACCTTAGAATCTTCGTTATGAGCTCATCATTGGAATATATTTTTCCTAAATTCTTCAAGACGGTGATGATGTTGTTGAAGCATTCAAAGAATTCGTCTATGGTCTCCCCCTATTTCATGCCAATAGTTTTGTATTGATGTACCAAAAGACTTATTCTATGTTCTTTACCTCATTCGTCCCTTCAAAGGTAACTTGAAGTTTGTCCCACATTTCCTTTTCTATAGAGCAGTAGGATATCTTTTCATATTCTTATAGAGACAAAGTATATATCAGGTGATGTTTTGCCTTAACATTTAGTTATGCATTTTCCTGTCAACATTAGTCTATACTTCTACATTATCATAAATGGGAATTGTAGCTTAAACTTTAATCGCTTGCTATACTTCGATATCTATGGATTAAAGATATATGGTCATTCTCTCTTTCTAGTATAAGTAGTTGTTTTCATTGAAGTAAAGAGGTTTTGAGATAGATTGTCCTTCAAAACTTCTTAAGGTGTTTGTCATAATCTATCACGTGCTGTAAAACACAATAAATGTGAAACTTTGCTCTGATACCAAATGATAAAGCAAACACAAGCAAGCGGGAGAGGAATTATGGGTATAAATTTTTTTTCACAAGTTATTTTAGTTCAAAAGGAAATGACAGAAGCCTATTTATAATTAATACAGTAGGAGCATATTGTGTGATAGGATCCTGTTAAATGAAAGGAGCTTGTTAAATGATAAAACCTTTTAAACGACAGGAGCCTGCTAAACTAAAAGTCTTGCTAAAAATAATTTAAAACAAAAGGCATCTATTCAAATGAAAGGAACCTTTAGCAAGCTAAAAAAAAGGATCCTACTATAACAGTGAAAAAGCCTCTTGCTAAAATAAACATACACACAATATAATGTGAAAACATAAAAGTTAAGAGAAAAGAGATAATGATGTAGTCGATTTATATTGGTTTGGCTTACAACCCAAGCCCACGTCCAGTTCTCAAGTATCCAACTTGAGTATTTCATTATAAAAACAAGTAGTAATTTGACGAGTCCCTCCAAGCTCACAAGTTAATATTTTTCAAAGTTCTCCAACCTTCCAAACTAGTAGTATTTAGCTAGTCTCTATAAGCTCTTAACAGAAAATGAAGTTTGTTCGATATGAGCTACACTCATCTCTCAAAAATATTTTCACTTTCTAAAGCACAAGAAATTTTATAATGATATCACTTTCAAAAGAATTTATGCTATAGTTGTATCTTGAAAGGTCGATCTCAATTTGCAAAGGCAATAGCTCTTCCTTAAGTAGGTTTTTCTTTCAACTAGCCATTACTTCACTTGTATCCTTAGTCAACTGAATGGATTTAATTCCGAATAACTTCGATATCATCATTGTCAAAAATCTTCCAGTAATCACGCAACTAACATATGATCTTTATAATAAGTATGATTCTTTCGGATAAACCATTTTTTAGTTTCGAATAAACCATTTTTTAGTTTCGAATAAACCATTTTTTAGTAAGGTATGTTCATAAAGAAGGAAAACAATTATTCCATGATTTTATTTTCTTTTAAGGAGTACACCTTTGTTTATATATAAGGAAATACATCCAATTTGAAATATAAAATATTATAAGGTTATCATCAAAATCGTTAAATATGAACATTGAGTTAACAATGTAGATAATTGAGTAAGTCAATAAATGATTCGTCACTCTAAAGTAATTAGAGAGAATGTTCTAATATTCTTAATTAGCAGTTATTTATAAAATTATCTTGCCAGAGTGAATTGACATTTAAAAAAGCATTTTTGAAATTTAATTATAAATCAATTATTAATTAGCATGAATGAAAATGATTGGATGAAAAGAGTAGACACTATATCTATACTCTGTCCAATTGAAATATTGAATGACGAAATGATTAAATTATACATCATAATCATACATAGGCAAGTTAAGTTAAACTACCTTGACATTCTTGATATTTAAATGGTCATGATATGTTGCAAGATGTCAATTTTGATATATAATTACAACTTATTTAATTGGAGAATTAAAGATAAATTAAGAGAAGTTTTAATTTATCTTGTGAATTAGAATTAGAATTTATAATTATTGTCAATATAGTAGTAACCTAACGGGAGAGCAGCTTGTAAAGAAAAAATTCAATTTTAATTAAGTTTGACTTAATTATGAAGTTTATAAAATTTTAGGGATCAAATATGATATATTTGACTTTATTAAAATTAAATAAATTATAATTAAAATATGACTTTAATTATAATTTAAGTAAATTGAATTTTAATAAAAATTTAAAAAAAACTCTCATTTTTTTTTCTATAAATAGTAATGAAATAACACTCATACTTATTCCTCTCAAGTGTTGAAAATTGTTTTTGTATATTACATGTGAATGACTAATAATTGACAAATCAGAAATAAGTTTCAAAAGAATATCGACAAAAAAAGCGAATAAGGTACAATTCTTTACCAATCAATTTGTGTTTTATTATTTAAATTATTCAATTATCAAAATTCGATCGAAAATAGTAAAAAACTTTTATTTTCAACTGCGTCTGTGATTTTAATCACAGTTGATTTTACTCAACTAAAGTAACTTAAAACTATGCGAACAATCCAGGCAGCGAAAGACAAATCAAATCAATAATTGCAAGCAAAGCAAACTCCGGATCCCTATCGATTTGTGTTTTATTATTTAAATTATTCAATTATCGAGATCCGATCAAAAATAGTAAAAAGTTTTATTTTCCATTGTGCTTGTGATCAAAATCACAGTTGATTTCCAATAAAGTACTCAACTAAAGGAACTTAAAACTACGTGAACAATCCGGATGCGAAAGACAAATCAAATCAGTAATTGCAAAGAAAGCAAACTCCCGATCCCTATTTAATCCTCAAAGACTGAAACCCATCTTCCAGGACATGGCAAAGTTTTTCCCCACTGGAATATCCAATCCCTTTACTTCTACCATTACACTTGTCTTCTTATCATCCAGATTACGCAGGTACTTATGCTCCAAAGTGCTGATCTCCGTCTTTGAAGCAGTCGTCACAGGCTCCCCATCAATCTCAAGATTAGTCGGATGTCCACTTCCACCCAATCCTAACACAGTTATCTTTTCAATGGTCCAACCATTGTCCAAAGCAAACTTGCCATCCTCAACCTCAGACCACACCTTTACAGTTCGGTGATTAACACTTGCATAGAAGTGAACGTAAGTTGAGAATCCATTGCCAAGTTTCATCTCTGCAAGCTCATCATCATCAAGGAAAAGAGTTCCTTTAGCTTCACCATTGCTTGCCCCTGCTGGGAAGGTAACTATGAGGCTAAAAGGTGTCATTCTAGCAACCTTAGATAACATTCCACCTTGCTGCATAGGTAAGATGGTATTTTGATACAGATGCACATTAATCACATGTAGAGGTGCATCCAGTGTTACATATTTTCCCTCTGATTCAATGGCCTGAGTCATATCGAACATACTATACCAAGTACCAGGAGGAAACAGCGCTGTAACTTCTGATTTACCTTGCTCAAGCACTGGAGATACCATCAGACTGCTCCCTAGCAAGAACTGCGTGCTCACTCCATAACAATCAGTGTAATCTGGGAACGAGAAGAAAAGAGGTCTGGCAATTGGGGCCCCACTGATGTGGGCCTCATAGTTCAACGTATACAGATATGGAAGAAGCTTATATCTCATTCCAAGAGCATTTCTAGCAGACTCAGCCACTGAGTCCCATATATAAAGCTCTTGGCTTGGGGAGTAATAGTTGGCATGATCCCTTGAGAACGGATAGAATGCGCCAAGTTCAATCCAACGGTTGCAAATCTCCTCTGTTGGTTGAGGATAAAATCCACATATATCTGACCCAACCATTGGTACCCCAAATATACCGAAGTTTAGCATAGTAGATATGGAATACTTTAAATTCTCCCAAGTGCCCTGATTGTCACCAGTCCAATGAGCAGCATATTTGCCCGATCCAACATACGTGGAACGTGTTAAAATAAATGGTCGTTTGCCCTGAATCCCCTGAAGGCCCTTGTGTGTGGCAATCGTCTGAGAGAATCCGTAAAGACTATGAGCATCATACTCCAGAACGCCATTGTAGTGAACTGCACTGGTGGCTATGGTTTTGTAACCTATCGGCACCTGCTGTCCTGAAGCGTTTATCTTGTATGGTGGATCATCCCATCTTGTCTTTGTTATGTTCTTGCAATCCAAGCAACAGATCCAGCCAGGTCCAGTCCCAGTTGGACATTTCTTCCCCCTTGGGATCTTGCACAGTCCAGAACAGAAATTTGAAGCTTCATTCATGTCAATCCATAGGCCATTAACAGGAACAAGTTCATGAAAGCGACGAATTTCATCACCCCACCAATCAACTGCTTTGGGATTGAGAAAGTCAGGAAAGTTGACAGCCCCTGGCCAGACTTGGGCAAGGTAGGGCTCACCCTCATACTTGATAAACACGTCATTAGCAATGCCTCTTTGATGTACACCATACGAAGAATTTACAGCGATCCCAGGATCGATAAGGACAACATACTTCATGCCAATGCTATGAATTTTCTCAAGGAAAGGCACAAGCTTATCACGAGGGTAGTTAGTAGGGTTAAGAGTGAAGTCCTTCTTGCCATCCATATGATCATCGTCATTCCAAATGACATCGAGTGGGATCTGAGCCTTCTTGTAATTCTCTACAACATCTTCAACCACAGAGAGATTATGGTAACCCCATCTGCATTGGTGGAACCCTGTAAAATCATGTCATAACTGCATGAGATTAACTGCTTTTGGTTGCCATAATTTGGAGATGAAACAGGGTATCTATGGCACAAGGGCATCCAAAATTTCAGTTTCACTTGCTCTCAAATGAATTTCGAAATTCTCAGTAACATAAACTGTTAAAAACTTAAAGAGGCAGAAAAGGTGTTGAACATAACTTTGAAATATCTAAATAAATTCTGAACTGAAATAACTTATCCTCAATTTGGAAATGGAAATGGACCAGGTAATCTCGAGGAAGTAGAGCAACAATATCCACGTTATACAGTTCATAAGAAATAGAGGGTTTTATGTAATATAGAAAAGAACCAAAATTTGGCCAGTCATAGCCAGCAAAATCTGGATTTCCACAAGCCAACATCAATTGGGACAGATTTTCAGAAAATTTGTGTCTATTCACGTGTGTGTTGAGACTTTTTAAGGTTAAACCAGCAAGCAAGCAAGAAATTTAAGATTGTATTGTAGAGAAAGATTTGAGCTTTATCATATATGTCTTCGGAAACACAGTACCTAAGTCTTGTCTCAATCGCCCATCTACCGACATGGCAATTGGCACCACACAAGCGAACACCTTCTCATCAAAATATAGTAACCACACAAACATAAGGTTGTCTCTTAACCTATTGGCATTGTTATAGGACCAATACAAAACGTGGAAGAATAGGTGAAACCATAAAAGAATGGGCACAGCTGTCTACATGGGGCCACGGAGGCTTAGAAAATAATTGTCTTAGTGATGCATGCATTAGATATTGGAGATAAATTCATTGTAACGTTTTGGGGAAGTGAATAAAAACACTTTGGGCTGAGACCAATGTCCTATTATTTAACGTGGATATTTTACACCTTTAAAAAAAATTGGTAAATTTATATCCTGGTAGGAATAACGACATCCCTATCCTGATTCTGATTCTGGCGCACATGCATTGAGAATGGCTATTATAAAAGAACTTTGTTTCTATCGGGTCTAAAAAGTCCACATAATTCAGCAGTTTCTTTAATAAAACACACTTCTCTTCTGTGATCACCTCAAATCCATCGTTTGTCTTAAAACTCTTCTTTTCAGAATCTTGTCCAACAAATTTTAAGACTGAGATCAACAAGAAAGCAAATTTGTCTAAATAACAATCCTGAAACAGAGAAAAGAGGAGAACGTAATCATTACCGAAAGCCCAGTAAGGCATCGGCGCCGGTCGTCCTATCAAGTCGGTGTACTGTTCAACAACATCCAGAGGTGTTGGACCGGAGAAGAAGTAAAAGTCCAGAACACCCCCAATAACCTTGTACGTCAGAGAAGTCCCTCTATAGAACACGTCCATGCCATTGCTGTTCAACAACAGAACTGCGTGAGCATAGGCTTTCCCATCCACATTCCGAAGATCCAAGTACATCGGATGTGAGCCGTACAAGTCTGTGTTAAGGTTAATGGCTGAGGCATCAGTGGTATACAAAGTGTAGGGATCTCCAGGATATAGTTTGATTCCATGAGGCTGTGTGTTCTCTCCTAGACCATACAATGAAGCATCTTTTGGCAATTGCGTGGATATTTCCAAGTACTGGTCTTTAAACACCATTTCACCAAAATCATTTGACCCACTAGAGCTAGAATTGAAAAGGGTCTGCCCATTTGATTTTCTGTTCACTGCAAAGCTAAATGGGTCAGCTGTGTAGCTAAATAGCAGCTCAGAGCCCGAAAATTCTTGAACTTTCAGTGGGTTCTTTGTCAATCTCCCTATAGCTTGCTTATTTAAAGGTGCCTTCTCTCTTGGCAAGAGATTGTATGGAATTTCCCATCTCTGCTTCGTTGCGTCAGTTATGTGAACCCTTAAACGATTTTGAGTTTCTTGCCTGCAAAAGTTCAACAAAGACAGCTCCATTTTAGTGTTTTAACTTCTGGATTTCACCCTAATATGCAACAAAATGCAAACAAGACAAGACATTTACTTGACATAGAGCTGCAATAGTGAGATATCAGCACCGTAGACATTGTTCTTCTGCTTAACTTGGAGGTGACCCAGCAAGCCACCATCAGAGGTCTTTTCCGTGGAGATGAGACGGTAACCTTGGCCAATGTTAGAGGCTGTGGCACACTGGATCGAGAGTAGAAGCAAAAGAGTGAGGCAGAGGGAAGCAAATAGAGTACAAGAACAAGAAGACATTATAACGCTTTGGTTTGCGAAGACAGAGACTGGCTAACTACTGCTAACAAGTATTGAGCTTGCGCTGAAGTATTAATGTATTTATATATACTAATGCTGATCAAAAGATATTGACGCAATATGATTGTGTCGATTATGAACATAGAAGGCTGAATTAGGGGAAGTGGAGAAATGTCATCCGGTGCATGCGAGGAACATGAGGTGTCACGAGGCCATCTCTGCCAACTGATAAAGTGATGATGATGGTACATGGGTCCGCTTCTACAGTCTATCTTTTGCTTATCTCTTTGTGTTATTTTTTGGACAATCGTTGTCTTCCACTTCCAGACTTTGATTGATAGAATATCTGCTACGCTTTGATTGACAGAATATCTCCTACCGCATCAACAATATCTCATGTGTAAAGAGGCAGCACCTCGTGTGCTTTCTCTAATGAAGCACTACAAAAGATTAAATAGTAATTTATTAACAAGTAAAGGTATTGTGCATAAGACTATAGAACATTAACTTTATGTTCAGTTATAATATCTGATTAACTGTTACAAACACAACCCGTAAATCCTATTCAAAATTGTTGGTGTGAGTTAAATATTAGCAGAAATTCCTTTACCACACCAATTACACCAACGTGTGCAGCAAATGAACCAAAACTTAAGAAACCGATGGACAATTTAAAGTAACCATGAAATTAGATAAATAGAAGTATACTTAATTTACTATTCATTTTGTTTGATTAAGCAATTAGAGACTTTGTATAAGCTCATCAACTTACGAATAAATAGTTGAAACTTTCAATAGTCTTTTACAAAAACTGTTTGAAACAACGTAAATAAAGATCTTTTATATACCTTTCTTAATGTACAAGTCTTTTAAAATGTCAGAGAAATCTAATAGTTGTCATACTTAAATAGGTACAAAAGATAACTTTATTAAGTCTTCATCTCAGATCTCATAAGTATCGATTCACACTAATAAAGTATCACTCTTTTAGTAGACTTCAATCCACTTAATTATATTATTTATTAGACCACTTTTATTATCTTATATTAGATTTAATTTTATTTTTATCCTAATTTAAAAATAACAACTAATAAATGTATAATATAAAATAATTAAACATTCTTGGACAAATATTAATTTTTCATATCTATAATAAAAATAATAAAAGATAAGGGAATAAAACTAATAGTGTTGGTCGACCTTTGTAAACTATTTTATCAGTCCATTGGTCAATCATGTTAGACTTTCAAAATTTGAAGATATCAAAAGCACATGTCAAATGTGATACAAATATAATATAATATCTAATAACTTTAATAATATGAATAAGAATAGAATGTGAAAAATAACAATAGTGCCTAAATAATTTATAATATATCATATTTCGTTCGTTGATTTTAATTTCTCTAAATTTTATGTTAAATTGTAATAGAAAATATGCTCTCTCACTAAATACTAAATTACATTCGAAAAAATATTTCTTAGACTAAAGAACTTACACCTCACTATTCTCATTAACTTGTAAATTTATCAATATACTTAAATGTGTTAGAAGACATATTATCTAGGTTAAAGTATAAATATGCCTAATGACCTATAACATGCTTAAGATTAACACATATCTTAAGACTTTTACTTGTATTATGAAAATGTAAAGTAATTTGTATAATTGAGGATAAAATGACAATCATCAATATATAAAAACAATGTAGTCATAATACAACAAAAGAAAATTGTATCTAGAGCAAATATACAATTATATCTAACTAGTAATGCTAAAGGGCTTCAAAATAATATACTACTATATCTATCTAAAATAGTAGGAAAAAGTCCTTTATTCAAAAGATCAACCAACATATACTCATTTAGAACATGCTTCACGATAATGTCACATTTTGTACAAGTTCCTTTTATAGTCAAATATTTGGACCTTCGAATACTTAGACCTTGTGATATTATATCACAATATTACTAAATAAGTCTAGTAACTAAATTAACCATAGATAATCCAAAAATTAAAGCTCTCAATTAAACTGAATGTCAAGCAGTCTTATAATGTATAACAAACTCAACATGCATATTATAAGAGGTTACAAGTGCCTTCTTGACACTTTTTTCATGAAACAACTACACTTACTACCAGAAAATGATGTGGACTTTCTATCATTTGGATATTTAACAAAGTTAGAATAAATGATATTTAGCAAGATAGAATCTATGTACCTAATCAAATTTAATTTTCTAATTTTCATGTATGTCAACATAATATCATTTGTCCTTTAAAGATATTTCAAGCTTATTTAAATGCCTTCAAGTGGTTTATATATGAATTATATAAATTTCTACCTAATACTTCAACAACAAATGCAATGCTTAATCTAATATAGATATGAGGATATACCATATTACCAATTATTAGAATGAGGAACATTTTATGACCTCTCTTTCAACATCATTCTTAAGACACTATGTCAAAGATATCTTTTCTTCAAAAGAGAATGGTGTTACATATATAATTGTTTTATATTAAACCTTTTTATCACACACTCCATATATGCTCATTGAAAGAAACCTAACAAGTTTTAAGATCTATCCAAATATCAAGGAAGAAAGATATTTACCAAGATCTTTCATGTCAAAATACTTAGATAATAAGTGCTTAATCTCAAGCAATATGGCTAAGTCATTTGATGCAATCAAGATATCATCTACATATAAAAGTAGAAAAATGACCTTGCTTCTCCTAACCTTGTTGTATAAATATCTTTCAACTTTATTTTTCATAAAACCAAATAAGATAATTATCTCATTAAATTTCAAATACCATTGATGAAAAACTTGTTTCAATTTGTGTAATTATCTTCACAATTTACAAACCAAATGACTCTTTTCATTTTCTTAAAACATTTAAGTTGTATAATAATTTCTCAATTATTTATGATTCACTAATTCTAAATCCTCCTTCTTTATAATAGAACTTCTAGCCCTTAAAATGATCTAGGTAACTTATTCACTAATTCTAAATCCTCCTTTAGTCTTATTCACTTCATGAGGGAATCGAGGGAAGAATACCTATGAACAGGAATACCCATTTCAAATTCTTCTGGAATCCATAAAAGCAAACAACTAGAGAACCAATAGAAAACTGTCAAAAATAGATCCAAAGGAAGCAGGCAAATCTTTGGAGAAATGTAGTGGATGTAGACACTCCAATTGAGAAACCAAAACATTTCCAATCAACTGTGGTTAATAGGATGATCACTTCTTTACTGAAGTTGTTGCAAGAAGGAGCAAAAACCTGGTCTAACACATTGGTATGTTATTTTTTTTCTAAACAAGAGGCTTTCTTTCCCTCAAGTTCCGAACTTGGCACATAGTAGATGGGGAAATAAATGTTTTAATAAAATTCTACTAACTGAGGAGGACTCATTCCTATTCAAATTTATAGAAATGGATAATATAAATACGCTTATTAAATCTGTTCATTGGCACATTGGAGGTTAGTTCAATGTTTGTCTAAAAATTGACTTTTGGAATGGAGTTTGAAAGAATTAAAATTAAAGTCATACCTCTATGGATCAACTTACCTCTATGGATCAACTTCCATAATATTCCACTAGAGCATTGGACGTTAGATGGTCTAAGTTTTCTAGCAAGCTCAGTGGGCAATTCAAAGTCCTCTAATCTTAAGGGAGGATCTTACTTCTCTCACGACCATAATTCCAGTCGAAGCTCGTGTAATGAAAGTTATTGAATAGGAAGCATGGTCTATAAACTTCAGGGGCATTAAATAGATTACAAAAACACTTCCTTGATTATCCTCCTAAACCCACAAGGAAGGACAAAGCAATTTGGACAATCAACAACAACGGTGAATTTACTAATCCTTTATGTTTAAAAGCTTTCAGTCCTCAAAATCCTAATACACAATGGGATAACATTGTATGGAAAGGCTCCTTGATGCCCAATGCTTCTTCTGTTACTTGGCTAGTTGCTAAGAGATTAAAAACCAAGAATAGAATAAAGGGATCCACTAATCCACCATGCACTTTATGATTTCTTAAATCTAAAGTCATCAATCACTTATTTTTCCAATGTAGCTACACTAGCATTATCTGAATCATAATGCAACATAGCCTCAGATTGGGATAAGTAACTTGTGTAGGGTGAGAATTAGTATAAAAGACTAGGCAAAGTTTAGAAATATATCTAAGCTTTAGCTTAAACTTTTCAGTTTATACAATCTGGTGTGAAAGGAATCAAAGACTGGATAGAAATTGCAAAACAGAGAATTATGCTCTTGCTCTTAAGATTTGCTGATGGATTAGAGAAATTCTACTAGCTCACAAAGCTACTAACGGTCTAAGCTACTCAGTTAAGAGAAGAGGGAACCTACAGTGATCTATCTCACCATATCTACTAGCTGTTCTAATTGATGTTTGATTGTAAGATTATGATGATTTTTGTAACATGTTTCTATACAACTTTGTATTAACACCTTGTTGATTTTGATTAGGCAATTCAGTGAATTCATTTCAATTAAAAAAAAAGTATTTTAGGGATGATTTACTTAACACTGTTCAATAGCTCACCTAAAAAATAATCTAGAAAGTTAGTTCCTCTCTCAGTATATTCCTCATTATATTTTTTGAAGTATGATTCCACTTTTGGGCACATGAGTACTTAATACAGTAACTCAATTTGTGGTTTCCTGAGTATTCAAGGGAATTACATCACTGCAAGATGTTGATTTTCTTTCTACTGACTAACAGGGTTTATATGGTGGGTTGTGGCTCTTTATGTTTCTTCAGATGCAAAGGCGAGTGAGCTGTAAATCTTAGAATTATGATTAAATAACAGGAGAAGGTGGATGAGACTTGGGAAAGAATGAATATCCTCAAATTTGTAGAATAAATTAAGGAAATATCCCATTAAATGAACGTAAAAGCAACTGGAAGTGGGAGATTCCAGAAAATCCAAAGCGTAATTGACTTCGCCATTTTCCATACCAAATGATAACCCCCTCGTGACCCTTCAATTTAAATACCCAACTCTTTCCATTTGTCTTCTGTAGCAAAGCCTTTTAAATCAATAATTACACAGTGCCAGCATGTGCCTCATTTAATTAAAGAAAACAACATGTCATGTCAGAAAAATCTGCTTCGGATGCTGGCCTTTGGACCCTCCCTCCTCATTGCCTTTGTCCCTACCAACCCGAACCCGCTGCTTTTAATTCACCCAGTCGTACAATTTTTTCTTCTCTCCGTTGGCAACATGCTATTAGTCAAGGGTAAAGATAAGTGGGCCATTTAAAGAACAAATGATGATTCTATGCAAATTATCTTTAATTTGAATTATTAACTTAAATTCAGCTAATTTTGTATCGTTTATTTATATTCGAAGCTCCTAACTTTATCAACCAACAACCGGATCACTTTCAAGGAGACCAACGCTGCTCGTTTGGCTTTGGCTTTGGCTTTGGAGCGTAGTGTAATTATAGATAACTGCCTTGTAATGACACCGGGTTTCAACAGGACATTTTTTTTGGGGAGTCCAAATAATGCAAACTACGTTCATGGATAGACAAATGATTTATATTGCACGCCACAACATAGGATTTTGCGAAGATGATTATATTGTCCGGTGCTCATAATTAAGTTTGATTCTCCTGTGCACTAACGATTTGTTTGGTTAGCGTCTGCAACAGGCAGAGATAGGACAAGACAGGACAGAATAGGACAGGGCAGGATAAGAATTGAAGACAGTGAGATGTTTGATTGCGGTGGACAGGACAGAGAAAATTGTCTTCGTCCTGCGGACAGAAATGTGTTTGGTTGCAGTGGACAGAACAAAA
>JANJEY010000003.1:34718643-34731590 GCA_024703695.1 Erythroxylum cataractarum
GTCTGTTCCTGAAGTGTTGGGTGGAAATAACATGTTCAATGTGGATAAAACCAGCAAGGATCGTTAAAGGATTTAAATTTCTAATTTTTTTTCATCAAATCCAATGTTATATTGCTTAGTGAGCATGTTCAGTGGACTTAATTCATTTTGAAGTTTTCTTCTATTTTAAATAATATCTTCCATATTCAAAAAGTATCTTGTTCTGTTAACCTCCTGCATATAATTTCCTCCCTGAAGGTGAGATGGGAGGGTAGTCTAATGTGTTGTTTAGTCTTTTCTGCAACGAAACATTTTTAACATTTTATGTTTATGAAAACAGAAGTATGAAAAGGAAATGAACTTTAATGCATTACAGTTTTTCGCATCTAATGCAATGTCCCTTGGAATTAAGTATTGTTTTACTTTTCATTTGATTGGTTTATGTAAATATTTTTGAGTTAGAACCACTGCATGGTTTCACTACAAGAAAATAATACAATCCGTGACATTAGTAACGATTTTTTTGTAACGTTTAAAAAACATCACGAAAAGTTTTAAGCTTTTCGTGACGTTTTTATAAAACATCACGAATTTATAATACTTTTTGCGACGTTTTATGAATAACATTGATGCTGTTTAAAAAATACAGGGGAAGATGTTGGCATCGGAAGATTTGGTGAATTGCGGCCCAATTTCTAATTAGAGCCAAGACCAATCACATGAAGAACACACTGTATAATGATGGTGATCTAAATTAATAAAATTAATGCTTTGAAGACTATTTTGAATCTGCGAAAGATGACGCATCATTGGAAGGCTTTAATGTATAGAAATTGAAAGACAAATGAAGGTTGACGAAGATTGGATAGTAGTCCATTGACAGTAAGAACTAGCCTCTAGGTTTAGCACAATATTTTTGCTATGGTTGGAAGGCTTTAATGTATGCCTTAATGTATGTTGTCGATTCCTTTAATACATATTCTCCTATTTAAAAAAAACGTAAATATTGTACTTCTTATTTTTAAAATTTATTTATTTAATTTTGCTCTTTTCCTTTGTTCTATTCAAAGAAAAATAACAATAACACTAAAATATAAAAAATTGTATTTTAAAAAATAATTATTAAAATCAAAAAATAATTATTAAAATCAAAAAATAATTATTAAAATCAAAAAATAATTATTAAAATTAAAAAAATAATTATTTAACAAATAATTATTAAAATAAAAAATAATTATTAAAATACAAAAACTTCGCAAAATATCCAATCTTTTTGTGACGTTTTTTAAAACGACGCGGAATGTTTTTATTTTTTGTGACGTTTTCTTAAAAACGTCGCAGAAACCTTTTGCCTACACTACATTTTAAGACGTTTTTTGTGATATTTTTTAAAACGTCATAAATGATATTCTGTGACGTCTTTTGAGATTTCATGACGTTTTTTAAACGTCGCAGATTGTCTTGTTTTCTTGTAGTGAAATCTTTCTGAAAGAAAGGGAAAACATACGATAAGTACTTATAACCTACAACATTTATCTAATAAATGTATAAAAATTAATTAAAAATAAACTATATTTTTTGTACCTCAAACTCCTGATAATAAAAATCCTTTGTCACCTGAGAGATATTCTTCTATATATAACTCTTAAAGTCATTCTTCTCCTTACATTTGGATGTCACGTTTCTTGAGCACAGTCTAGACGAAATGAACCTAATATAAAATAAATTTATATAATTTTTAAATTTAAACCTATAACTTAATTATAAACATATGTTGTTTCACATATTTTTACTTACAGATTGTTGACAATTGTGATATAAGTTCTTCCATCAACTCCCTCAGCTTTAGGTTGGAGGTCGCCTCTTTCATCTACATTATCTTTGTCAATATAGGAGTGATGGATGGTATAGTTGTAGTTATGGAAGGTGATGCCTTATCTATAAATGTAGTAGCTAGAGGTACAACATCTAATTCTGTTACAGCTGCAGAATGTGATGCTTCACCTGGAAAGTAATTGGCTCCAAATTGTGGTCTGAACCTTAGTCGTATTATATCCTATTTTCTCTTTGATGACATATTTTAACCTGAAATTTATATTTTTTAATTAAATATATAACAATATATTGTTGATTCAATAACTGATTTATTAAATATAATATTCTATTACAAACACAAATTAATTGGTATCAACACTTAATTGTAAATCAAAATCATCATCATCTTCTTTTTATGAAGAACTAGAATTAAAATTCAGCTCTTCTTGAGATCTATTGCCCTCCTTATCCTCTCCAAATGAAATTTCAACATATTCATTATTTGGATTAAAGGTTCATTCTCGTCATATACAAAAGATGCATTTATTTCATAAACATCTTCCTAAAACGCTTCACTTTCAATTCTAACTTATCTCGTCGTAAGTTGGCTTGGATTGCTTGCATCGCCAACACGAAAGGTTTAAATTGTCTAAATCTTCTTCGTTGGCTAATTTCAACTAGATTGTATTGACTATGAACTTTTGTACCACTATTAGGAGTTGGATTAAACTAGTCACACTTAAATATCACACTTCGTTTTATTAGCAATGTAGGTATTCCATTTCAAGTATCTCAATAATTTTACCATAGTAATCTATCAAATCTCCCTGTGTGCAAACTCCACTATTTACTATTTCCATACTTTGCCCATGATATTCTGTATGATATTTGTATCCATTAACAAAATACACTGAATATGATTTAATAGTTCGCAAAGGCCCTTTCTCAAGATCACATATGAACTTGTTTTCCATTGGATTTTCTAAAGCCTACACAAAATAAATTACCATATTAAATAGAATAATGTCATTTGAGCACTTTAATCTTATAATTCAATCATTTCAATAATTGTAAGTAAAAACTTACATATTTTTCGAACCATCGAGGAAAGTGTCTTCCAATTTCTTTATTGATATCATCCTGTGTTTTCTCAGGCATTAGCTTATGTAAACATTCCTCGTATAATATAAAAATATTATTATGTATTTCAGTTGTGAATAACACTAAATTTCAAATCCCAAATAATTAATTTCAACTTCTGCATGAAAGGTTGAACCTCTTAACAGTTCAATAAAATGTAACCATAGGCAGCCTCTATTTCTTCCTCTATTAACATTCTTCTTGTTGAACGCCCATATGTTTGTACAGGGTATGTGAAAATGGATAAGTTACCATTAGTGTATTGATGATGATTGAGTTATGTTTGAGGGATTGCTATGTCGTTTCAGGATTATTCTTACTCAACCCATGTAAGACTTCACTTTATGTAATGTTATGATTATTTATGTGTGTTTATTAGTTTATGGTATTTGAATGCTCATGCTTAGTCTACATAGAGATATGGGGTTGAAAAATATGTTGTAAGTGTACCATAAGAGTGGGCATTCATGTAGGACATTCCATTTATCAAGTTACTTCATCATTTACATAGAGATATGGTATGTGATGAAGCTGTCCAAAGTGGTAATCAAATCTAATTAACAATTAGTTTAGGAATGGATGTTGAGAGATTACAAACCATATTTTAATCATTATTTGGGATTATTCAGTCCAAGTATTGAGAGAGAAAGGGCTGATACATTAGAAAATACTTAGGACTAAACATGATCATATTGACAAAAATTGAAAGAATGCATGGGGTAGTATGGGTAATCCTAGCTTTAGTAATTCGATTTTTTCAATTTCAGTGTCAATTCATTTTTGTTTTTGACAACCTTAATTTTGTGATTTTTTTTCTCTGAATTACTACTTTGATTATTTTAATTGTTCATTAATTAATTACTCAAACAAAGTTTAATTTAAACTACTAAGTTGACCACACAAATCCTGTGGTATTCGATACAAAGTATATTACAAGAATACCCGTGCACTTGTGGTACTTGGGAAAATAAGTAGGATAGTTAAATGCCTATCAAGTTTTTGTTGCCATTCTTGGGAATTTGGCGTTAGCATTAATGGTAGTTTAAGTGGCTTTGAAGATGATGAAGCTGCATGGAAACTACATATGATAGCCCCATGCAATGTGAGTTTTATGGAAAATAATGAAAGAATTAAGAGGTTTTCAGCTAGATAAAGGATGCATGAAGCAGGTGGAAACATGTTGAACAAAACCGTAGCATAACATAAACAAAACTGAGCCAATAGACATTGTGCAATTAATCATAAAATGCAATAGAAGATGTAACCAGCGCATATTTCATACAAACAATTGCAAAAGTTCAAAACTACAACACTGCATGCTAAGCAAGGAGCATAAATGCAGACTATGCCTGCATTTAACACAGATCAGACATTTGTGTTTAACACACATTGTGTTCAATGCAAAAAGTGTCTTATTCAACAGACTTGTGAGGCTTTTAAATTAAAACACACCGTAACAAGGTAGGTAGAACAGTATGGTGGACCAAAAATTAATTAGAAAATTATGGGTGTTTCTCAACTAGGGGTTATTCAATAGAGGTTGAAGCATTTTTTAGGAGAGATTCATGAAGGGTTAGACGTCCTGACACTAGTTTTGAGGCGACCACAAAGTCGATGACCTAGGTTAAGTGTATTTCACTATTTTTTTGTTTCTTTCTCTCTTTAGAAATTGATTGTGTTATCCTATGTTAATTGATTTGGGTTTTGTGTATGGATAATCGTATTCTCGTTATTATTGGATTATTTATGTATAAACCCATTGGGTATTATGAAAAGATGATTTGAATGCGTTCATTAGATCATTTATTTAAAAACTCATTGTTAGAATTTTGATATAATCCGTAATTTTTATACTTAAAATTCATGTGGAGCGACTAATGATTTGTAATCATTAAGGATAAAATAACCTAGGTTAAATGATGCATCATATGTGGTCATTCACTTGATTAATCGGTTTTTCTAATTTGTAATGGTATTTCCTAATTGAATCTAGAGATGGTACGCTAAGTTATTTGGTAGTTAGGATTAATTAATGATTGTATCTTGATTAAACACTACCTAAGGAAAAACTTGAGTTAATTATTAACCCACAATTAATAATTGCTAGGAGAGGTTTGAGAACAATAAATTAATGGAATATGTTTAATTAGGGTGTAAGCCAAGATTGAACTAAAGAACTAGGTTCCTACCAAATTTGTATCATTTTTACATGTTTTCTTTACATTACTTTTGTTAGTTATTTCAACTTTATTTTATGTTCTTATTTCTAAAACCAAAACCCCCTTAATCTAAACACCAATTAATTTCATTTCAACAACTTTACACACACTCTTTCAGGGATCGACCTAGACTCATTACTACTATAGTAGTAGTCTAGTTTTTATTTGAATAGTGTTATGATGTGTTGTCAGCTTAACAAAGGGAAAATTCACATTAAGGAGTAGGCTATTAGGATAATGTAGTTTATAAAAAGAAAGAATGCCTATATCATTTCCATGTTAACTTATGTGATAAAAATGTGGTCTTGAATACTCAAAGCAAAGTCAGGATGTACATGTCATAAAGGTAATACATAAACCTAAAATAATGAGACTGATATGGATGTGTAAGACTAATAAGGCTCAAAATCTCACTGGCTTTTGTCTACCACTGGTCACTACTCTTCTAAAGATGATGCATATTGACCAATCACAAGAGTAAAAGTACATGCTAAGTTTCTATGGATTATTTTAGTAAATTCACTCTCTAATTATGACTGTATAATCCTAGAAGTAATAGAAAAATAGAAATTATTTGTTTATTTTTTTATGCTCTATCTCATTTTGTTGAAAACTTAAAAAGAAAGAACAAACAAACTTAAAAACACACATGCATATAAGAAAGAAATGTAAAAATGTAAAGGAAAAGAAATTAACTTCCCTTGGGTTGCCTCCCAAGAAGCATCTTTATTTAATATCGCTAGCTCGACTCCTTGTTTTCCTTATATGACGAAATTATGATCTTCTAGTGTCACGATATGTGCTCTCTCCACATTAGGTTGTTCAGGATAGAGCCTTAGTTAATGACCTCTAATTTTTAACATATTCTCTTTCTTCAAAATCTCAATCTTTACTGAGTCCCCACACTCTTAAAATATCTCGAATGTCTCTTCACCTTTTTCTTCCTTATTTAATTTCTCCAATCTGCTATGTAAAGGTGAAGGGTTAATATTAACAGCAATAAGGCACTTAGCATTTACCTATGACCTAAATGACATTTCATTTTCTGCTTCAGGCTCCTCCTCAACTTCTTCTTCCCGAGAAATTCCTTGAGTAGTTCTCTCAAGATTCTCAAGCTCCTCTTCACTTTATAAGGTCTCTGCACTAATTTCCTTTGAGTACACCTCAAGTTATGATGGTTATTTCTCTCAACTTTGTGATTCTAAATGGTTGATAACTTCCATAATCTAACCCATCTAGGTTACCAAGTTCTGGATTCTAGATCTTATTTCTTGCTGAAATTACAGAGTATTAGTACCAAGAAATTAAATTAAATCTTCCAGGGATATACCTGAGTTGTAATAAAAAGCTTCTTGTCTGTGCAAGAATTACTGTGTTTCCTACAAAATATTAAGGAAATAATTTTGTTGATTATCCCATCCATAACTAAAGTTAGTATGATCATTCCAAACTTTGTCATAAGATTGAGAATATGAGTTATAAAAAAAATTACTTCTAGCCATGACTTTTTAACCAAAAAAAAGTTAAAAAATCATAAAACAACTGAAAAGAAACTAATGATAAACATATATGTACAAAACATCAATTAAAATCAAGAACCAAAATTAAAGCATTGTACTCCTCGACAACAACGTCAAAATTGATGTAACTAAACGTACAACTAAAGTAGTGGTGAGTATAGGTCGATCCTACAGAGAGTGTGTGCAAAGCTTTTAAATGAAATCAATAGGTGTTTAGATTATGGAGAGGTTTGGTTTGGTTTTAAATAAGAAAACAAATCAAAACTAATGAAAAATTTTAAAAAAACATTAACGAGTGATAAAAGTGATGAATTTGTTATGGACCCTGTCATTGGTTCAATCTCAACCTATACATAGTTGAACATACTTCATTGAATTATTATTCTCATACCTCTCCTAGCAATTTTTAATCGTAAGTTAACATTAAGCTCTGTTAACTCTAGTTTTCCTTTAAGTCGTGTTTAATTAAGAAGAGCTCGTTAATTAAACCTAGCTATCAAACAACATAGAATAAGCTTTCTAGAATTAATTGGATAGTCGCATTATAAATTAGTGAAACAAATTATTCAAGGTAAAACCCACAAAATCCCAAGTCATTTAACCTA
Organism: Erythroxylum cataractarum; assembly: GCA_024703695.1. Classification (NCBI taxonomy): domain Eukaryota; kingdom Viridiplantae; phylum Streptophyta; class Magnoliopsida; order Malpighiales; family Erythroxylaceae; genus Erythroxylum; species Erythroxylum cataractarum. The sequence continues at coordinate 34,725,922 of JANJEY010000003.1, forward strand.
GCTTATGTTATCCCTAGTAATTCAAGACCACTAGTTGATACAAATGAATCTCATCATAACAATTACGGATTATATTGAAATTCTAGAAATGGTTTCATGCATAAACAATCTAACGATACTGATAATAAAGATCATTTATATAGGATCGATATTACCTCCAAACTGACATCGAGAAGCTCATCCCTCTATAAGTCTCCCAAATATCTCCTATATCACGCCTCTCTTATTTCTCAAAATCCAAATGATTCCTCCAACCTTTCATAAACATTTCATGCTTCTGTTATCACTTTTATACTAAAAATTAGGTTTTTGGGACAACTGATCATTTCTCACAAGCATGCATATGTTGTTCACAACCATGAGTGTGAGTCGTGGGGTTCATGACCGTAAGCCACCTTACATAGGTATGACAAGGAGTGTCACGTCCATGCAACATGTTTCATGGGTGTGAGAGATGTCTCACACTCGTGACATATTTTTCATGGTCGTGAGAGATGTCTCACGACCATAACAAATTGATGTAGGTCGTGAGTCACATCCTGCACTCTTCATCTTGATGTTTTATCTCTCACGCCTATGACACATATATCATGGTCTTGAGAGATGTCTCACGACCATAACAAATTGATGTTGGTCGTGAGTCACATCCTACACTCTTCATCTTGATGTGTTCAATATATACTCATCATCTTCATGCATTTTCTTGTCTCTTCTTGCTCTAATCTTTCTCATTCTTGCTCTATAAAGACAAATAATTGTGAATCTCTAAAAACATCTCAAATATTGTGCTTTCGACTCACTTAAGCTCTTTTGTTTCCGAATTATACCTAAACTCGAATATGAACTAAAGTGAATGTCTTAAGCATTTTGTATCATTAATCACTACGTATTATAGAACAAATGTATAATGAATTAAAAATATATCAATACCCCAAATGTGGCTGTGGATTATATGGTGAAATGATAAACAACCCAGTTACGTTCTATATTATTGACATGCAAGTTGAGTTGTTAATGACGTACATGGTGGGACGTATATAGCCATGGCAAATGCGATATAGTGAGCTGGGTTATACAATTATTTATATCCTGTTGGAATTTGTTTCACACTAGACATTTTTGTCAGCAGTCCAGATGAAGTGATCTTCACTGGATTAAGATGTGAAGTTCATTTGTAAGTTATTACATTTTTTATTTAAAGTTTAATACAATCAAATTTTTTGAAAATAAAATGTTCTCTATATTATCACATTTGCTTTTCTAAAGAGAAATAAGGTCTGTAACACACTCATGTCTTCGGTTGTATTCCTTTTTATTATTTTTTGCCATATGACATGGTCTTCTTTGCATATGTAACATATTGTGTCTTTAATACCAAATTTTATGAGAGAAACACAATTAAACAATATGATCATATTCGATTAAGATTTCATTTTCTTCATTATTGCCTTGTAACTCCTATAATACACTACTAACTTCATTCCTTAAACAACTCACAATTTCTTCAAATATAATATAAAACTAATTAAACAAAATAATTTGAATGGAAATATAGAAAAATACACAGTGAATTACATGTACATTATATGCACATCAAATCAAGTTTACTAAAAATACATGAAGTTTAATATGTTATTATAGCTTAAATGATCAATTAAGGACTTTATAGAATAAATAAAACCCAAATAGGTTGAGAAATATTATAGAAAATTTCAATAATACTTTTTTAAATTAGTCATAATGTTTTGAACCAAGCTTCAATTATCATGATTCAAGATTATACCTGAAGCTCAAAAAGAGATTTATTTTTTTTTAGGAAAAAGTGAAGAACATGACTTAGGAATATGAATGTGTCTCACGGCATGTTCTTTAAATAAGTAGCTCCATCAAACACACGCCTAAAAACATGATGGTTTCTTAAGCTAGTTTTTCACTTTTTTCTTTAAACTCAAGACATAAAAATTTTAAAGTTCTTCCCAAGCTTTATTTAGCATCTTAAAAAATTTCAAGCAGAGTTTGGACGAGAAATTAATATCTATTTTGTGATACATGGATGTCAAGTAATGTTGACATTGTTTTTTTTTTCATTATGGTGCCTTAGACATGCAAAATATTGTTTTAGATAAGGTAATCATATATTTCATTATTGATAAGATTTTGTGTTATAGTTTATGGATATTTACAATGAAATTTGCTTATATGAGAATTTAATATCTTTTTCCTCTTCTTCTATTTTCCTTGAAAGGAATGCATAATTTTTTGGCTCTTTTATCCAATATTGTTATTGTTGATGTAGAGTATGTATGTAAAGTGTCAAAGTATTGTGAAGACCATTTTGTTGATAAATTTGAGGACTTATAAGAATAAGGATCATAGAAGACAAAAATTTTCATTCATTTTCATTAGTGATGAAGTTGAGAGTTTATCACTAGATATGAATCATGAATCAAGATTTGTTAAGTTAGAAATTGATCATTATACAACTTGGAAGTCAACCACTTAGCCTTTTCTCTAAACATTTTGCAAAGAGGATATTTTGTAATTAAATTTTTTGTTTGAAAGTGATGTTGTTTTGGCCTTCTTTTATGATATCCTATTATCCCGTACTTAAATGGAGGTAGGACATTTAATTGTAATAGAATTAAAACTCTTGGCCTTTAACAACTAATGAAATATTTTTTGTATAAAATGTTAGTATATTTTACACAAAGTGATTATTTTTTTGGTCCTAAAGAGTACTTTTGAATAAAGTGATGTTATTTTGTGGTATAAAATGATTATATTTTTTAATTAAGGTATTGTTATCATTGATTTTTATAAGTGATCCCTTTTAATTGGTTATGTTTCATTTTTTTTTTTGTAGTATAAAAGCTTAAATTTGAACTGTGAAACATAGTTTTTACATTTATCACAGCTGATGGTACCTAATTTTGAATGAATGTTACTTTTTGCCCTTAATGTTACATTAAATGTTGCTTTTGTTTCACTATCTTTGATGATTTTTTTGCTAAATTACCAACTACATCTCACCATAACCTTTTTCCACATTACAATCTTAAAAAGTTCTTTGATTAATGATGATGCATGTGAATGCTCATGGTGGAGAAATGAAATGATATGCAAAGTCATGGAATATCATGATCATGAATGGTGTTTGAGTGTACCTATGGATCTATCTTATTTAAACACATTTTGTCTAAATCTACCACTAGATTGTTCAGTTTTTAAAGGAAATGATTACTGATTGATTATAAGTAGAAGCATTGGATGTTGGGTTCTTGTTATGATTTTAAAACTTATTTTTTTTAACTTATAGCTATCTATTCTTGTGAAATATGAAAATTATGAAAGTATTTTATTTTGTGACTTTGATTTTGTTGTTTTTTGCTTGGACGGTCAAAAGCTAAGTATGGAGGAACTGAATGTGTGCTTGATTGTTTATACATTTACTCCATAACGCTCTATGATTATTGTTATAAAATGCTTAAGATACTCGCTTTAGTATATATTTAGTATTAGGTACAAATTTGAACCAAAAAACTAAAATGGATTAAAAGCACCTTCCTTAAGCTAACATTTTGATGTTCAAATCCTTCATGGAATAAGAAGAAGATGGATTGTGGTGAGGATTAGACAAGAATTCATAAGAAGAAGAACAAGTCAGTAGAACCTGGGTGATACACAGCTATATAAAAATACTTATATGGTCATGTTTGTATTCAAAAGATAAATTTTTGGCTTACATAGTTGGATACACGGGCCGTATATCCAACAGTGTATCTTCACAATTTCCATATTTTTCTAACTTATATGATTTGATACACAACTATGTATCAAACTATTTATACGCTCAGAAACCTAATTTTTCATATAAATAGAACTTTTTGATGGCAAAAAGAAGGAGAATCATCTTAAGACTTTGTGAAGGACAGAAAACTTACTCTTTTAACACCCAAAAAGGGCTAAGCTTCTTTAATCTGGTTTGGAAGTCAAATTGATGCCTAGGATCACGCTTAAGTATAACTTTTCATTATTTTATTCTGAATCCCTCTCTTTATGGATTGATATTATTATCCTATGTCTATTGATTTAGGTATTGTAAAGATTATCTGAATGTGTTCATTAGATTACGTATTGTATCTAGAAGCTTCAATACAATACGTAATAATTATGTTTTAGATTCGTTTGTAGCCACTAATGATTATGAATCATTAAGAATAACATAACATATGTTGAATAATCTAAACTCGTGTAGTTACTGCCTAGATCGGTATGTTTTCCTTATTCATAATGCGGCTTTCCAATTACATCTAAAGAGTTTGTTCTAGGTTGTTCAATAGCTAGGTTTAATTAAAGAGCTTGTTTTAATTAAACACTATCTAAGGGAAAACTAGGATTAACGAAAATTATTGTTAATCTATAACCAATATTTCTAAGAAAGGTAAAAAAAAACATTATAATAATGAAATATATTTAATTGTGTGTAGGCTGAGATTGATCTGAGAATCGATTTCTAAACACATTTATCAATTTCATCATTTTTGATTGATTTCTTTAATTTGCTTTTGTTAGTTTAAATTTTAATTCCTCAATTGCATCCAATCAAAGCCCTTTTTTATCTTAAACATCAATTAGTTCTATTGTAAAAATTACACGTACATTCCCTATAGATACGATCCCAACTCACCGTAGCTATGAATCTTAGTGTAAAAAGTTAGGTTCTTTTGTGGTCCATTCAACACACATTATCAATGTTTGAGTGTACTTATAGATCAACGCTATTTGCACACTTTGTCCAAATTTACTACTAGATTTCTTAGTTTCTAAAGGCCATGATTATTGATTAATCATGAGTAGAGGAATTCAATGTTTAGTTATTGCTATGATTTGAAAGTTATTTCTCTTTATTTATGGCTATCTATTCCTAGGAAATATGATTGTTTAGTTTGTGATCAATTTTGTTGATTTGCTCAAGGACAATCAAAAGTTAAGTGTGGGGGAATTTGATGTTTGCTTAATTATATATATATATTCACTTCTTAACACTTGGTAATTATTGTTATGAAATCCTTAAGATAATCATTTTAGCTCATGTTTGATTTTAGGTACAATTTGGAAGCATAGAAGCTAAAATAAGTTCAAAGCATATTCATTACGGCAACATTTTAATGTTCAAACTCAGTTACCCTTGTGGAACAAGAAGGAGATAGATTAGGGTGAGGATTGGAAAAAAAATCATAAGGAGAGCAACAATTCAACAAAACCAGGGAGATGCACAACCATATATGTTAAGTCAAAATGACTTTACTTAAATATGATTTTGATGTATAACAAAAAGAGATCAAATAAAAAGAAAACCAAAACAGACGAAGTCGGATACAGACGCACACAGACGAATTCAGACACAGACGAAGTTGAAATAACTGAAGTCAGATACAGACGCACACAGACGAACTAAAACACAGACGAAGTTGAAACAGTTAAAGTTAACACAGACGAAGACGACACAGACAATGAAAGACGCGGGAAAGATGCAGACGCAAATGCAACGTAGAAGCAGACGCAGACGCAAATATAAAAGCAGACGCAGACGCAGACGCAGACGTTGAAAAGAAGCAGACGCAAGAGTCAGTTCGAGTTAGTTACAGAACTCAACTGATTAACCGTTT
>JANJEY010000003.1:34843831-34858468 GCA_024703695.1 Erythroxylum cataractarum
TGAGGATGACCTAGTATAGACGTTTTTATCAGTTTCCTTTTTGGGTTATTGTATTGAGACTTTAGGGGACTGATAGACTTGTCTATATTTTGGATTGATATTATGCAATGAAATTGGGGTTTTAAATTTTAGTGATTTGCTTATTGCGGTTTAATTATATTGATGTCATGCGAGTATTTAGTGATAGTTGCGAGAGGTAACACTTCCTTGCTGTGGGATACGCGTCGGTACGATCCACGGGCGTCCCGATGTGTACCCTATAGTGAGGGGCGCTACACTTTTATTTGAAGTCAATCATTTGGCTTACTTGAGATGAGACGCAAGATTTGAATTTTGAGGTGAATGGTTCGTCCTTTTACTTAACTAGGGCATCATCCTAGGCCAAAACTCAACCACATCTCCTGTCCAACTGAAAATCTTTCTTCATGCCTCTCTATCTCCTTTTTTTTTATCCTTCTTTTGTCATCGAGGATGAGAACCTTGGTAAGAATTAAGGACATTGAGCAAGAAAGTCACTCCTTTTTCAGCTCTTCTTCCCCATCTTGTTCAACAAGCAGCATATTCAGTGGGCAAACTTAGGGGATAGTGTCAGAACCCGATGAGAAAGATTTCAAAACAATCTGTTGTGACTATGAAAGGAAACTGATTGAAAGTCTCTCTCAGAATAAAGGAAGGATAGCCTACCTTAGTCCATTTCTTTTGTCCTATAATCAGGGGTAAGTAGTGGCATGATTTGGAATAACAAGGTGTTGTTGAAGGATGGGGTCCAAAATTCTATCTAAAATATGTTCTTTAAGTGTATCGACAACACTTTCGTCAACCTTTTCTTTATAATCGTCCAATGTCAAATTGCTTAACATATTAGGCATATTGCAGTTACTAATGAAATTTAAGTTAAAGTAACACTTTATTTTAATATGAAGTTAATAATTTAATTTTAATATGCCTTTATATAATTTTACATATAAATAGAAGAAAGTTCAAGTATTCTTGATAATTTGATATCTTTAGGAAGATTCGAAGATCCAGTCTGGACTCATAAAAAACTATACTTGTAACATATATTTGAAAGTTGTGAGACCATTTAGTTGGGATCAAAAGTGATATAAATTCTTGTAAGAAAGTTAGTTGTAATGTGAAATGGGAAATGAAAGCTTTGTTTAAAGAGCATTAGAATGAGAGAAATAAGGCAAAGGTCGAATTACGAAATTAGTAGTAAAAGTTCTTTTTTTAGTGATAAAGATGATACTGACAATGTTAAAAGTTGTATTCCTACAAAAAAGAAGAATTATTACAATTGATATGAGAAAAAAGAAGATAGCAAGTGTTTAGCATTTTTGCTTCACAAATAACTACTAGACGTCAACCTTCAATTTATAATACATTACAATATAAAGAAACATCTTATAATGTGGACATAGCAATAGCCACATAATTGTATAATGCACGTGTGTCATTCAATATTGCTCAATCATTTTTTTTAGAAATTAAATAATTCATTTAATTTGAAAATAATACCATATAGAGCCTTAAAAAAACATGCCAAAAACTAAGCTACCTTCGTAGTTAGAACTACTAAATCACATAATACCTTAGGAAGGTGCATTAAATAAAACAATCATAGATTTACCTAACCCTTAGGCATAGCATATGGAGAAGTATCACTATTTAACTAAACTTTAAGTTGAAAACACCCCCAACTCATTAAACCATATCATGGTTGCAAATTATATATTGTTTGTATCAGTATCCCTATCACTGTCTTCCTCATCAAACATCATTTTTGCTAGCACCTTTTTCTTTTCTTCTCTTAGCTAGCTATGTTCTAAAGGAATTGCTTTGATAACAAAAATATTGTATGATACTATTTCAATTTTTCATGTCCTCTTCTTGCCTCTACAATCTTCCTTTATGCTTTCTCCTTCTTTCTTTCTCTTTTGCAGGCTATGTTCTAGAGCAAAAACTTCAGTAGTCATTACTTAAGTTCATTGTCATCCAATATGATGGAGTTGAATCTCTTTGCGTTCTCTATGCTTGGCCTAAAATTAGACCTGAAAGATTCTTGTAAGTGATCACCCCTACGCTTTTACTATTTGTGATATGCATTAATAACTCCAAAATTTACTAGATTGATATTTGAGCTATATACATATGCTCTTGTGAACTCTAGTATATCTATCTAATCATTCATCTAGCTTAGCTCTCGTGACTTTATGATTTCCTTGCTATAACTAACTGTGATTTACTTTGACATTAGCTATAATTGGATAGATTGAGCAATGTTCTTTTATAAATCACCGTCCTAAGTTTCCAACACTTGTAAGAAGTTTTTTTTCCTCTCCTTCCACAAATTGTAAATTTATGAACCCAAACTTATAATGCATATTAGAACATTAACTACTCCATATTTTTTATATCCAGTTGATGAATTCCACGTATTTGACACTAAAATATTATAATTAATATAATGCTAGTATTTTTCCCTATACATTTAAGGAAAAGTTACGTCTAAAAAATAGGGGTTCGTGACTCTCTTAGTATTGTTTTCATAATAAGCTCTATTTTGACATATTGATGTATCTTTATATGTCCATTATTGTCAACCTTTCTAAGACTGTTAGCCAAATGTGAAGGAAACCTTCGAAATAAGGTAACTATTCTATATCACTTTTTTCCATCACTTGATTCCTCCTCTAAGACTTAGGAATCCTTATAAGATTTATTTTTAAACTCCTTATTTAAATTCCCTAGTCAAATTTAAGTGTCTTCTCTCCTTGTATAAAAACTATGACTTGGTAAGGCTGGTACCAATTCTAAAGGGGCATTGCTCTACTGATTCTTGTTTATCTACCTATTCACCCTTACATTCCTTGGAATATCTTGTAGATGGTTAAGCATTAGGGACTCTATTAAAGAGACAATATTATTCTTATTATCATAGAATAATGATTCCCTTTCCCTACTTCCTATTATGCACTTGATCTAGTTTGCCACAGTTTTCCTCATATTTAGTAGTTGAGACATAAAGCAAGAATGTAAGGACCTTGGTTTAATCTCTTATATGGTTTTTTGTCTTAAAAAGTAGGGGTGCATCCACCTAGTCCATAATGATTCTTTATTTTCTACTAATCTCCTTAACCTTTTCCCCCATCAATATCTTATTACTCAAGCTTATGGAATTTATCCCCAATCCTCCTTCATGAATTTGTTTAGTTACCTTATTCCATTTCACCTTTACATGATAAATCTCATCATGCCTTCCCTTCCAAAGGAAGTTCCTCATCAATCTCTCTAAGTACTTGATTAAATTCTTGGAGAGAAACATATATAATGCCCAAGAAATGTTTAGGGAGTCTAGTACTAATTTTATCGGCAGTAGTCTCCCTCTATAGGGCACATGTCGTTGTTACTCTAAACTTCTAGTCTTCTTTGAACTTTTTTAACTAAGAAGAGAAATTCTTTGAAAATAAGTCTCCTTTGAAATTGAAGGAAGACCAAGGTACATTATAAGCAACTTGTGAGTCTTCATAACTGTTGTGTCTGCTAACTTAGCTTCTGAAGGTTAAGCACTTAAAGATTGGAGTAATTGACTCTTCATTTGATTATTCTTTAGCCCTGAAAGTTTCTTGAATCTATGAAGGGTGTTTATAAGAATGCTTACAAAATTCTCTTAAGCCCTTATGAATAGTATCAAATCATTTGCAATGGATATATCAACCAATCCCAATTTTTTACATCTACTGTGGAATTTAATCACTGATTCCAAAGTTATCTTATGTTTTAACAATCTAGACAAAGCTTCTATGAAAAGTATGAAGATATAGGGGAAATAGGATCTTTCTGTCTTAACAGTTGTTTCCTTTAAATATTCTTAAAGGTTCCCTATAAGTCAACACACTAAAGGAAGTTGTTGTTATGCATTATCCCAAAGATATCCTAAACTTCTCAGGGAAACCATAGGCTTCCAGTAGTTACAGAATGAATCCCTAACTTGTAGAGTTATAGCTTATTGAAATATACTTTTATAGTATAATTCTAAGAATATTTTTCCTTGAATATCCTTTGAAGAGCTTTTAAGTTATCAACATATAATCTGCCTTTTAAGAAAGCTTCTTATGTTTCACATGTTATTGGCTTTAAGGATTTTTGCAACCTTATTGCCATTATGTTTATAATTGTCCTATACAAGAAGTTGCAATATGATATAGGCTTATAATTCATTAAAGGGATTGGAAAATGTACCTTTGGAATCAAGCATAAGAAGATTTTGTTTATTTCCTTCAATAGCTTTTTTTCTCAAACAATTCCATCACATTTTCCATTACCATATTCCTTATGAATGGATACGCTTTCTACTAGAAGAAGCTATTGAGCCTATTAAAGCCCAAAGCCTTATGAGCATTTAGCTTTAAAATAACCTTATGGATATTTTGAGTTATTATAGGCATGTTTATGAGCTATTTGTCTTCATAATTCATATGGTGACTTATAGAGTATCTAACAATATCACTAGTTGAATTGGTATGGGCTTACTTTCTCAATGATCTATCAAAGAATTCAAAAGTTTCTTGTTTGATCTCCTAATAACTTGTAATTATGGAGACATCTGCCTTAATGAGTAAGCTTATTATGTTATGATTCCTCTTGGTTACTATTAAATTATGAAAAAATTATGTATTCCTTTCTCGTTCTTTTATCCATTATGTATTCCTTTCTCCTTCTTTAATCCATAGAATCGTTGATCTCTTCTTTAATAAGGATATATAAATGGGCACTACCTCAATATACGCTTTAACTTCCTTCGTTTCCTCCTCTGTTAAGGTACTATCAATAGGATCCTAATATAGGAGTTTTTGAACCATTAACATTTTTACTCTGGAACTAGTCACCTCTTCACTGCCTCAGTATAGGCTTTAACTTCCTTCTTCTCCTCCTCTGTTAAGGTACTATCATTAGGATCCTAATATAGGAGTTGTTGAACCATTAACATTTTTACTCTAGAACTAGTCACCTCTTCTTCAGTGTTAGATCTTTTTAATACATTTAACTTCTTCAACTATTGTATTATCTAGTGAAGCTTCCTCACATATTTAAAGTTTTTCATTCCTTGAATAAGAACTTTCATTCCTTTAAAGATAGCTATATTAAATCCTTTTAATTATGCAAGGTAATTGTTAAATCTGAGGGAATCAACCTTTCACAATTGTTGAAGATATCTTAGCTCTATAACTTATACTCCACTTTCAAAGATCTTCATTATTCATTAGTCATTAATCAAAGCTCTATTCAGTTTCTTTTTTATCAACTATTTAGAACTTTGTTTATTACTATATGTAAAATATCTTCAATCATACCTTAAATATGTGATTCCCATTTATTCTATACATTCCTTTTGGTCTTCAGAATAATTTCAATTGCTCATATTTCCTCCTACTTTTGACCTGTAGAATGGGGATTCAAAATATCCTACAATGATCTAATGTTCATGTGGTATTGGTTCGATATTTGCGAGTTTATTTCAAAATAATATCCTTTGGAAATTGAAATTCAAAATATAGACATATATGACCATTGCCTTGCTCTTACCTTATTGGCATCAAAAGATATAATTATTCTCATATAACACTGGTGCTAGTGATTTGAAATTCGATACCACTAACTTCCTAATCATTTGAGCTTGCTTATATTATACTTGCTCAACTTTTTTTTCCCAAAACAATTATTGTTGGTTTAATTTCAACTATAAAATCTACTAAAAAATTCTTTGCATATATGGGATGGGACTTTCTACTAAAGATCCCTTATACCTTTTTTTTCCTTCTCCCTGACTTCCTTTTGTTGTCACATATGAACCGCTCCTCATTACTTGCCTAGTTAAGCCCTTTCTCTGCTAACACTACCTATTTAACTTATGCAGGATTGTATCTTACACTAATTTGATGATCTTATCCCCCCTCCATTACATTGTTATGGATTACCTTTTCTTCTTGCTCTCATGTTGTCTCTAATGTTATTGTGACCTTTAATTCGTTTCCTTTTGGACATTCACCTCCCTTTCTATCTTGTTGTTCATTATCATTTTCCTTTAGTAAATCCTAACCTCTTTTTTCTTAGCTCTCACATTTAATTACATCAACTCTTCATAATCTCCTATTATAAATTTCCTTCCTGTTGACTTTCATAGTTTTCCTTGATGCCTCAAAGATGGTTTCTAATGGTAAGAAACTATGTTTGTATCTTCAAACATAGTCTCATTTTCCCTAAGCCTTATAATTGGAATGAGCTTGGGATATTCTTTTTCTAACTCCACACTATTACAAATCCCTATATAATATATTCTATTTGTTTTGGTAGTGGTCTCATCTATACAAATAAGCTTGTCAATAAAGCTTGCAAGCATCCTCGACCCTCTTATAAAAAAATATTAATGGAAAATTATGAAAATTCACCTATATAGGAACATTATTGTGTCTCACATTTTCCAACCTCAAATTAGGTTTCTATACCTCTAAAAAGATAATCTAGTTTGTTATATGTTAAGGCCTTACTTCAACCACACATCTAGTTTTCTCCTCAATTGAGAACTTGAATAATATTAGGTTTTTCTCTGATAAAAGGACTTCCATTAACCCTTTCCCTTTCCATTACCTTTTAGCACAATTGTTTATGGTTGGAAAGGGGGTGTTTCCCTTTAAAAATCTTACCAATGTAGCATTCCAACTCCTAGGCCCTTCCTTTAATACTTTTATTTCTAGAGACATTACTCTTGTACCATTGATAGATCTAAATAGGTAATACTTCAGCTTATAAATAATAGTTTTTCCAATATTTTATTTCTTGGTGTAAAGTTTGTAATATATGTGACAAATTAAGTGAATAGATGTTACACTGATGGTTAATGGTTAAAGGGTGGGATGGATTATATTGCTTTTTTAGTTTTAATTGGATTGGAAACAAATGGAGAGAAAGTAAGCTAAGGGACAGGTTGAGAAGAAGACAATTGTATTAAGGGTAGATAGTTAGGGAGGACGGGACGAAGATCTCTTTTGCATTGTCAGGACTAATTATCCCTTCCATTCTTACTGCTCCTCCAACACCTATTCCATGCATGAAGATATAACTTTAAAAGGAAGAATTTCCTCCTCTAGAGAAACAAACAAATGACATTAATAGGATTATTTCCAACCCTTACATTTGTTCTATAGGAATTACTTCTCATGGTATTATTGTCTCAAATCCCACTGATGAAGTACTTAATTGGAAAACCGATAATGCTATTGCTCAAAACAAAGTTCTTAGCTGAATTGATACTAAGCTTTAAGGTCTCAACCAACACATATAAGCTACTTAGAAAAGAGTAGAATTTGTGTCTTCTCAAGTACAGAAGCTTTACCCTTCTTGACAAGATCAAATGGTTCAACTTGATATTGATCTATGAAGATATATTGATATTCAATATTTTGCATCTGATTTCACCACCAAAAAGCAAGAATGCAAATGAGTCAAAGAAGTACTTCAACATATGGAAACAAACATATAAGTAGAATAGTCAAAGACTGTCTATGGAGTTTAATCTAAACCATTTCCAATTATTCAGCCTATCTATTCAACTTTAGCTTATTATGAAGTTATTGATTACGAGGTGTTCAAAATGAATTATTCAATATTCATTATTCAGAAATAGGCCACTCACCAACCTACTGGCCAATTAAGACCAAAAAACCCACAAAAAACTCAAGGTTGAAAAGAAATTTGATCCATCGCCCTCGTCACCAAGCTTGCTGATCCTTAGGCAACAAACCTTATAGATAAAAACTCCACTTTCTTCACTATCTAAAACCCAATTTGTTCCATCCAAAAGAAAAGATAAAGCTCCTTAACAAGAGTTCATTGCAATTCTTGAACCATTATCTATCTTAGAAGAATCTGAAGGATAAATATTTGAAGATTCTAAATTTTTTAAACAATCTTAAGAAGTCTCAAATCAATTTGTAGACTTATCTGAATTAGCTCAGATTATGATGACTATGCCATATACTTCTCAACAAATTAAGGTCGAACTAGAAATAAGTGAACATGAATCAACAAGGACCGAACTCCTCAAACCTCCTCCACCACTTATGCCTATACCTCCATCTTGTCCTACCTTAGGATGTTGATTTACCTTTGATGATCTTCCACCTAAAAAATGGAGAGACCGTCTACATGAATTTGGTGCTTATATTGATTTACAAATGACTAGATCTGATACTGATTTAAGAGATATCTTATCCAAATTCACCTCTTATTTTACTAGTACTTTAAAGAAATGGTGGAAAAGCTTGGATGATTATATTAAACTTCAATATGTTCAAGTAACATTTACTAGTATTCTTATTGGAGTTATCCATAAAGAATTTATTGGAGAGTTTTAGCTCACTGATAAGCAAATCGACAAGAATATTTCGAATGAAGTGTTGTTCTAAGGATTTAAGAGATCGTCAAAATCATTATCAACGTATAATGGAACAGTATTACCTATTTAATGGTTTAATGATGCCAATCTCCATTATACATTCATTGCATCCCATCTAGGTGAACTCCAACCCAAACTATAAGAAATGCCTTTTGGTAAAATTTATCAAGTTGCATTAGCCTCTCTTAATAAACTCTATAATCAACAATAGTCTTTTAAGAACATGATTAAAGGTGATCCTCTTTTGAAGAAGGCTTGTAAAAAGTATTATCTACAAATCAAGTGTAAGGAGAAAAAAGACTGTGAATGTTATCCCAAAAAGAAACATCACCATAAGAAGTTCTCCTATAAGCGATCTCAAAAATTCCAAACTTTCAATGGAGGTTATCCAAAGCCATTCAGAAGAAATAACAGAGTAAATCTATACGATTCTTTAATAAAAGAACTCCTCATTCTAAAAAAGCATATCAATGCTTTATTTGTATCAAGCTATGACATTTTGTTCAAAAATATCCTAATAAGACGAAAAGAGATTTGAAACTGTTGGAAACCATTGAAGCTAGTATGCCTATTCATGACAATATTAATATTGAGGATATTTTGAAGAACAATTTAATGAAGATGAAGAAAAGAAATTTGTTGTACATATCAATTCCTCTATTGTTGAATTTGACTCATCTAAACATTTCACAGAAGATGAAGCAGAGGATGATAACTTGTACATGATACAACAACCATGTTTCAAAATAACGTCATAATCTATCCTTGTTTCATGCCTTTATGTCTATACACAATTGTTATAAGAAGATAAATATGAATCTGTCAAAATCAATAGAAAAAATTATCAAGCACAACAATCTTGTTGCGAAGTGATGTATAAGAAATAATAAGACTATTAGCAAAATGATTACACCACAATATTTTTTATCATAATTTAATTTTAGTTTAAATATTTAAACATATTTTAAAAATATCTACATTTTAAAAATATTTAATTAAACTCTAAGTTAAACAAGCCGTTAATTTTGCACTAAAAAATTATTGTTAAAATATTTTATTATTTATTTATGAGCTTCATTTTTAGGGATGACAATTGCTAGCCCATGAGCTTAAATTTAGTTGTTTTCAATTGGTCAACCCATGGATCAGGCTCAAACTGACTCAACACTTAATTACTCTAAATAAAACAACATTGTTTTATTTAAAAAAATTGAGCCTCAGGTATGCTTGGATATGAGCAACTCAAGTTTGAATTCAATTAAAAAATAAATTATTCTATATTTTTAATTTTAAATATATTATTTTTAAATTTTTGACACATTTAACCTACGTGCCAGCCTTTTTCATTTTTATACTGCGAGTGGACCATAGAAACTAGTCGTGCATCCCACAAACGCTGCCCAAACAGGGTGTAGCTCTTTTGCCCGTGGACAACATTTTGCTCCTTTCCCAAACGACAACGTCTAGCTCCTCACATGTTGTCCACAATCTAGTTCGATGTTGGTTGATCCCTTTGGCTCTTCTTCTATGTCTCATAATCAAATTTGCCTAGACCTACAGTTGTCCCAAGATATTCATAAAAAATCCCATGCTTTTGCTCATTAATGCCCCCTTGACAAGCTTGGATTTCTATCATCATCTTTCCTTAATGTTACTCTCTGTGTCCAATCTGGCGTACGACCACGATTCCCCTCAAAATATTCTGCTAGTGCTAGCCACACAGCCTCCTTTGTGTTGGAATTATGCCCATGACCCAATCGTTATGTAATAGATTGAACAATTTAGTTTTGAAATTATTAACTTCATTTAATAAAATGGCAAATATTTTTATCATATTATGTTTATTGTTTTTATTCTAATATGATAAGCCCTTGATTAAATTTATATACTTGTCATCATAACGGAGATTATGATAATGAGAGTCAAGTCTTTAGAATTTAATCTAAAAACGTTCTTGATCATAGGATCATCAAACAAGGACTTTAATGATCCGATTAGATCAATATATATGTAATAGTATCTATTGGATAGATGTTAGTAGATCTCATTTACTAAGTTACATATATAGATGATGCATATAAGGATATGATCATTGAACTGACCAAACTGAAAATTCTCAATGGTTAATATTACCTATGAACTGTCAAGTGGGATATTCTCATAAGAATTAAAATGTATATTTTTTCTTTGACCTGAGATCATCATAGTAATCAATAGGTTACTTATTATATTTTGATGTCAGACACCTAGTGTGTAAAAATGCTAGTTGAATAATCATTGGATATAATTAAGTACATATCTTATTAGTGGTAAGTCAAGATGGGATCCATCGACTCTAGGTAATGAGTTTGAACTCTATGTTGTCATTGATCTTAATGATTGTTTCAAGACCTTGGCCAAGGCGATTGAATGAGTAAGGAAAAGGAGTTTTCTAAGTCATTCACCAATCATTAATAATCGAGATGTAACATAATTGGTTATCTAATAAGGTTTGATAGTTAAACCATACCTTAGGATAATCCGGAGTTGTAATAATGGAAGGTAATTATACATTATCCTTAACTAAGTTATGTTTTTGTATATGCTTTAGAAACCACTACATATTTATTAAACAAAGTTTCCACTAAAGCAGACACTAAAACTCCATATGAGATATGGAATGGACATAAGCCTAACCTAAAACATTTGAAAGTTTGGGGTTATCCAACTTATGTCAAGAGACTACATCCAGATAAGCTTGAACCTAGATCTGACAAGTGTAGATTTGTTGGCTATCCCAAGGAGACTATGGGCTACTATTTCTATCACTCTTCTGAACACAAAGTGTTTGTGGCCAGAAATTCAATCTTTTTAGAAAGGGAGTTCCTTAACGAAGGAAGTAATGGTGTAGAAATAGATCTTGATGAAATTCAAGATTCTGATGAATCAACATAAGCTCAAGAGCATCAGACGCATATTGAGAAACCATTACTTGATATCTTGAAATTAACACATACAGTACCAGCCTCAACCGTTGAGGATAGTAGACCGATTAATGAACCTGTCCAAGAACTTGTGCAACAACAAGATCAAGTAAAGGAAGAACCTATTGTACATAAGCCTCTTAGAAGGTCTACTAGGGATCGTCGTGCACCAGATAGATTAAACTTAATGGTGCAAGGTGACGAAGATAGTCATATTGATGATGACCCTAAGACTTACGAAGAGGCTATGGCAAGTCCAGATTGTGAGAAGTGGTTTAAGGCCATGGAATCCGAATTAGAATCCATGAGAATCAACAAAGTATGGACTTTGGTCGATCCCTCAAAGGATATAAAACCCATAGGATGTAAATGGGTATTTAAGAAAAAAATTGGAGCGGACGGGAATGTTGAAACCTATAAAGCCCGTCTTGTTGCCAAGGGATATAATCAAAAGGAAGGTATTGATTATGATGAAAATTTTTCCCCTGTGGCAATACTCAAATCTATTCAGATTTTGCTTGCTATAGCTGCATATTATGATTATGAGATATGACAAATGGATGTAAAAATTAACGAAAAACTTAAGGAAGATGTCTATATGACTCAACCTAAAGGTTTCACGTTGCCACCTGCTCTTAATAAAATATGTAAGCTACAAAGATCCATTTATGGATTGAAGCAAGCTTTATGAAGTTGGAATATTCGTTTTAATATAACAATTACAAAGTTAGATTTTGTTAGATGTGAAGAAGAGGCATGTGTGTACAAGAAGGTTAATGGGCGCATACTTGTTTTCCTAGTCCTATATGTAGATGACATATTGTTAATAGGAAATGATGTACCAGCCATGGAAAAGACAAATATTTAGCTATCTGAACAGTTCTCCATGAAGAATTTGGGAGAAGCAGCTTACAATTTTGGAATCAAGATCTATAGAGATAGATCAAGGAAGCTGTTAGGGCTTTCCCAATCCATGTACATTAATACTATTTTAAAAAGATATAACATGTATAATTCCAGAAAAGGTTGTAATTTCTCTTAGTAGGGAGGATTGTCCTAAAACCCTAGAAGAAAAAGAGAACATGAGTAGGGTCCCATATGCCAGCGCATTGGGAGCTATCATGTATACCATGACATGTACAAGACCTGATATAGCCTACGCGTTAGGAATAGCTAGCATGTATCAAGGTAACTTAGGTGAGGAACATTGGAAAGTGGTGAAAACCATCCTAAAGTACTTGAGAAGAACTAAGGACCAATTCCTCATATATGGAGATTAGGAATTACAGATAATAGGCTACACTGATGCTAACTTTGTATCAGATAAGGATGATAGCAAATCTATCTCTGGTTATATTTTCACCTTGAATGGAGGAGCAGTGAGTTGGAAAAGTTCTAAATAAGCTACTATAGCTGATTCAATTATTGAAGCATAATACATAACTACATGTGAAGTAACTAAAAAAGCTGTTTGGATGAAAAATTTCTCAACTGAACTTGGTGTGATTCCTTCAATAAAGGAAGTTATTCCTTTATTGTGTGACAATGCTGGTGCTATTGCACAAGCTAAGGAGCCAAGGTCAAACCAAATATCCAAACATGTTCTGTGAAAGTTTCATCTGATTAGAGAAATTGTTGAGCGTGAGGACGTTCAAATTCAAAAGGTGGAAGGAAAGGAGAATGTTACAGATCCCTTCACTAAGGTAGTTGGATCAAAGGAGTTTGATAAGCACAAGTGAAAGATAGGATTGAAGTTCATGACTGATTGGATCTAGGTCAAGTGGGAGATTATTGGAAGTATGCCCATGACCCAATCATTATGTAATAAATTGAACACCTTGGCTTTATGATTATTAATTTTGATTAATAACATGATAAATAATTTTATTATCATATTACGTATATTGTTTTTTATTCTAATATAATAAGTTCTTGATTAAATCTATACACTTGCTATTATAATGGAGATTATGATAATGAGAGTCAAGTATTAAGGTTTAATCTAAAAGTGTTCTTGATCATAGGATCATCAAATCAGGACTTTAATGATCCGGTTTGATCAATATGTGTGTAATAGTATCTATTGGATGGATATTAGTAGATCTCATTTACTAAGTGGATATTAGTAGATCTCATTTACTAAGTTACATATATAGATGATGCATATAGTGATATGATCATTGAATTGACCAAATTGAGAATTCTCAATGGTTAATATTACATATGAACTGTTAAATGGGATATTCTCATAAGGATTTAAATGTATATTTTTTCTTTGACATGAAATCATCATAGTAATCAATAGGTCACTTATTATGTTTTGATGTCGAACACTTAGTGTATAAAAATACTAGTTGAATGATCATTGGATATAATTAAGTACTTATCTGATTACTAGTAAGTCAAAATGGGATCCATCGACTCTAGGTAATGAGTTTGAGCTCTATGTTGTCATTAATCTTAGTGGTTGTTTCAATACTTTGGCCAAGGAGATTGAATGAGTGAGAAAAAGGAAATTTCTAAGTCATTTAAAAATCATTAATGATCGACATGTAACATAGTTAGTTATCTAACAGAGTTTGATAGTTAAATCATATCTTAGGATAATCCAGAGTTATAATGATGGAAGATAATAATACATTATCCTTAATCAGGTTCCGTCTTTGTAAGGTTGTTATTTCACACTATCCAATCGTTGAGTAGTGTTGTTAGACACCAGCCTTGATTAGTAATTAATTAGATTAATTACTACCGGTTTAGTGATGAACCTATGTGGTCACACATTTATGAGTGTAATATTTCATGTTTATGATTATTTAATTTATTATGAGATCATTTATTAAAAAATGTATATGGCATATTATTAATTTTTGCTAGCATAGAAAATATAATTAATATTAGATATTCTCTTATACAAAATAAATGAACATTTTATAAATAATAATAATTATTTAAAAAAAAGAAACGTTGTAACCATACAACGAAGAGGTGTGTAACGTTGTAATGATTACAAGGGACGTTGCAATAGTTCTAGAGAAATAAGATAACTGTACGAAAAGAAAAGATATTCCTGTTTTTCGTGTTAGTACAGTGATTAAAAAAGTAGAGGTTTTTGCAGTGTATGAAATTTCGTTCCGTTCCGGCTGGTACAGGCCGGAACGTACCGTACCGGCCAGAATCCGGAATGGAACAAGCCTCATCGGTACCGGCCAAAAATAT
>JANJEY010000003.1:34942564-34954142 GCA_024703695.1 Erythroxylum cataractarum
TGTGAATTATGAATTTGTGTATTGAATTGAGATATGAATGTGACTTGGATATGGATGAATGTGATATGGGTTCCGGACATGAGGTCCGATGATACTGATGTTTGAGAATTATTGAAGTGCTTTGGTTATGTATGAGTTTAAATTGCGTTTGAATTCCAGACAGGAGGTCCGATGATTGTGTGGGTTGGTTTGATATATATAGAAGTGCTAATTGTGTATGGCTTGACTGTGTATAAGTCATGTGTGAGTTTTTATGGCAAAAGAAAAATAAGATTGTGTTTAAATTGATAGTTATGATTCGCATTTGAAGAATAGAAAATTGAGGTTATGGAATTGATGAATTCCAAATTGAGAAAGTGTATTGCTTTGAATGAAGATGAATAAAAAAAAGAAAAAAATTTATACCGATTTGGATTAGTTTAGATCGAGAGTGGCTTGAGATTCCAACGCTAGTTTTCTCTAAGGATATGTGTTACTGGATGTCGGAATTTGACTTTTAGTGTGATTAATCGTTTTGATTTCTTTGTTTTTGAGATTTTGTAAATCCGTTTCCACTTTATGGTTTCCGCTTCATTTCACTTTGGGATCCGATTTGATTTCGTTTGCTTTTTTCCCATTTTCGTTTGTGTTCCGTTCTTTCGGGTTTGATTTCCTTCTTTTGCGTCCGCACAAGTTTGCGTTGGATTTGTTTTCGCTACTTTGTTTTTCGATTTTTGATTCTGAGGTTGGGTTCCGAAATCGGGGCCCAACACGATTAATCCGATTCTTGTATCTAAATTGTAGTTCACAAAAAGTTCTACAACTTTGCTTCTTTTTTGGAAACCAAATTCCTAGCTAATTAACCCAGAAACACCTTCAAATTCCCTATTCCAATTTTACCTGATAAAAACCAAATTGCCCAAAACTTTTCCAATAACCACCAGACCCTATTCCGATCACTTTCAGGCCATTCCTCCATCATTTTTGGTATCAGAGCTAGCTTTTGAGCCATGTCTTTGATCATCCAACATGTCTGGACCAACTCAAAACGACCTGGAGAAGTTGTTTGTGAAGCTTGATGGGATGAGTCTCAAAATTGACCCTTGTGAAGCTGCCCGTTTAGAGTTTGAAGCTATGAAACACAAAGAAGCAACCTTTGCCACCATGGGAACCTTTAATGCACCAGCAGATAGCTCACAACCTCAACAATACACCGAAGATGGCTTCAATGATGAGGTAAATGAGTCTATTGCTATTAGTAACAATGATGGCATTAAAATAGGTAGAAACGGTCAACAAGGGAGAGGTAGAGGTCTATATAGTGCTGGCCATTTAGGACCATTTAGAGGCCCTTAAATTCATAAACCTAGAAATGATAGAAATGACCGAATTGATGATATGTTCAATATTAAAGTTGATTTGCTTGATTTTGTTGGAAAACTTGATGCTGATGTTTTCAATGAGTGGTTATATATAGTTGAAAAAGTTTTTGAGCTAAAAGATGTGCTTAAAGATAAAAAGGTGAAGCTAGTTGCAATGAGATTGAGAGGGTATGCTGCCTTTTGGTGGGATAATTTTTCAAATAACAGGCTTAGAGAAGGGAGGCTGAAATCACTAGATGGGATAGAATAAAGATATAATTGGAATAAACATTTGTGCCTCCTTAACATAGGTAGCAAATGTTAGAAACAATGATTGGTTTGGTTCAAAATAGAAGGCCAGTTGAAGAGTATGTTATGGAATTTGAGCAATACTTGTTGAAGAGTGGTTTAGAAGAAAGTGAAGAAGTGATTGCGACAATGTTTGTTAAAGGCCTTGATCACGAGTTGCAAGACTTATGAAGATGTATTCGTTTGACACTTTCAATGAAGTGAAGAGGCTTTCTTTTAAGGGAGAGATCAATTTAAAACACCTAAAAGTCACCAAATTCCCACCCAAATTGAGCCATACATTTAACCTAAGAACCAACCCATTCCAACCATCCTTTAAGCCAAAATCCATCCCACCTCAAACCCACCACAAAAACTACTTAGCCCTCAACTGAAGCCGAAACCACCATCACCATACACTCAAAAAACTCCCTACACACCAAATAGCTCCCAAACCCCAAATTCAAGCTTATTGCTTTAAGTGTCAAGGTTATGGCCACTTCCAATCATAGTGCCCCAATAGAAAAGTGATGACAATTCAAGAAATAGAGGAAATTGACAATGCATTTGAGTGTGAAGAGGCTACCCTTTTGGGAGAAGAAGAGAAAGAAGAGGAGAATGGCAGTGATGAAACCATAGTAGCAAGTGGAGAAGACATTAATGTCGAAATGTTAGTGCTACTTAGAATCCTTAATAGTGAGAATGGAGGTGAAGATTGGAAGAGAAAATCACTCTTTCATATAAAATGTGTAACCAGTGGTAAGAAGTGTAATGTGGTAATTGATGGTGGAGATTATGAGAATGTCGTTTCTAATGAAATAGTGGACAAGCTTAGCTTGAAAATCGAACTCAATTCATGTCCTTATAAGCTCACTTGGCTTGATAAGAAGCATGAAACCAAGGTTTCAAGAAGATGTTTGGTTCCTTTTGCTATTGGAAAATATGAAGATGAAGTGTGGTGTCAAGTAATTCCCACATTGGCTTGTTATTTGCTTTTGGGCAAGCCTTGGTTTTATGATAGAGATGTTGACCATCAAGGAAGAGCAAACACTTATTCTTTGACACATATGGGTAGAAATTCCTACTAACTCCTATGAAGCCAGATGTGAAGAGGAAGTTACAAAATGAACCTATGTTTGTTGAGTATTGATGAGAGAAAGGCAATTGTTGATGATTTGCCTTCATTTGCACCCTTGGATGTTGAAGATGATGCAAAACCGAAGCCACAAATTCCTAGAGTTGTTCAAGTCTTGATTAAACAATTTCCTACAGTTTTTCCTAGTGAACTTCCTAAAGGGCTGTCACCTATGAGTTCAATTCATCATGAAATAAATTTTGTTCCCAGAGCAATTATTCCTCATAAATAATCATATAGGATGAGTCCTAAGGGGGGAGAAGCTTTGCAAGCTATTGTGGAGGATTTGTTAGAAACGCAATTCATTAGTCCTTCTACAAGTCCATGTTTAGTTCTAGTTTTTGTTATGCCCAAGAAAAATTGAAAATGGAGAATGGTGATTGATTCAAGAATAATTAACAAAATCACAGTCAAGTATAGGTACCCAATTCCTAGACTTGATGACATGCTTGACCATCTTTATAGAGCAATAATCTTTACTAGACTTGACCTTGCCAATGGATTTCATCAAATCCGTGTGAGAGAGGGAGATGAGTGGAAAACAACTTTCAAAACAAAGGAGGGAATTTATGAGTGGCTTGTCATGCCAATAGGGATGTCAAATTCTCCATCCACTTTCATAAGGCTTATGAATGAGGTACTTAAACCTTTCCCTCAGAAATTTGTTGAAGTGTACTTTGATGATATTCTAATCTTTTCCAAATCTCTAGATGAACATATGCTGCATTTGAAATGTATCTTTGATGTCTTAGTTAGAGAGTCCTTGTATGCCAATGTTAAAAAGTGTCATTTTTGTGATCATTCTTTGACTTTCCTAGGATTTGTCATTAGCCAAGATGGTATTAGTATGGATCCCTCAAAGGTCCAAACTATTCTAGATTGGCCGGTCTCAACTAGCCTTTTCCAAGTTAGAAGCTTTCTTGGTTTTTGTTCATTCTATAGGGGATTCATTAGGAATTTTAGTATAATCACTGCTCCTATAACTGAATGCATGAAAAAAGGTGATTTTAAGTGGACAAATCAGGCCACTATTGCATTCAACACTTTGAAAATTTTGATCACAAGGGCATCTGTTTTAAAGCTAGTTGATTTTAGTGCACCATTTGAACTTGAGTGTGATGCAAGTGGGGTAGGAATAGGAGCTGTTTTAAGCCAAGAGGGTAGACCAATTGCATTCTTTAGTGAAAAACTCAATGAAGCAAGAAAAGATACACAACTTATGATAAAGAGTTTTATGCAATTGTTAGGGCCGTTAGACATTTCCGGCCTTACTTGTTGACCAACTCTTTCATTCTTTTCACTGATCATGACTCACTAAAATATGTCCAAAATCAAGCCAACCTAAGTCAAAAACACGCTACTTGGGTTGAATTCCTTCAATCTTTTGACTTTGTCATTAAGCATAAAAATGGGACCACAAATGTTGTTACTGATTCTTTGTCAAGAAACTTCCTATTGTTGAGTTCAATGCATGCACATGTTGTAGGTTTTGATGATATTAGGGGGATGTATGAGAGTGATAAAGATTTTGGTGAGATTTTTGTTAAGACAAAAAAGAATAATGGTGCATTTAGGGACTTTGTTTTGCATAATGGTTACTTGTTCAAAAATGGTTATTGTTGTGTTCCAAATTGTTCTTTAAAGGAGGCAATTTTGAGAGAAATTCATGGGGTGGACTTGTTGGCCATCTTGGGAGAGAGAAAACCTATGAACTTGCTCATTCCAACTTCTATTGGTCGAGGAATTTTAGAGAGGTAGCTAGGCTTGTGAGTGGTTGCAACACATGTAGTAGATAAAAAATAACATCCTAAGCCCACGACCCATACACAACTTTGCCTACACCAAACAAACCTTGGGAGGATGTGAGCATAGATTTTGTGTTAGGATTTCCTAGGACTAGAAGAGGGTTTGATAGCATCATGGTTATTGTTGACCGATTGTCTAAAATGACACATTTCATTCCTTATGCTAAATCTAATGATGCTCAACATGTGATGGACTTATATTTTCATAATGTTGTTAAATTGCATGGCATTCCAAGAAGAATTGTGAGTAATAACGATGTGAAGTTTGTGAGCCACTTTTGGAGAGTTTTATGGGCTAGATTAGGTACAAAACTTAAATTTAGCACTGC
This sequence comes from Erythroxylum cataractarum, assembly GCA_024703695.1. Taxonomy (NCBI): domain Eukaryota; kingdom Viridiplantae; phylum Streptophyta; class Magnoliopsida; order Malpighiales; family Erythroxylaceae; genus Erythroxylum; species Erythroxylum cataractarum. The sequence goes on from JANJEY010000003.1 coordinate 34,947,462, forward strand.
TTTTCACCCAAAAACTGATGGCCAGACCGAAGTAGTAAATAGGTCACTTAGGGGGATTTTGAGAAGTTTGTTAAGAGTGAAAACTAAGAATTGGGATGCCATATTGCCACAAGAAGAATTTTCTTATAATTTTTCCAAATCAAGGTCCATGACATTCTCGCCGTTTCAAATTGTTTATGGAGCCAATCCGTTAACTCCTATTTTACTAACTTCGTTTGTGCAAGATAGGCCTTTCCAAAACATTATTGTGGAGAAAAGAGCCTAAGAAATTGTCCAGTTACATGAGCAGGTCCAAGAGAACATAAGGAAGCATAATTAAGCTTACATGAGGCATGCAAAGAAGAAATCAGTGGAGTTCAAAGAAGGTGATCTAGTGTGGGTTTACTTGAGAAAAGAGAGGTTTGCAAAGTCAAGAAAGTCCAAGTTGAGTGACCAAGCTGATGGTCCATTCAAAGTGCTCAAAAAGATCAACAACAATGCCTACAAGATTGAGTTGCCGAATCATTACCCAATGTCCAACAGTTTCAATGTAAGTGATTTAAAACTTTATGTGGAGGACACTATGATTGACTCTAATTCAGGTAGTGAGGCCGGTTCTCAAGAGAGAGAGGATGTGGAGGGCCATCCAAGCTTGCAATTGAAGATATGGAAGCCATGGGGCTTAGAGAAAAACCATCAGGTGGAGTTGAGATCCAAAAAGAGTCGGTTGAAGTATTCGAGGAAGAAAAAATTGGGCTGCACTTGTTCTTAAAGTTCCAGGTGATGTTGAGCCCATTTGGTGACTTCAAAGCTTGTGTTTTTGTACCTAATCATATTGAGTTCAAATCCTAGGAGCATCAGATTTTATCACATTTAAATTGGGCTTATTTTGGTCTAATTTAAATAGTATTTGGTTTGATATAAAGACTTGTTTTATTTCATGTTTTATCTTGGCCCGGATTTGTTATTTTGGCCCGATTTAATGAATTGTTTGGTTTGTTTTATTTTAGTTGTTTTGTAAGACTTTTATTACAGGTTCTATTTATGTTTTAATGAGCTAAAAAATTGCAGAATAGGAAAGATGAGGTGCTACCTTTGTGGCTGCCCATTTGCTTCCTATTTCAGCTCATTTGTTTCCTATTCGGTATTATTCAGAAAAATATAAGAAAAAGTCGAGATTTTCTCTCAATCTTTTAGCAAGGAATTGTTTAGTTTTTGATTGTTTTCTTCAAAGAACAATCATTAGATTTGACTATTTTCCAAAAATAATCAAAAGGGCTTATTTGTTTGTCGAAAACATTCAATCGTTTGTGTATTGTACGATTTCCATAATTCTGTCCGAGTTTTGGTTTTTTTTTTTCCAATTTTTGTTTCCCGTGTTCATTAAATCAAAAAAATTCCCTTCTTCAAGTTTGTTCCTAACATTTTAAATTAAAAATCTCTAGAAGACATCTTCACCCAATTCGAACCCCAACCTCCTTAAAATTCCTGTTTTCATAATCTATTTTCATTCTGTCGCCCATATGTCACCACAAAATCCACCATAACTCAATCATCCCTTATCTGATTAATCCTATTCTTATGTATAAATTGTAGTATACAAAAATTTCTACAACTTTTCTTCTTTCCTGGAAACCAAATTCCCAGCCAATTAATCCATAAACGCCTTTAAGTTCCCTGTTCCAGTTTTACCCGATAAACACCAAATTACCCAAAACTTTTCCAATAACCACCATACCCTATTCCGATCACTTTCAAGCCATTCCTCCATTATTATTTCATTCTATTAAAAAATTTACATCTAACCACAGACATCCTAAGGGAAGAAGATTATTATTTCCAAAGTCTTAAAGTGTAATCGATGGTCTGGCATTGTTTGTTTTGAAACGCCTGTCACTTCTATATTTTATACAAACGATTAATTGAAAACATATGGAAATTGTCATTATAATTTGAAAAGTACGCATTTAAATTATAGTATGTTTATGATTATAAAATAAATTTAATAATAATTATTTGGAAAGCAACTAATTTTCATTTCACAATTCTTAATGGTGCAGAGGTTTGCAATTGCCAAAGATAGAGTAGAATATTCATTTTCTTGTAGTGTGGATTCATAGATTGGTATCGCAATTGAATGTCTGGTGCTCCTGGCTAGTGTTCTTCATATGGGAAACAAGCTCTTTTTAGCATTAAAAATGGGAGAATCCGATGAAGTTTCCATGAATTTGGATTCTTAGGAAGGACAGGTATAACATAAACCTCTAACAATAGATCGGGTTCAACTAAAACCAATTAATAATCTCGTCAGGCATCCGGTTGGAAGATCAAAATTAATCAGAAAAGTGTAGTCAGTAGTTTGGCCACCATCATTCTATGAACTGGAAATCATGCATGTCCAGTCGAGTTAGGCATATGCAATTACAAGTCAAGAATTCGAGTACATAAGGCTCTTTTCTTTGCGAAGCAAAAATAGAGGGACATTAATTTTATGTAGCTTTTTTTTAATATTTTTACAAAGAAACTATTTACATGATTCGAATGTGTGACTTTCTAATAACAAAGGAGCACCAGTTATTTTAAGGCTCGCTCTCGATGATGTTAAGCTTAAGCAATTAACTTCTATTAAAAATTAATACAAATAAAGTTTTGTTTTGTTTTCTTATTAGTTATATATTGTTAAAGCATATCCAATTTGAGTACACAAATCTAATTTTGATTACCTTTGATTCCGTTTCCATAAACCCTTCATTATTTATCAGGTTATTTGTCTAATCACATTCTTCATCTAATTAAAATTTAAAGATAATGTGCAAGGAATTTATCTTTCAAGTGGGAGATTAGTGTGTTAATGCACATGTTGTCCTAGTTGTTAGTTTATGTGCTTTAAGCTAATTGATTGGTTATAATTTTATGCATGATATTATTATTTTAATTAATAAAAATATTTTTATGTATTTTATTAGTTATATTTTATGTTTTAATACTAATTCATAAAACAGTTATTGTACAATTAAAATTATAATGTAATCATAATTATGATATTCAATTTACATTTATGTGTTATTTTTATATTATTCTTAGTTGTATTTTTATCAAGACGAAATATTGATGAACTGTAAAACTAGTATACGTTATATTTCTTTCTTATAAAGAAAGTAATTGATTTCATATATTAAAATATAAAGATATTTAAATAAACATATGTATGCTTATTAAAGAATAGAGTTATTGAACTGACCCAACTACGAAGATCCCAAATGAAACATTATTTATGTATCTATTAATTTTCTCAATATGATAGTTGTATAATTGACATTACCAGAGTGTTTTATGTGAGAATTATTATATTTTTTATGCTACTTATGACATATTCTAATCAGGGTAGCTTAATCAATAATATTTAGATATAATATGAACCAGGTGGAGATAGTTGAGAAAGTAAATAAAAGATTCGTCATTCTAAAGTAATTAGTATTTTATTGTTTTTTATTAATAATGATTTAAAAAATTCTCTAATTAGAGTGAATTAACATTTGAAAATATATTTTTAAATTTTAATTATAAATTAATTACTACACAATAAGAACAAATATGATTAGATTGAAAGAAGTAGACTCTACATCCATAATTTATATCCAATGGAAACATTGGATGATAAAAAGATTAAATTATATATTATAATAATACATAGACAGGTAGAGATGACCATAAAACTCAGCCTATTCTGATCCTTAATTTAACCGAGTTTCAAGTCGAACTTGGGCTTATATTTTGGGCTTTAGGCCAAGTCAAACTTAGGCAGAGTTATAGGCAAAACGATATTTTTACATTATTTATAATTTAAGAATGAACAATTTTTGGGGTCAGGCCTAGCTTCTAGTTGTCTAGGCCATATCAGGTTCAGGTTTAGGTGTTTGGACAAAAATTTTTGGGTCAAGTTCAGGCCTGGAAAAGCTGACCCTACTTGACCATTACCATCCCAATGGTTGATAGACATCAATCTTGATCTATGATTATAAATTATTTAATTGGATGCATAAAGATAAATTAATAGGATTTTTAATTTATCTAATATTAATTAGGAATTAGAATTAGAATTTATAATTATTGTCAACATATTAGGAATCTAATGAGTTATATATAAAGAGCACTTAAAAAAGGAAAATTAATTTAAATTAAATTGGAATTAATTGTGAAGTTTTAAGGATCAAATATATGCTATGATTTTATTTAAATTAAATTAAATTATAATTACAGTTTGAATTTAATTATAATTACAATATTTAATTTTTAATAAGAAATAAAACCTTTAAGTTTTTTATTTATCAAAAATAAGTGTAAAAGAGTTAGCATTCTTGCTTATCCCTCAAAAAATTGAGTTTCTTATTCTTTGCTCTGTAGATATTATTAGAAGTTAGATACTTAGAGAGCCATGGTTGATACCTCAGAAGAGCTTAAATTGAATCGAGTATGATTTAATTACTTTTATGATTCATATTTTTCAAGTTATTTAATTATTAAGATCAAATCTAGAAATCATTAAATTTTATTTTTCTGTTGCGCCTGTGATTTAATCGTGATTGGTATCCCAATAGTGTAATCAGAGTCTTCTTTAATTGCTTAACTTGATTATTATTGATTTTATAAAATTAAGGCTAAAAAATTTAATTAATTGACGAATATGTTGAAATAAATTAGGGTATTTTCTTTGTTTATGAAATAAAGCACACTCCATTGTTTGTATCATTTTAATATTTATGAAAATAACATATGTCCCATAGGCCTTTTATTTTCTTGCTCTAATCCTTCTTCTTTTTGCTTCATGCAGATAAGTGAGTGTGAATCTCAAAAAAACGATTCAAAGATTATGCTTTCGACTCACTTTAGCTGTTGGATCCCGATCTTTTAGTGAAATTTAGAAATATCAAATGTATGAAATGAATGATTATATATATATATTGTGTTATAGATTTGCATACTATATTGTGTTCATAAAGGGAAATTGTGTGTTCTGAGTTCAGAAGAAATTCTGCATAAATCTATGATTATTTTGACTAAGATGTCTTAATAAAAGTTATAGATGATCTTCTTAGCTTTCCGACTCCATATCGTATGCAAATTTAGGATATCAGAATGAAAAGATATGATTGTTACAAGTTAGGATGTTATTTATGATTTGTGGTTGTGATAACTACGGGAATTTATAGGAAATGGGAGTTTTGATGAATCAAATGAATTGGGATTTGAGAGTTTTATGAGATAATTTTGGAGTTTGGATTGTTATGAAGTGTTTAGGCATTTGAATAAGTGAAAGTGTGAAGATTATAAGTGTATATGGTGTTAGGATAGAGGATGGAAGCATTGGAAAGGCTTGAAAAGGGTTTTGGGTCATGCATGTCTGTTTAACGGACCTTCTCGGGCAAAAAGGACCCTCAGTCACATGTATGTCTGTTAAAAGGAATAGATGTCCGTTTAACAGACATTCTCGGAAGAAAATTGAGTTTTTAACCCGTATGTGTCCGTTAAACGGACATGCATGTCCGTTTAAAGGACAACATTGGGTCAGCTACAGTAAATTGCAATTTTGACCACTTTAGAGGCTGAATATGATTTTGTGGTCTTTATTAAAGTTTTAGATCTCGACGTTTTCTTTCCAATGGTCAAGAACGAAAGTAATCAGACATTTTTAATGAAAGTTATGACAATCACGCAAAGAGAGGTTTAAATTGATTTCGGGTGTAAATATGGTTTACTCTTTTGGACATAACTCCTTCATTTGATTTTCAAATGAAGTGATTCTTGAGGCTATCGATTTCTAAGACATGAATTTATCTCTCCATGAAATTTGGTAGCTTTTGGTTTTGAGATGTAAAGGTTTGATTGTAATAAATTGAGAGGTCAGTTTAGAGAGTATGTTTGAGGTATAAGCACACTTTAGAATTTTAAGCATATCTTGAGCTATAGAGCTCTGATTGAGGTGATTCTTACTTCAAAATGAAATACAGGCTTAGAGCTATGATTTCTATGAAATAGTCAAGATGTGATTTTGATGTTTGATTTGTGTGCGTTCACCACTATTGTGGAATATGGGCAAATGACCTATAGGTTTTAAGCACAAGGTATAAGACTTCCGAAGTTGGGCTCTGCAAATGGGGTCCAGAGGGCTGTCGTTGTAGACTCCCTCCGTGCGACGCCATTTTTTCTGCTCCTTTTCCTCATGCGACGTTGTATTTCTTCTGTTTTCTCCCTTGCGTGCTACGACGCCGTTTGCTTCTTCTGATTTTAGGTAATTTGCTTCCACTTCTGACCTCTCTCAATCTTTTGCTTAAAACTTTTCCGTCTGACATCCTATTGACTTGGTTTTCAAAGAATTGGATTCCTTAGACAATTATCTACATCCTTATGGGAAATTTGTGAATTTTTGAGATTAAATTGAGGATGATTGATTTAATCAAATTGAGTTAAACAATTTTCTGAACATGTTTCAGTATTTTGAGAAATTCTTGATCTGTGGAGATCCTATTAAATTTATTCTTGAGGTAAAATAAAACAGAGACTTGGGGCTACAATTCATATGAGGAATTGAACTCCAATTTAGCCCCTAAGACTTTCAATTTCTGAATTGAAGTTGGGTTTAGTGTGCAGTCTTGGATTAGTAAGAGCTGAAAGTATTTTGGCCATAACTTTTGCTCTAGTCAT
>JANJEY010000003.1:35059890-35087919 GCA_024703695.1 Erythroxylum cataractarum
ATCGGATCGATCGGAGCTCTATAGCTCAAGATATCTCCAAAATACTGAAGTTTGTTCTTCAGACCCAAGGCTGAACACTACACCTAAATTCCGACCCAAAATTGAAAGTCTTAGAGGCTAAATTATAGCTCAGATCCTTCATAACATTTGTAGCCCCATGTCTCTATTTTAATTAGTAACAAGAATCAACTCAATCGGAGCTCTACCGATCGAGATATCTCCAAAATACTGAACACTGTTCAGCCATTACAACACCGAGACTAAATACTATACCAAACTTCCGACCTGAAATTGAAAGTCTTAGAGGCTAAATTGTAGCTCGGATCCTTCATGAAATTTGTATATATGTGTCTCTAGTTTAATTTTAAAAAGGAATCAAATCAATTGGAGCTCTATAGCTCGAGATATCTAAAAAATACCGAATACTATTCATACCATTTCCACTGGTCAACTCACTTAGATCGGGTCAATCTTTTTCCATTTAATGTCAAAGCCGATCTATTTGATATAAAAAGATAGAAAAATATCTTAAAAATCCAACACTTCAAAAATCGGGTCGATCGAAGGTCGAACGAAGAAGTTATGCTTAAAAGAGTGAAAGGAGGTCGGTCGGCCGAAATATCAACAGAATGCGGCTTGGCCAATTTGCCGAGCAATGCGCTTATAACTTTTGACTCCGAACTCCGAATTTGACAAACTTGGTACCGTTGGAAAGATAAAAGAGAGATCTACAATTTTTAAGCAGGACTCATAAATAAGCTCGGTCTTTAAAGTGGTCAAAAATGCGCTCTAAGATAACTGATCGATAATCTCCTTAAAACTTTAAACAACATCTCAACTTGTAAGCATCATAACTTTTGACCCAGAACTCCAAATTTGACAAACTTGGTGTATATGGAAAGGTAAAAGAACCCTCTACAAATTTTATGAAGACCTTAAAATTTATATCAACCTCTATATAGGTCAAAAACTCTACACAAAGTGACTGGTCGATCGGCTTCACACTAAACAGCATCAAAACTTCTAACAGTAATAACTTTCTACTCCCTTGTCCAATATTTTCGTGCTTTATATCAATGCAAAGATAAAAACAATCTCTACAATGTTCATGAAGAACTCCAAAGTAACTTCAACTTCTAACTAAGTCAATTTTTCAATCAAAGTTTCTGCTCTGTTAGTAATCACCTAAGCAATATCCAAACTTCACATTATCATATCTTTCAACCTCCACAACCAAGAATCGCATATTATACATCATTTTAAAGCTATTATAATTCTCTTTAACTATCACGTAAACTATGTACTCTAATTCAAACTACATCAATATGGTGATCGGCCTCAAAGCACAATACACACAAATCTATACTTCATAGTATTTTTCCCAAAACAATGCCAAATACACTTAACTTCGAAAACTCATAACTTTTGATTCCGATATCGAAAACTGTCAAAATTTATGGCTACAGAAAGCTCTCAACATAATCTACAAATTTCATGAAGATCATTTCCTCAAATTCTGCTTAAATCAAAAAGTCAACTTTTAAGTCAAACTTTCTATTTTCTTCAAAATTTCACACGTTCACTTTATATTTCATGCTTTTCAACTCCATTTAAATCAACCCATTCACTTTAACTTTCATAACTCATACAACTCTACTCAAATTTCAAAGTCATCTAAACCAATCACTTCATTTCTCATCAATTTCCTTTAAGCACAATAACATCTATAACATAATTCATATTCGAAAACACTCATTGAATTCATTTTAATATTTCTAATTTCCATCGAAAGTTCGGGGTCCAACAGATTTGAAATGAAGTTGAGAATGGGGAGTAAAAGAAGTAGAATAGGTCATTTTAGTATGATTTGTGTTAAGGAAAAATTGTGAAACAAAAAGGATAGTTGATCTGGAAAATGTTTATGGAGAATATTTCAGTCTTTTAGCCATAACTTTTTCTCTAGTTATCCAAATGAGATGATTCTTAATTTGGATTAAACTAGAAACATAGAGTTACATTTCTTATGAAGACATATAATTTAAATTCTATCTTTAAGAATATCAAAATTTGTCATGAATTTGAGAATTGGGTGTAGTTCATTGAATGAGTGTAAATTCGTGTTCTGAATTCAAGGAAAATTCTGGATCGATCTAGGCTAGATTAGAGTAAATGTGTCTTCTACTAAGTAGTAAGTCTTTCTTTTATCTTTCCAACGGTATTTAACATGAAAATTTTGGAAGTTTAAGCTAAAAATCATGGTCCTTATAAGGCAAGATATGTAAGAGAGGACTTGTATCTTCTGCCTTCTTGCTCCTTTTATGATGACGTCATCTCCTTTTGTGTGTTTTTTTTTGTGATGAAGTCATCTTCTTTTGTGTTTCGTATCGTCTATGTTTTACTTCTTCTGCCTTTTTGCTTCTTTTTATGATGACATCATCTCTTTCTGTGTTTTATTTGTGATGACGTCATCTTCTTCTGTGTTTTGTATCATTTGTCTTTTCGCTTTTTTTGTCTTTTGCTCCTTCTGTGTTTTGCTTCTTCTGTCGTTCGCTTCTTTTGTCTTTTGCTTCTTCTGTCTTTTGCTTCTTCTATCTTTTCGCTTCTTTTGTATTTTGTTTCTTTTATTTTTTGCTTCTTCTGTCTTTTACTTCTTCTACCTTTTCGCTTCTTCTGACTTTTTGCTTATTTTGTCTTTTCGTTCCTTCTGTCTTTTTGTTTCTTTTGCCTTTTCGCTTCTGTTGTCTTTTTGTTTCTTCTGTCTTTTCACTTCTTCTGTTTTTTTGCTTCTTTTGTTTTTTTTTTCTCTTTTTCTGTCTTTTTTGCTTCTTCTGCCTTTTCGCTTCTTTTGTGTTTTGCTTCTTCTGCCTTTTCGCTTCTTCTTCCTTTTCGCTTCTTCTGTCTTTTTTGCTTCTTTTGCCTTTTCGCTTCTTTTATGTTTTGCTGACGCATCTTCTTCTGTGTTTTGTTGACGCATCTTTTTATGTGTTTTGCTGACGTGTCTTCTTCTATGTTTTGCTCCTTTTGTCTTTCGTTTCTTCTATGTTTTGCTATCTTCTATCTTTTTGATCCTTCTGTCTTTTCGTTTCTTCTGTACCTATCTTCTGTTCTATTTTTAATCCTTCAAAAGATAGAATTGGTCTCTTAGTTCTCCTAAAAGTTGTAGCTCTTGAAGTCCTCTTTCAAACCATCCAAAGAACACCTAAATCCGATATCTGTAGAGAAAGTTATGCTAATTGTAAAACATCTTATGTGTTACTGTTCATAAACTTCTTCTGGGATACTGTTCATCTTACATCTTTTGTTCCATTTTTTATCCTTCAGAAGATGAAATTTTTCTTTGAGGTCTTTATAAAAGTTGTAGCTCTTGAAGTCCTCTTTCAAATCATCTAAAGAACACCTAAATTTGATATCTATAGAGAAAGTTATGCGAATTGTAAAATATCTTATGTGTTATTGTTTATAAACTTCTTCTGGATTACTATTCATCTTACATATTTTGTTTCATTTTTTATCCTTCAAAAGATGGAAAATCTGACCTCAAGGTCTTCTTCAAAGTTGTATATTTCAAAGTTATCTTTGAAATCATTATAAAATGATCTTAATCTAACATCTCTAGTGAGAGTTATGCCATTTATCCCAAGACAAGTTCAATATGAGTGAGGACCAAGTCTTGTTTGCTTCGTTCAACAATAAATTGTTTGTCCGACCTCTAAATGAAGTGATTCTTGAGCCCTTAGATTCCTAACACTTTTCTTTTTTGTGTCTCCATTGAAGGTCATAACTTTTGGTGTTGATTTGAAAGGGATTGATTGAATCAAAGTATGGATATAAATTGAAAGAGTAGGAATCGGATATTTTACTGAACATACTTCAATATTTTGATGATTTTTGGATTAGTAGAGTTCCGAATAAGATGATTCTTATTTAAAGATAAACTAGAGACATGGAGCTACAAATGTTATGAAGAAGTTGAAATCTAATGCAGTTTCTAATGTATTTAAATTTCAGATAGAACTTGTGTTGGGCAAAAGCAGTCCAAAAATGTTGAAGTGTATTTTTCGAATCAATGAACTAGATGGTTTTCAAGATATATATCAAGTATATGAAAAAACAAGTCTACAAGAAGTGTCATTTTGGGGAACAAACTTACAAGATTTTGAAATACATGTGTTATATGGGTTTGTGGTGATTCCCTAAGTTAAGTCACGTGCACGTTGAGCAAGTTAAAGACTTCTCCTGCCTGCCTGCTAGTGATTTGGAGCTCCTTCATGGACTCCCATAAGTTCACGACTACATAAGATCCTTATGGGAATTGTGTAGTACGTTCTGTTTTGAATCTACCCGAACCATTTTGATATGTTTATGTGCTCATGACAAGTTTGATGCATTCATGTTTTGCAACTTGTGGATTTTGGTTTAAAACCTAGGAAGCATGTACTTTATAAACTCACTAAAAATTTATTATGACAAGTAAAATTGTTTCAAAAGTTTTTGTTTATCTTTTTATTATAAACTGTTATCTATGAGCTTTCAAGCTCACCCCCTTCCTATCCCCACCTCCAGGTGATGAGCAAGAGATGGAGTGAAAGAGAGTCAAGGCATCACTACAAATTTGCTTATTTTGTAGTTTGCATTTTCAGATTATGTTGTAAGGTGGCTTGAAAGGCCATTATAGCTTTGAAAAATCCTTTTGTTTTGAGGGTATTGAAATGTAAATGATAAAAATTATTTGTATGTAATGTATTAAGGAGTATGATGAAGTAAAGATACGCTCAAGTCTTATGATATTCGCAAGAGGTTGGGTTTTGAAATTGGTGCCCAACAGAACTTGATTTTTCACTTTTTAATTGTTCTTCAAGTGTGACGCGTTAGGTTCCAATATGTTAACAATGATTTTAAATTATAATTTTAATTCATATTAGAATTACATAAATTAGATCTTCCTTTAATTTATCTTTAATTATCTAATTAAATAATTTATAATCATAGATTAAGATTGATGTTTAGCAATATATTATGACCATCAAATATTAAGAATGGCAAAGTGATTTGACTTAACTTATCCTTATATGGTTAAGATGCATTATTTAATCCTTTCGTTATCTAATGTTCTAACTGGTCATAGTACAAATATGGTGTCACTCTTTTAAATTCAATCATGTTTGCTCTTGTTAATTAGTAATTGTTTTACAATTGATATTTGAAAATATCTTTTCAAATTTCAATTCACACTTATCAGAAATTTTTTAAATCACTACTAATCAAGAATAGTAGAACATTCTTTTTAATTAATTTAGAGTGAAGAATCTTTTATTAACTTACTCAACTATCTTCATATGGTTCAACTTTATCTAAATACTATCAACTGAGATACGTTAAATAGGATAGGTCATAAGTAACATTAAAATACAATCATTCCTATATGAGATACCTTGGTAATCTCAAGTCTACGAATCAATTATACAATTATCATAATAAGAAAATCCACATACATATAAATAATATCCATTTGGGATTATCATAATTCGATCAGTTTAATGAACTTATTCTCTAATAAACAACCATAAGTTTTTTTAATATTTTCATATTTTGATTTATAAGATCAATTAATTTGTTTACAAAAAAATAATGTGTGCTAGTTTTACCGTTTCATCAATATCTCGTCTTAATGAAACTGTAACTATGAACAATTTAGAAATAATACATAACTATAAGTTGAATCTCACAATGATGATCTTGTCATCATTTCAATTGTATAGTAATTATTTAAAGATTTTGTCTTTATTATTAAAACATCAAATGTAATTAATAAAATGCAAAAAGATAAAAAAATGCCTTTATTAATTAAAATAATAATGTTGTATATAAAATTGCAACTAATCGATTGGCTATAAGGGCATAAAGTAGCAAGTTCTCACCTTGCGTTAAAGCTAATAGACTACGTATCTAATACTATATCCATCCATATATTGATCATGTCTATTATAAGATAATGATTTAGAAAGTAGATTTGTGAGATTATCTTTAGTAAGAACTCTCTCCATTGTTATGTCTTTCCAATCCACTATCTCTCAGATCAAGTAAAACTTTCTGAGTACATGTTTGGGTTGTTTATAAGACCGCGGTTCCTTTTCCTATGCAACGGCACCATTATTATCACAGTATAATAATATAGACTCAAAAGTGCTAGGAACCACTCCAAGTTTAAACTTCTTGATCCAAATCGCTTCCTTTTTCACCGCTAATAATAAAATGTACTTTTTCTAATTTGCAATGGCTAGTTGTTTGAAACTCTTTCAACTTACCAAACCACCATTCAAAGTGAAGATGTACCATGATTGTAATCTACTATATCTCCCATGATTGTGATCTACTATCATCTAGGTTTGACTGAAAACTAGCATTTGAATACCCCTAAACTCTCAGTTTAACTTTTCTATAGACCAAGAAAACATCTTTAGTCATTTTAAGTACTTTAATATGTCTTTTATAGTTATCCACTGACTAGCACTAGGTGTAACATCCCATCACCTGTGGGAGGCTGGAATAGTAAATATGAGTGATTACTGGGAGCTTAGAAATGCATTTTTCATACTCATGCATAATATGACATACAAATACACGTGAGCAACGAAGGTTTTTGCACATGAAAATAATTGTACATGCAGTCATGAATAATTCTTGGTATAATTGGATTGAATTGTGATTTTTAGAAATTTATTGAATTTTGAATTGTTTATGTTGAAAATATTATCGGTTAGTAGAATTATGAGATTTGTAAATTTTGGTAAATTTAGGAATAAATTTTGGGAAAAATTATAGAAAATAGGGGAAAATCAAAAGAAGATTCGGAGACAATTGGATTGTAAAAATAGAATTAATGGAGTTAGTTTCAAAAGAAACTTAGTTAGAGTTAGACTTTAGGAAAAGTGACAAGTGTAAAGTTGCTTTTATTATTTGTCAAAAGTGAGTTTGAGTTATCCGAGAGTTAAAAAGGGGTTTATTCTTTTTTCTAAGTTCCTTCCTTATTATCATCTTCTCCGAATTTCTTCCCATACACAGAGCTTTCCATCAAACTCCTTCTGAGGGTTAACTTTGATTTTTTATATCCCTTACCACTTCCTCTACTGCTAAGTGTTTCTTCTGTCTTAAGAAAAACTAGAGGTTGGTTAGTGTTCACAGTGGTTTACGTAATTTTGTATGGAGTTGGGGCTTGAAGATAGTAGTGGCAGGTGCGCTTCTCATTTATGATTTGAGACATTTGCACTATTAGATCTAGGATCCACACACTCCTTTATCGCACCACATTTGGCATGTAAATTGCATTGTGTTAGAGAGTATCTACAGTATGGGCTAGAGGTGAGTACACCTCGAGGTAATATTACTATCATAGGAGAAGTTTGCAAGGGGTTCTTAATTAGGATCGACCAAGCAAAGTTGGAGGCATACCTGATTATATTACAGTTGAGATAGATAAAGGTTATCCTAGGCATGGATTGGCTTACTACTCATAAAGCCATCATGAACTGCTACACCAAGGAGGTAGTACTGGAATCTCTTGGTCAGCCAAGGATAGTTTTCAAAGGAGTTAGTCAGGCAGTGCCAGCTACGATGATATTATTTATGAGTGCACTGAGATTGATGCAGGGAGGATGTGGCGCTTACTTGGCCCATGTCATTGATACTAGGGGTGAGCAGAGTGTATAAAACATTCTAATAGTTAGGGAGTTTCTGGATGTGTTTCCCGAGGAGCTACCTGGTTTACTACCAAATCGGAAAACAAAGTTCATAATGATCTAGTTCCAGGTACTGCTCCTATATCCATTTCTCCATATAGGATGGCACCTATGGAACTAAAGGAGTTAAAGGCTCAGCTTCAGGAGTTGCTGGAAAAGATTTTTATTAGACCCAGTGTTTCACCTTGGGAAACTCTAGTGCTATTTGTGAAGAAGAAGCATGGGACCTTGAGGTTGTGTATCGATTATAGACAACTAAATCGAGTGATAGTGAAGAACAAGTATCCGTTGCCTAGAATTGATGATTTACATTATAAGTTGTAGGAAGCTCAAGTATTTACTAAGTTGGATCTAAGATTAGGGTATTATCAATTGAAGATAGCAGAGGCTGATGTACCTAAGAGTGCATTCAATAGCAGGTATGGGCACTACGAGTTTTTAGTGATGCCGTTTGGGCTGACTAATGCCCTAGCAGCTTTTATGACCTTGATGAATAAGGTGTTTCAGCCCTACCTGGATCGATTTGTGATTGTGTTTATTGATGATATTTTGGTGTATTCGAAGAGTAGAAAGGAACATGTTGAGCATTTGACAGTCATTTTAAAGATAATGAGAGAGAAGTAGCTGTATGGCAATTTCAGTAAGTGTAAATTTTGGCTAAATCAGGTTATGTTTCTAAGATATATAGTGATTGGGGATGAAATACAGATAGATCCGAAGAAGATAGAGGCAGTGATGAATTAGGAAGCTTCGAGAAATGTGTTAGAGAACCAAAGCTTCCTAGGATTGGCTGGAAATTACCGGAGATTTGTTGAGGGGTTTTCTCTGATCTCAGCCACTCTGACTAAACTTCTGAGAAAAATGTAGTATTTAGATGGAGTGAGGAATGTGAGAAGAGCTTTAGGGAACTGAAACATCGGTTAACTAATGCACCGATGTTGACTATTCTATAGGAGACTGGAGGATATGTGGTATACAGGGATGCTTCGCATCAAAGATTGGGGTGTGTATTGATACAATATAGTAAGGTGATTGCCTATACATTGAGACAATTAAGGTTTCACGAGATTAATTATCTAGTACATGATTTAGAGCTAGCTGCAGTTGTCTTTATTCTAAAGATTTGGAGACATTATTTATATGGAGAGACTTTTCAGATATACACAGTTCATAAAAGTTTGAGATATCTGTTGAATCAGATAGAGTTGAACTTGAGACAAAGAACTATGATTGCACTATTGAGTACCACCCAGAGAAAGCTAACGTGGTGGCAGATGTTTTGAGTAGGAGGTCTCACATCAGTGCAGTGCAGATTCAATTATCAAGGTTACCTAGTTTAATTCACTTGAGAGCTTTGAATGTGGAGTTGAATTTAGAACAGGATAGGGCCTTGATTGCTACATTGAAACTTAGGTCGATGTTACATGATAGTATCAGAAGAGTACAGAGAGAATATCCTAATATGGTGAAGCTTATAGAGAAAGTGAATATGAATTCAGATTCTGAGTTTGAGTTGACGGATGAGACATTGTGGTCGAGACAGAGGCTATGTGTGCCTAATGTGGATAATCTGAGGAAGGAGATACTTGAGGAAGCTCATGTGGCCGCCTATGTTATGCATCCTGGTACTACCAAGATGTATAACACATTGAAGCAGCATTTCTGGTGGTCAGGAATGAAGAAACAAGTGGTTGAGTATGTATCTAGATGTATAACGTGCCAGCAGGTAAAAATTGAGCATCAGGCTCCTGTAGGGAAGCTCCATTCGTTACCTATTCCAGAGTGGAAATAGGAATGGATCACTATAGACTTCATCATAGGATTGCCTAAGACTTCGAGGCAGCATGATGGGATCTGGGTCATAGTGGACCGGTTAACTAAGTCGGCCCACTTCTTACTAGTGAGAGAGAATAACTCACTTGATCAGTTGGCTCGGAGATACATAGATGAGGTTGTGAGACTATATGGGGTTCCAGTGTCCATAGTATCGGATAGGGATCGCAAATTTACTTCAAGGTTTTGGAGGAATTTGCAATCTGCTATAAGTACTAAGTTGAACTTCAGTACAACATTTCATCCTCAGAAAGATGGACAGAGTGAGAGGATAATCAAGACTATTGAGGATATGCTTAGAGCTTGTGTATTGTAGTTTAAAGGAGCTTGGGATCAATATATGGCATTGCTAGAGTTTACCTATAATAACCATTATCACAGTAATCTTGGAATGGCACCGTATGAGGCATTGTATGGTAGAAAATGTCAATTGCCTTTATATTAGGATGAAGAGGGCTTGAGAATGGTTGAAGGCTCATAGTTGATACAAGGTACAATGGATAAGGTGAAGTTGATCCAAAGCCGAATCAATGTGGCTCAGGATAGATAGAAGAGTTATGTGGATCAATATTGACGTGATATCGAGTACAGTGTGGGAGACAGAGTATTCTTAAGAGTGTCACCCTAGAGGGGATTTTTGAGATTCGATAAAAAGGGCAAGTTGAGCCCTAGGTACATTGATCCTTATGAGATCATTGAGAGGATTGGACCTTTGGCCTATAAGTTGGCTTTACCGAATGAGATGTCTTAGTTGCATAATGAGTTTCAAGTGAGTACGCTCCGAAGATACCGATCGGATTCGACACATGGGATACCAGTTCAGGAGATTGAGGTTGCTAGTAACTTAAGCTATGTTGAGGAGTCGATCAAGATTGTGGGATTGCAGATCAAGCAGTTAAGGAATAGGATTATTCCATTGGTAAAAGTTCTTTGGAGAAACCACTCAACTGAAGAAGTAATATGAGAGATAAAAGAGCATAGGAGGAGACATTATCCCCACCTATTTGAACAAACAGGTAAGAATTTCGAGGACAAAATTTCTTTTAAGGAGGGGAGAGTTGTAGCATCCCATCACCTGTGCGAGGCTAGAATAGTAAATATGAGTGATTAATGGGAGCTTAGAAATGCATTTTTCATGCTCATGCATAATATGGCATAAAAATACACATGAGTAGCGAAGGTTTTTGCACATGAAAATAATTATACATGCATTCATGAATAATATCTGGTATAATTGGATTGAGTTGTGATTTTTGAAAATTTAGTGAATTTTGAATTTGTTTATGTTGAAAATATTATCGGTTAGTAGAATTGTGAGATTTGTGAATTTTGGAATAAATTTTGGGGAAAAATTATAAAAAATAGGGGAAAATCAAAAGAAAATTCGGAGACAGTTGGATTGTAAAGATAGAATTAATGGAGTTAGTTTCAAAAGAAACTTAATTAGAGTTAGACCTTAGGAAAAGTGACAAGTGTAAAGTTACCTTTATTATTTGTTAGAAGTGAGTTTGAGTTATCCGAGAGTTAAGAAGGGGTTTGTTCTTTTTCCTAAATTCCTTCCTTGTTATCTTCTTATCCGAATTTCTTCCCATATACAGAGTTTTCAATCAAACTCCTTTTGAGGGTTAACTTTGATTTTTCAAATCCCTCACCACTTCCTCTACTACTAAGTGTTTCTTCTGCCTTAAGAAAAACCAGAGATTGGTTAGTGTATATAGTGATTTACATAATTTTTTATAGAGTTAGGGCTTGAAGATAGTTGAAGCTTTTGGGGTCTTTAACAAGTAAGTAGTGAATAAAATTGTTAGAGTTGTGGATCTTTGAAATAAAGTTGATGAATTTATTGTCAGTGCATGATCATGGCATTTATGTATATTTATATTCTTGAACACTATGTTAAAGGGATGAAAATTAGGGATATGGTGTTATTTGATTTTTGATAGATTGTTAGTGATTAGGTGTCGTGGAAATGGTTCTTGGAGTTGAAATAGCAATGAAATGATGTATAAGATTAGTGTAGAGAGTTAGACATAAAAAGGTGATATGCTCTGTTTTTTCACTAAGCATATATGAATATATAGGTGTTTATACGAGAGTTGATGAAGACTTAGAGATGTTCAAGAAAGAGGTTTTTGAGTTGAGGAGTATAGATAGTATTGTTTGTGATAATGTCATATCGTTTATAAAGACGTATCGTCTGTGATGACGTCACATCGTCTGTTAAGACATATCATCTGTGATGATGTCATTCATCTTAAGAGTTGCATCATCTTAAGTTGACTTTACTTCGTCTTAAGTTGACTCCATTTCGTCTTAAGAGTTGCATTGTATTAAGTTGACTTTGCTTTGTCTTAAGTTGACTTTGATTCGTCTGCTTTCTGCTTCGTCTGTTTTTTGCTTCGTCTGCTTTTTGTTTCGTCTGCTTTCTAATTCGTCTACTTTTTGCTTCGTCTACTTTTTGATTCGTGTACTTGTTACTTCGTCTGCTTTTTGATTCTTCTGCTTTTTTTTCATCTACTTTCTGATTCGTTTGCTTTTTGCTTCGTCTGCTATCTGCTTCGTCTTATGTGGACAGAACAGTATTTGATTCTTTCAGCCATAACTTTGTTGTCCGACCTCCAAATGACCTGATGTTTGAAGCATTGGATTTATAAGACATTTTTCTATCTCTAAATAGAAATTTATAGCTTTTGGTTTTGACTCAAAAAAGATTGATCGAATCAAAGTAAGGGTATCGGTTGGAAGAGCATGAACTGGTTACTGAACATATTCCAGTATTTTGATGATATCTTGATCTTTAGGATTCCAAATAAGATGTTTTTTAATTTGGAGTAAACTAGAGATATAGGATTACAAATTATCTAAAGAAGTTGAATTGTGATTCAGTCTTTAAGATATTGAATTTTTGGATGGAAGTTGAACATAGTACACTATTTTTAGGTGTGAACAACTCGATAATGTTTGAGGTACATCTTCCAAATTACTGAACAAAATTGAGTGATTTTGGTATCAATGGAAGGATAAGATTAGAGGAACACTTTTATAGAATAAAGTATGACCAAATTACTTCAGATTTGCTTTGTAATTGAATGTAAACGGTAGACCCGAAAGTGTGGCTTGGAAAAATCTAAAAGTAAGCTAAAGAGAAATGAATTGTGATTTTAATGGTTTTAGTGAGGCATAAACCTAAGTATAAATTATAATTAGATGAGTTTTGATATAAGATTGATTTTGTGATGAAATGGATGGAAAGATACCCAGGATCGTCATAAACATGCATTGTAAATATTTCATTTCCTACCTATGCATTATTGAACAATTATACTTGTGCATGTTGTGATATATGTGTATGTTTTACATAATATAGAGGAACGAATTGAGCACCATCCTCCAGACGTTTTCGGGACTTTGAAGAAATATCTTCTGGAGCAAATTGTGAGTAACCTAGATGGTCTCACTTAATTACTTATTTGCTTAATTTAAGTTTTGAATGATAATTGAATGTGTTTAATTGTGGATTCTAGACAGAAGGTTCAATAAATGTGAAGGTGGATTGAGATATTGAAGTGCTTTATAATATGAGTGATTATGGTACATGCATTCCATACATGAATGCATAATCAGATAATGACAATTGTGATTAGAGCAGCTACCGATCAAATCTTAAAGCTCAACGAGTGAAAATGAGCCCCGAGCTCAAAAGTGATTAAGAGCCTAAGGCTCACTATGTAAAATGAGCCATGTATCCCTCAAGCGAATAAGGGACAATTATTAATAAGCCTGGTATCCAAAATAGATATAGGACAGTTCAGGCACTCGGTCACAACAACGTAATAATTGGAAAGTGTCTTATCAGCATTTCATATGCATAGTGTTAAGTATGTTTGCTGGAATGAAATACCAAATTTGCCTATGCTTAAGTGAAGATTATGATACTTATGTAAAGTGCAGTATGTGATTATATGTTATGTGAAATGATGTGTTGCATGAATTAAATGAACCATCGATGATGATTACCTCATTGAGTTTGCAAAACTCAACAAAAATGCAACATTGTCTTTTCAGGATCGAGAGACGACTCGAGCTACTGAGAGGCTCTACCAACCGTGTGATTGTGAATGGCAAGAAAAGTTATGGCTCAGAGGTCGGTTAGTTGGATTTTGGGACAGATTAGAAGGACTTTGTATATTTCCTCTTCCGTGTAGTACTTTTGTACTAGGTTTTGATGATGTACATATAGAAAATGTTAAAAGACACAATGTAGTCATTCGGGTTTTATGAAATGAAATAAGGAAAGAGTTGGTTTTAAAATAATGTGGTTCTTCTATTGATGCTTTATAAGTGAATATTGATATGATTCCATGGGAAGTGAAAGTAGTAATCGAACGTAACTCGCCCTTGTCGTAGGTTATGTACCGGAATGACCTTCGATCGTCCTGGTGTGTACCCTGCAGTAAGGGGGCGCTATACTAGGATTGGCTTAAAACCTTCTTGTTATCCTCTAAGCATAAGAGACATCTAGTCTATAACATAACATCACATTCACGACTGATCCAATTGCTAAAGTATGTGGAACATAGTCCATTTTTCTCTCTCTTTTTGTGTTTTAGGACAAATGCTTTTTATGAGAGAAATCTCATGAGACATGGGTTAGAATCCTCTTGGAATTCTCCATGCTAAACCTATTTAAGACTTAATATATTTACATGACTTAGGATAAGCCAAGAAACCTTTTAATTTGTCTCTTATATATTTATTCCCATAATATAGGCTAGTTCTTCTATATTCTTCATAAAGAAATTTTTGGATAACCAAATCTACACAAAATGGAGCATTATTATATCGTTTTTAATCAGTAATATGTCATCCATATATAACTTTAAGAAGACGATTGCACTTCCACTAATCTTCTTATGTTTTATCCACATTTTTATAAAATCAAACTCTTTGATTATATCATCAAAACTGATGTTCCGACTATGTGATGCTTGCTTAAGTCCATAAAAATGTTTTTGCAACTTGCATACTTGAGCAAAACCTTCAGGTTTTGTCATATACATATCCTCAAGAAAATTTCCATTAAGAAATGTTATTTTGACATCTATTTGTAAAATTTCGTAATCATGATATGTGACTATAGCAAATAAGATCCTTATGAATTTAAGTATAACTACTAACAAAAAGTTTTCCTCAAAATTAGCTCATTTTTTTAGTTTGTAACATTTAACCACTAGCTTTGCTTTGTATTTATTTACATTATCATTCATGTTAATTTTTCTCTTTAAACCCACTTGCTTCCTATAGGTATAATAATATCAGGAAGATCCACCAAAGTCCATATTAGTTAGTGTATATGAATTACATTTTAGAACTTATAGCTTCATGATTCTTTAAAAGTAATAGGCTCATCATCTATAAGCAATACATTATCCATCTTAGTTTTAATAATCTAGTAGAAGGATGATGTATCATACTAGTGCGGCACAAACTAGGTATCTCTTGAACCATCAGTTGTACATCATATGTATCAACTTGAGGTTCTTTTTCTATCTAGGTGTGAATTTGTACTTTTTGAACTTCTCTAATTTTTACTTGACTCTCAATACTTTCCTTGAGAATGAATTCTCTTTCTAGGAATGTAACATATCTTAATGTAAACACCTTTTGCTCAAAAGGATGGTAAAATTGATATTTGAAACTCTCTTTCAAATATCCCATAAATTTGCATTTATCTAATTTAGTTTGAAGCTTATCAAATGTTGGATGCTTCACTTAAGCATCATATCTCCAAATCTTTAACTGTGACAACTTTGGTCTATTAATAGTCCATTTTTCATATGGTTTCTTGTTAACAAATTGGGAATTTTATTCAAAAGATAAACAACAGTTTCAAAGATATATCCCTTAAAGGAGATATGAAGGATTGTATAAATTATCATGGATCACACCATATTTTAATAGAGTGCAATTTCTCTTGTAGAGACTCCATTATATTGTGGAGTTCTAAGAGGAGTCTATTATAAGAGAATCTCATTCTTTTTAAGTAACCAAGAAACTCATGATCTAAGTATTTACCACTTATATCAGATCTAAGTGTCATAATATTCTTACCAACTTGTTTCTCAACCTTAAGTATAAATTCTTTGAACTTTTCAAATGATTCAAACTTTTGTTTCATTAAGTATATATAAAAGAGAACTTAATGAAATATAAGAATTTATCTCTAGAATAAGTACACATAAGGTCACATTCATCTTAATGTATAAGCTTTAGTAACTCGCTGGCACATTCTCCCTTTCCATGAAGGGGTAGTTTGGTCCTCTTTTTTAATAAACAAGATTCACAAGTTTCATATGATTCATAATTAAAGGATCCAAATATCCTTCTTTTATGTAAGTTTGTGATTCTAGTTTTGTTTATCTAACCTAACTTACAATGTCAAAAATAAGATAGATTTTGGTCACTTAACTTTCTTTTTTTTAATTATTTATATTAAGGATTGACCTTTGTAGATATGATTCATACAAACCATTTGCAAGTAATCCAAATCTATAATAAACATCATCTTTACAGAAAGAACAACTCTTATTATTAATAATAAAATTCATTCAAATCTAAATAAGAAATCTAAATGATATTTAGTAACAACTAGAACATAATAGCAATTATTTAGTTCTAATTCAAGGCCAGAAAGTAAAGTTATACTAGAAGTTCTTATAGCTAACACAATAACTCTTACTTCATTGCTAACATGTAGGTCCACTTCTCCTTTCCTTAATAATTTACTCCTTGTTAACATCTGCATGTTATTACAAATATGAGAACCACATCCATTATTTAATACCCAAGAATGTGGAACAAAAGTAGAAAGGTTGGTCTTAATAATAAATATACCTAAAAAAGTCTTGGGAACAAAAGTAGAATGGTTGGTCTTAATAATAAATATACCTAAAAAAGTCTTGGGAACAAAAGTAGAAAGGTTGGGCTTAATAATAAATATACCTAAAAAAGTAGATTCTTAAAATTTTTATCTTTCAGTGTAGCAAGATAAGTTGTGCATTCCTTTTCCAATGTCCATCAACTCTACAGTGAAAACATGTGCCCTTGTTATTGTTTTGTTTCTTGAAACCACATTTTGGCTTTACTAATCTAATAGAAGCCTCTTATTTCCTATTATTATTCTTATTAGAACCCTTTTCTTTCTCTCAAAGGAATCTATAATAAGAATATAACTAGGTTCTTTGTTAAGGCACCCCTTTACAATCTTAAGCATATTCAACAATTCAGACAATTAACACATCTTTAGTACATGTAACTCTACTGAAGATCTTAACACCATCTTGAATTGAAATAACACTTTGAAGAATTGATATCCCCCTACTCTAGTTTGTACACCAAAAAATTCCTTAAGGTATATAATTATAGTAGGAGTATCCATGTTATCATATTTACTCTGAACCTCTAAAGACATACTAGTCAACATAATGCATGTAGCTTGTTTAACATCATCAATATACCGCTGATAGTTCTCCCAAACCTCTTTAGTTGCATTTGAACTAGGCTTTAGTGGAATAATAGTATTAAGAACATATAATTTCTTCTCTTGCTTGAGAACAATTCTCAAGTTACAAAACTAATTTGAGAAATTGGTCTAGTTAGCTTGTTAACATCTATGATGCTCCTCAATGACTTATCGGTACTCATTATCTTATAACAACCAAAAGATATAAAAGAGAAAGTTTTAACTTATGCCACAAAATCAAATAAAATAAGGACTTTAATAAATATTTGATTACTCTAACTATTTTATTCAAAATAATAGACCTCACAATTAAATTGAGAAATTATCAAATAATTTCCTAATGAGTTAGGATTCCATAAAAATAGTTAATCTTAAGTTTGCTCAATAAGCCAACTAACTTTAAATTAGGTAGATAATAACTTTATCAATCACATCGTATGTGACACCTAAAATTGTGATGTAAAAACTCTTTGCCAAAATATATCTTATATATTATTCCTAATCCTACTTTTAAATTCATACTATCATGAGTTTACTCATCCAAATCATACAAATATAGTTAAGTAGGACTTATTAATTTAAAATAAAATATATTTGGGTTAAATGTGGTTATAAGTTTGCTTAAACATATCTCTAGTTTTATTCTCAAATAATGGGAGGCAACTACCACATTCTTAATATGTGCTTGATATTTAATTTAAGGATTTAAAATTTTAAAATTTTTTGTCTCATCAAAATAATATATTCTCATTATATTAATAATTTATAAATTAGAAGCATATAAACGTTACGTTGTTTTTTATTAATATCAAAATTAATTTACATTTTTTTACTTGTTTATGATTTAAATTCTTTTATGATAGCAAATTTTCCTGATCTAAAAGGAAAATTTGAAGAATATATATCAAAATTATTGTCTTTTAATTATGATACAAACTATGGTTTTTCAAAAATTACAACTCAAGATGACTGTCTCCCTAATTTCCCCTATTTTCATTTCTCACATCAGTGGCACGAGTATTTCATCTTGATTAAGAACCTTTTTCCTACATTCTAATTAGTAGGGCAATCAGTTTATGCTTTTATTTTCATTTTTAAAGAAAGAAAGTCAAATAAGGAGCAAAAACAAGAGAAGGGAGATTGGCTTCAAATGGTCTTAAATGTAGGTAACTAACTAATTATTTAATGTATTAATTCAAACATTAAATACGTTAAATTATGGTGCATAATTAAGAATGATATTTTTAGTCATGAATTATAAATAAGAAGCATATTAAGGAAGGCACTACAGAAGGAAGGATTTTAGTTGACTCACATGTATTTGGTATATTTTCTTTTTTTTTACAATCAAAGTGTAATCCAAATAGATTATATTAGTGCTCTCAATCAGCCATGACTGTAGTTAGACTTGTTGAAGCTAAATAATAAAAGGAAAAATGTTGACGAAAAGGGCAAAATCACTAATAGTGGAATTATTAAGGTCATAAACATATTACTTTAGAGTAAGAACTTCCATAACCGGACAACATTGTCTGAAATCCATTAAACTAGTTTTAGACAGAAACTGAAGAAAAAAGAAAATAGAGAGTTAAGGAAACATTTAAAAAAAACTTTTTTCTCTCTTTGTTTGTTTTTAGCTTTTCTCTGCTCTTTTGGATAGAGAAGCCACCCATCTCTCTCTGTCTCTCCTCTTTAGTTTCTCTTCCAAAACTAATCATTTAGGAGGCAAAAGGTAAGAGTCCTTTGAAATGGACAGGAAAAGATATGTTGCTTTGCTGTGCGCAAAGGACTCAGAGATACATGAAGAAGAATTATGGAGGGTACTTTTGGGTGTTCTTGAGAACGCTGTCAGAGGCCGGCAAGATGTGGGAAGTTTATCGTGTAGCTTCCAAGGAATTTTTCTAAGACAATTTGATTGAATCCTATGAGGGGTTTGTGATCATCAGGAGCTACAATGATACTTATGGAATGATTTGTAGATTTGTAAGCTTTTTATCCTATTGAAAAAACTTGATGCTATGAAGAAAAGATTTTGAGCATTTGCTTTGGACACCAAGCATTAATCATCTTTTCCAATAACTAATTATTATTTTATTAATTAAATTATTTTTGCAAATAAGTTTTGCGATTTTTTAAACTTTATAGTATTGACCGATATTTCAAATCGCAATCGGTAGCAGAAAATTTTTTCAGTATTGGCCGGTACCAACTGTCAGTACTAAACAATAAGATTTTCTATCATTTTTGGCTAGTATAGTACCTTTCGGTCGGTATTGACTAATATGGTACAAAATTCGTAACTTTGATTTAGACCATCGAGCAGACCTTTAAAAAGGATAATTGTAATCATACATGAAAGATGTGTGCGTATTCATGTCAAGCTCCTTGAGGTGAACTTTCAAGTGGATTGTAATAGCCCATTTTTTTTGTCCTAAGGGTTAGAGCCTTAGATTATAGCATATGAGTCATATCATTTTAACATTCATGAAATGCATTTCATTCACATGTATATCATTAGCATACACATGTGAACTATGATTTTATACACATTGCAAAGATAGTGTATGTGCTCAATTGACATATTCTGGGGTATGAAAGGTTTAAAAAGATCATGATCTAAATTATGTATTGTTATGTCCTGAATTTTGGTTTGAATGATTACAAGTAGTAAATTTTGAACTAATTGCTCCTATTAGAAAAGTGATGAATTAAAATGTATATTTAGACTATGAAAAATGTCAAGTGGCAAGACAAATTGACAAACGAAAAATTAGGATGACTAAGCCTATGAAATAAGTAACAAATGACATAAATAAATGAGTGACATGTGACATGGGTAATTAATTGACAAATGGACTAGTAACTAGGTGACATTTGGAAGCTTATGAAGGGAATACGTGGCTTACATGCTTAGGGTCTAGCATCTAAGGAGTTACGCTTCTGTAGGAGTAGTTTTAGCTTTGTTCATTCTTCTTCTCTTTTTATCTCTCACCAACGAAACTTGCTTCTATCTCTCATTCCTGTGTTTTGATTAAGCTATGTTAAATTACCACACCTAATATTTGCTTTTACCCTTCACAAAATAGCTAAAGAACAAGATTATTGTTGTCTTTTATCCTAGCTAAAAGCCATCTAATTTCCACCTTAAATTTGGGATGATTTTGCATGCATGGAGGGCTAGGTGATGAATTAAGCTAGAATTGGAAGCCAAATAAGTAAGTAAAGTGTTGTTCTTTATGGAAAGTTATAATATAAAGATTACGATGATTGAATTGGGATAGATTGTATATGATGTTGATGTTGAA
The DNA here is from genome assembly GCA_024703695.1 of Erythroxylum cataractarum. Lineage (NCBI taxonomy): Eukaryota > Viridiplantae > Streptophyta > Magnoliopsida > Malpighiales > Erythroxylaceae > Erythroxylum > Erythroxylum cataractarum. Next base: position 35,080,287 of record JANJEY010000003.1, read on the forward strand.
GATGTGCTGGAAAATGGATAATAAATGGGTATTTTTTTCTATTTTTGCATGTACGAAAATAGTAATTTATGGGTTCTTGTATGGATGATTTAAGTTGGGATTTTAAGTATAATTGATGAGGAATTCATGCTAAAGATAGGTGTCATTAAGGTATTTTCAAATTTGGAAAAATAGAGTTGTAGGCGTGTTTGTAACAAAATGACTACTAATGACGTAAGTGAGCAGAATTTTGTAAGTCTTAGTGTAACCAATATGGAAGTTAAATTGACTTCAAATGAAGTAACCTTAAAGGACATGAAATCTGGAAATTTTCAGGTGTTATCAATGTCTCTAAACTTGCAAAATGTGTAAAGTATTGAAGGTAGTAAAGTTACACACATTAATGATGTTGATGACAAATTCTGGAATTTTAATTTCAACCTAGTGTACATGTTAAACCATCTGAAAAATTTCAGTCTAAATTGGTATATTTGGACTTGATTAAGGCTAGGAATGAGCCTTTTTTTTTCTTGATTAATTGCTTAAGAGCCTGATAAGTTTGTGTAGTTAATTGATGTCATAATCTAAAGAAAGGAATGTTTTGATGTGATTGATTTCAAATATGGAAATTATGATTTGGTAAAGTAATAAATGAGTTCTTTTAATGCAAACATGATCTTGAGGACATGAGTAATTTGTATAAGGTATGGATGAATGAGCATTGAATAAAATGGGGTAATTATGAATGAGAATTGGGAAATTGTATGAATATATTGCTGGAAAAAGTTTGGTGAATGTATAGATCTAGCTTGCTAAAATTCCAGATTTAAAGTAACAATTGTGTGTGTGTTATAAGAGGCTTTTGATCATGAAAATGCTCAAGGATAAGTGTAAAGTATGGTTGATGAATTTTGAGTAAATCAAGCTAATTTAAAGGTATAAACTTGATTGCAACATGGTAGTATGCGAAATATGATGTTTAAATGGTCAAGATTTATGAATAGTTACATACCCGAAAAGATCAATTGAACATGCGTTAAACATGATATGCATGATTGAATATCCATATGATTGATCAGCTTAGTAATGTGTGAATTATATATGTGTATTGTATGACTAAAGAAGCACAAATTGATCGTCAGCATCCACACATTGCCGAGTCATCAAAGCAATAACTTATCTGGAGCATACTGTGAGTTAACCTAAATGCTTCCTCACTATGACTGAATTGTTTCGATTAAATTTTAGATATTAAACTATTATTGTTATGATTGTGATAATTCCAGACATTGATGGTCTGAGAAGTTTGATATTCAGGATTGTATTGAAAGTACTTTTTAATTGTATGTGAATATGGAAAATATGTACTTAACTGAATGTTGAATGCCAGACTCAGATTTGATGAATGTGATAAATGACTGTGCATATTGAATGAAAGTTATTGATAGCATATTATGTGAATTGTTGCATTCTATCACATTGTTATACATGATCAGATAAATGAGTTGTGAGTAACTAGTGTGAAAAAGAGCTTAAAGGTAAAAAATATACACAAAGAGCCACAAACTTAGTTATTAATGAGCCTAGTATCCACAATAGATAGATGATAGAATATGAAATAAGCCCAATATCTGCAGTGAATATGAGACAGTAAATAGATGCTCGGCCACAACAAACTAAAAATGAAAGTGGAGTCACATATGCATATGCATTTTTATGTATATCTTTACATGTATCATGTGAATGATTGCAAAGAATTGCTAAATTGTGTTAATATAGTGATATGCAATGTTTGTATACATGTTGATGACATGAATGATTGAGATAAATGATTGGATTATTCTGAAATGATTATATGAAATGTTTGTTGTTCATGATGTATTATTGAAATATGATGTGTATTGTGATCTAGTATTCAATATTGAATGATGTGATACATCTGCTGAATTGGGAGATACACTTATGATTTTTTTTATACTTGTGATATTTGTATTTTGACTTGAGTGAGCACATCGATGATGGTTCATTCACTGAGTACGCAAACTCATCAAAATTACAACGTTGATTTTCAGGCACAAGGGAGACCTAGCTTCTAAAGTGATATAATAGAAGTCTAATATTGTTAATTTTGGAAATAAGAATAGCTCAAAGGTCTGGTCAGCTGATACCTGCAGAGTCTAGATAGTATACTTTTGTTTAGCTTCTCCTTTCATGTTGAACTTTTTGTATGGAACTTTAAACTCCCAAATGTTATGTTATATATAAACATGGATTATGAAATGTAATGACAATGTAAGTAAGTTTCATTTTGTGAATGAAATGAGGAGTTTTGATATTTGGAAATACTTATGTTCTATATGCTGCCATAATAAGTTGATGCGATTGCTCTAACATGTCATTTTCATGAGGTATGTTCTCGAATGTCCACTGGATGTTCAGGCATATGTTCTATGATAGTGGTTTGTTACATGGATGATTTGATCGTGTACCATAAACTCAAGGATTAACATTTTTGTTTCATCATACATTACTAATATTCTCCCGTTAGGATGTGCATTATAGTTATGTATTATTTTTCACTGGTTTGGCAAAAAAATTTAGTACATCAAAGTTATATTGTTAGTGACTTTAAAATGCCTAGTAGAATAGTCTTACTTTTTTAGATGAACTCCTTTAATAAAAGTTTTTTTCTAAAGGGAATCGAGACCCATAACATTTTAGGCTTAGATGATCATAAGTTTAAGCCCTCAGATAGGGACCTTTTCTTTTACTAGATCTTCTTCTTATATCAATTATGAAAGCAATTTCCTTATTTACGAGATTGTTAGTGCATTTAAGTACCTTAATAGGAATGCTTATAGGGTTATTCTTTGTTGCTACTTCTTGACTATTTCTATCTATCTAGAGCTCCTTATTTGATTCTTTAATGAATTCTCCATTAGGAATTGATTCTAGATGCTGAACATTATTGTTAGCCTCCAATAGGCTAACATTGATTTCCTTTTAAGTTGTTATAGCCTTAATTTGATGATGTATATTGCCTGCTTCTACTAAGTCCCAGGATAAACTACATTTGAATATTCTGCTTGTGGCTTTCCAGGTTTTCTTGGGTGACATAAATGGAAGCTTCTAAGCTTAGGATACTTTTACTACATCTTCAACCAACTTAAGGTTCTCCTTCAACCTAAGGATGGGTATCTCCTTCGGTAAGTACTTCATAACATCAACTGCAACACACACTCTAGCATAATTTATTATGTTTGTTTCGGCTATGGCTTAGTCCATACAGATAGGTATGTCAAGAAAGCTTTCCAAGTGACTAAGCTAGTTGTTGTCCAGTATTCCAAAGGTATTTTACGGATGAACATCTATATATGTACATTAGATTGCTTGATCTCTTCACAGTTAATTCCTAGCCTCTAATTTTGTAATAGTAAAGGCTTGTTATACACATGCCAAGGGCTATATTTTAGGATTTTTTAGCAGCTGAGTTTCTATAAAATCTAAAGAAGATGTCTTGATGAATTACGAGGATGTATTTTAATCCTAATGAATTCTAGTTGCTCATAGCCCATTCTTTCAAGGTGGGGAATGAGATCATTTTGTATAGAAAGAAACCTATCAATGTTGCACTCCAAAGATCAACTCTTACTTTTATAGCAACTAATTGAGGTGCTATTATCTGGGTATTTTCAAGATTGCTTGAGAACATTAAGATATTTTTATATCTGGATTTGAATCACCAATAAATTGAGACTATGATTTCCTTATGTTTTGTGTAGGTTCATAGTTGTTAACTCCACAACCAGTGTTAGGGAGGGGAATAGGCGAGGTGGGAGATAATGATAGAGAGGCTATCAAAGTGGATGAAGGATCATATGGGCATGAGAACTTGGAGCACTCACCAAGTTCTAAAGAAGAGGAAATTTTTTGAGGTTGATTCTTGAATGGCAAATAAGGAAAATCCTCTAGTGGACACTGCTCAAGGTCTATAACCTTCCTCACAAGATCCATATTAGAGTATTGAATGGAGAAGCTTCCTAAATTTAGTTACTAAAAACAATAACTTGTATTGGAGGGAAATAGAAAGTATTAAAGGCACTTAGTAAGGTTTAGGACAAGATGAGATGAACACAAGAAGGGGAACTTAATCAAAAGTAATACAAAATAAAATACAAAACATGAGAGCAGCAAAAGATAGATGAAAGCTAGCAGATTATGTGAGAAGGAGAGAGAGGAAGGAGAAAATTGTCGAGAGTAGAGGGAGAGGGAGGAAGGAGATATATGTTTGTTAGTGTTAAAACCACTTTGAGTGCACTAAACTCTATGAAATTCCATGAAAGATTTCACTATAACACTAATATGATCACATATTGGATCATAATAATTGAATAACTTAAAAACATAGGTCATAAAATAAAGGAATCGTACTTGATTTGATGTTACTACTGAAACCTTTCTCGAGGCATTTTTGATGGGTCAATTACGAGTTGTTCATGTGCCTAGTCTATAACGGTATCACACTCAGTTGTTTGAAAAAGAATTAGTGTTAAGTCAAAATGAAATTACGATTAATAATTTTGATGAAGACCAAATAATAATGCAGTTGAAAATGTGACAGAAGCTAAAAATGTGATAGAAGCTGAAAATGAGACATAAAAATGAGATGGAAGAATATGAGACGGAAGTGGAAAGCAAAATGAGACGGAAGGAAATGAGACGTAAAAATGAGACGGAAGCAAAAATGAGACAGAAGAAAATGAGACGGAAGCGGAAAGCAAAATGAGACGAAGCAAAGAAAAATGAGAAGAAAAAAAATGAGACAAAAGAATCGAAGATGAAGACCCGATACTACGTCGGATGATAAATTAGTTTGAGTTAGTTACAGAACTCAATTGAATAACCGTTTCTTTAAAGATCAAGAAATAAGAAGAAAGAAGCAGTTGAAGACGAAGGCTATAAATACGAGTCGGAGTCGAAGACTGAAAGAGTTAGTGATTTTGTCAGTGATATTCAAAAACTAGAAATCTTACTCATTATACTAAACTTAGAGCTATCATTGTCTGTAACAAAGCTCAAAACATCTTTCAGTAAAAGGAGGAAAAGCTGATAGCCTGAAGAGGCTAAGTTTCAAAAGAATACCTGTTGTAAGAGACCTGAAGAGGCTCGGTGAAAAGAATACTTGTATCTTTGTGAAGTATAGTGAAATCTCAAAAAGAATTCTGAGGACTGGACGTAACTCACGGTTTGGGGTGAACCAGTATAAAATTATTGTGTCGATTCTTACTCTCAACTCTCAACTTTGAATTTTTATACTTCATAATACTGTTTTTCAATCGTTTGATAAAGGAAGTTTTGTTTTAAAAGAAGTGTGTTTAAAAAGGGGATTGATTTTTAAAAAGGATACACAATTCAACCCCCCCCCCCTTCTTGTGCGTTTTGTATAATGAATATTAAGTCTATACTAATGTGTGATTCACTTCAATTGGTATCAAAGCTCGGTGTCCAAGAACCACCGTAACAAAGTATGGATAAAGATCCATGGCAGAATCACACATATATATAACTGAAGGTGCCTCCATCACTAGACCTCCTACGTTCAATGGAAAAGAATAACATTACTGAAAAGACAGGATGCGGCTCTTCATTGATTTTACTCATATCGACCTTTGGGAGATAATAGAAAATAGACCGTATACACCAGTAGATGAAGAAGGAAATGTTGTTCCACGAATCAGATGGTCTGCAGAACAAAAAGTGAGATTCCAGCTAAACTCAAAGCCAGGTTCTTTCTAAGTTGTGCCCTAAGCAGAAGTGAGTACGATAAAGTTCACGGATACGACACTGTGAAGGAGATGTGGGATACGCTATCCATCGGACACGAAGGCACAAATCAATCCAAGATTAGCATTCTTGTACACAAGTATGAGCTATTCAAAGGACAAAGAGTCTATCGATCAGATGTTTGGAAGATTTCAAACTATCGTTAATCAATTTAAAGCTCTTGGTAGAACGTACGACAATCAAGATCACATTAGAAAGATCCTTAAAAGTTTACCAAACAGATGGAGACCAAAAGTCATAATCGTACACGAAGCCAAGGATTTGAACGTATTGAAGCTTGATGAATTGTTTGGATCTCTGAAGATACATGAAGTTGAACTCGATGCAGAAGATAAGCCCAGACGGGACAAATCCATTGCATTGAAGGCCGGACAGAAGAATCACAAGAATCAAAGGAAAAGGAGCTCATCTTCGAAAGTGCTGAAGATTGAGGAAGTCAAAGATGACGATTCCAGTAAATCAAATCATGGTTTAAGCAAAGAAGATGATGATCTATCCTTTATCTCGAGGAAGATCAGACGCATGTGGAAGAAAAAGGCTAAAGGAAACAAAGAGTCCCACTTCAAGAAGAATAGCAAAGATGAAGGGAAGAATGAGAAAACATCCATCATATGCTATGAATGCAATAAACCGGGACATTACAAGTCCGAATGCCCATTGCTAAAATGAAAACCAAAGAAGAGTAAAGAAGGCAAGAAAAGCATGATGGCAACTTGGGAAGATCTAGATTCGTCTTAATCAAATACTGAATCAGAGGCATTAGTGCAAGCAAATATTTGCTTAGTAGCCGAAGGAGAAAGTGATGAGGAGGTAACACAAAAATTTAGTGAATTATAAGATGCATATTTAGAGTTATTAGAAGATTCTGATGCTATTCTGAAATAGTACAAATTGCTTAAGAAAAAGTACTTAGAAAACTTGAAGAACACACAAGTTTTAGAAAAGGAGAATGTCTGCTTGAAGAAACAACTAGACAAGATGAAGAAAAATGTTGTGGTAGATAGATTTGAATAGATCAATCAGTTGAAACAAAGAATAAATAGTCTTTCAGCTGATCTATCAACATTTACGGAGAGTATTAAAAAAATGAATGATATGTTAGAGAAATACAGACACCCTAATGATAAAACTGGATTAGGGTTTGCTAAAAACTATACTCAACATAAGAAGAATTCTGCTCCCTTTAGGAAGAAATTTCATCAGCATCATCATCATTAGAAATGACATCAGTTGCATTATCATCATACTATGAATTATGTTAGAACTAACCCTAAAGGACCCAAGAAAATCTGGGTACCTAAGAGATAAATAATATCACTTGCAGATATCCTTCCTTGGAAGAAGCAGCCAGCACCATTGGTACTTGAACAATGGATGCTCGCGACACATGACGAGAAGAAGGTCTATATTCTTAGATCTTCAGTGTAAGAAGGGAAGATTGGTAACTTTTGGAGACAACCAGCAGGGCAAGATAATTGAAATCGGCAAAATCAGTAAAGATTCCTTTACATGCATTGATAATGTGTTACTAGTTGATGGTTTAAAACACAATTTGATTAGTGTCAGTCAATTATGTGATTTTGGTTTTGAAGTGTCTTTCAATCAAAATGCTTGTGAAATCAAAAACAAGGATGAGTCCATATTCTTTTCTGCCAAAAGACAAAACAATCATTACAAAATCAATTTAAAAGATTTTCAAAATCAAAATATTTCTTGTTTTATATCAACTGATCAAGAAAAATTGATTTGGCATAAAAAGCTAGGTCATATTAGTTTTAAACATATTTCCAAGTTGATTAAACATGATTTG
>JANJEY010000003.1:35102574-35122420 GCA_024703695.1 Erythroxylum cataractarum
AAAAAGTCCATCATAGGAACTAGATGGGTTTTTAAGAATAAGCTAGACGAATTAGGAAGAGTGAGTCGTAACAAAGCAAGATTAGTAACACAAGGCTATAATCAGCAGGAAGGAATAGGCTACAATGAGACTTATGCTCCTGTAGCAAGACTAGAAGTTATTAGGATCTTGCTTGCATATGCTATTTGTCACGACATAAAGCTATTTCAAATGGACCTGAAGAGTGCCTTTTTAAATGACTTTATAGATGAAGAAGTTTATGTGAAGCAACCTCCGGGTTTCGAGGATGTCAAAAAATCGGATCATGTCTATAGACTTCATAAGACTTTGTATGGCTTGAAATAAGCTCATCGAGCTTAGTATGATCGTCTGAGCTCTTTTCTTATTGAAAATAAGTTCAATAGAGGTCAGGTAGATAAGACGTTATTTAGAAAGTGCACTAAGGATGATTTTATTATAATTCAAATTTATTTTGATGATATTATCTTTGGTGCAACTTCTAAAATGTTATATACTAGTTTTGAAAATTCGATGAAAAATGAGTTTAAGATGAGCATGATGGGTGAGTTAAAATTCTTTCTTGAGTTGCAAGTTAAACAAACCGAAGAAAAGATTTTTATTCATCAACAGAAGTATGTTAAGGAATTGTTGACTGAATATGATATGGGAAAAGTAAAACTAATGTCAACTCCGATGCATCCTTCAAACCTTTTGTCCAAGGACGAAACTGACAAGAAGGTTGATCAAACCCTGTATAGAGGGATTATTAGTTCTTTACTTTACCTTACAACAAGCAGACCTGACATTTTGTTTAGTGTTTGCTTGTGTACAAGATTTCAAGCAGATACTAGAAAGTCTCATTACATTGCTGTTAAAAGAATTTTGAGATATTTATCATGTACTACTGATCTTTACTTAATGTATGATAAAGGTAAAGATTTCAGGTTAATTGGTTACTGTGATGCGGATTATGCCGGAGATAGGATTGATAGAAAAAACACAAGTGGAGGATGTCACTTCCTTGGCCACAACCTAGTTTCATGGTCACGTAAGAGGCAAAGCTTAATTGCTCTATCAATTGCAGAAGTTGAGTATATGTAAGCCGCAAGTTGTTGCTCACAGATATTGTGAATCAAGTACTAGCTAAAGGACTACTCAGTACAAGAAGAAGACATCCCAATCTATTGTGACCACACAAGTGTCATCAACCTGTCAAAGAACCCTATACAACATTCAAAAGTAAAACATATCAAAGTGAGACACCATTTTCTACGAGACTACGTTCAGAGGAAGATCGTGAGTCTTTAGTTTGTTGAGACGAACTATCATTGGGCAGACATCTTCACTAAGCCATTAAGTGAAGAAAAATTCAAAGAAATCAAACGAAACCTTAACATGGTGATGCTAAGTGATCAATCGTCTGACACGTCATGACCCAGATAAAAAAGGTTGAAAGAGTTAACGGTAACAGTAACAGTGAGTTACAGCTGGTAACATCCGTTAGAAGGAAGTTTTGGAGGGAAAGGTTCTCATAGCCTTGAGAACGTCACCTATTCTAGAACACTCTTAACGTACCTTGACATCGACCTTTGAAGAACCCTCAACAAAAACTCTTCATTACTCTGTTTGGATATCAAATCTTCCTTGCTCACACTCTCAACCTCAGAAACCGATTTCACCTCTTTGAAAAATACTACTGTGAATTCAATTCGTTGTTAACTACAGAAATAAATGGAGGCAGCTATGTCAAGTGGAAGACTTGTTGATTTTGAATCCTTGAAGCAGGACAAGATGTATATTGAATCAGAGATTGTGGCAACCGGGTGGAGGAATTTCTTTCGAGTTTGAGAGACAGTATACATAAATGAAGTATATGAATTCTGGAAAAATAAAGAAGTAGTAGACAATACTCTTGTATCTATGGTGGATAAATTGTCGATTATAGTGATAATGAAGCTAATCGAGAAGGTCACTGAGTGTCCATTTGATAGAGAAAAGCTCATCAGTAAAGCTAGATGGATAATGCAAGCTAGTGTGAAGGAGACCCAAATTAGTCGACAATTATATGGAAGCAATGATTCAAAGGAGACGAAGGCGTCAAGTCTTGTTCCAAAGGCTAGGGTACTACACTCACTTCTTTTCCATTTTGTACTACCGAGAATAGGATTAAGGCATTTGGTAACAACACTAGATGAACAATGCCTATTTCATCTGCTTAATCGCCAGCTTATAAACCTACCATTCCTTATTTTCCATTATATGGAAAAGACGAAGAAAGACTCGATCGCTCTACTATATGGAATGATGCTAACTAGAATATTTAGAGAATCTGGAGTCCTTCTGGAGAGAGGAAGCAGGATGAAGCTAAATATCAGAAGCACCATCAATTCTGTAACAATTGGTAAAATGGGCTTAAGGAGTCTGGAGAAAGGAGAAGCAGATTTTAAGATGAAAGTAAGGATTGAGGGGGAGCGTGCAATTGTTAAAGTAAGAGAATCTCCCTCAAGGAAATCAAAATCCCAATCCATTGAAAGAATACCTGTAGAAAGGGAAAAGAAATCGTCAGATGAATCAATAAAGGGAAAGGTGATTTCTCATAAAGAAGGAAGCCGAGTGTAATATAGAGAGAAAGTGACCCTGAAAAGAAAAGGGGAAATACTTCTTTCGGAGAAACCGAAGCAAGCAAAAAAGTCACCTAGAGTTCGAACCTTGCGTCAACAAGAAGAAAAGAAAAGGAAAGACTTGACTCATGGTGAAGACTCTGAGAAGAAATCACCTCAGGCAACAAGGTCTTTAGTTTCAATTTTAAAAAAAGATTCAACAAAATTGACTAAAGAGACTGAGATTAAGAGAAAATTGGAGTTTGAAAAAGAGAAATCTCAATCTCAGCAGACTTCTAGACTGATTAAAGAGAATAAGAAACTGAAAATCAGTATAAAGAAGAGCACTCCTACTGCTGTTCAGAAGAAGAAGAAGCTAGCTAAACGCAGTCCAGCACAGGTCAATACCTCTCAACCGTTACGAAAAGAGGACTTGAAAGTCAAGCTTATTAAAGAAAGCCAACCTGTCAGGAGTAGCAGCTCTATAATCATCAGAGAAACACCAAAAAGTTTTCTGAAGGATGAAAGAAACAAACCATAACCCACACAGATGACAAGGCAGAAGTACACTATTTTACCAATCACAAAGAGAACTATGATCAAGGTTGTGCCTGACATTCAACCAAGACCTTTCATTGTTCGCAATGAGGAAAAAGGGAAGGAGAAACTATATCCAGAAGGAATAACAAATGATCTTATAGAAGAACAGATCGAAGCTGAAATGAGAAACATTGATGAAGCATGCTATGCAGTCTAACAGAAAGGAACCTATGTTTCCTACTAAATTTCAAAAGCATCAGGAAGCAAGTGTGGTCAGCGAACTACTGACAACTCTTCTCAGGTAGTTGGAAGACTTTCAGAAGGGCAGTACAAATCCATTCATATTGGAGACCAAAGCTACTCAATAGAGTCACTTGTGCATCTTATTATGCACATTAGACCCTTGCAAACTGTGTCTTCAATTGAAGATATTCTGCACCTATTTGGAAGACAAATTCCACGACTAACCAGTCCTGATGATCTTGATCTCCCGGAACCGAACTTATTTGTCCAACCTCCTACCTTTACAATAACTGAATCAGGTGTTATATCTTTAGACGCATATACTATGATCGTTGGTATTGAAGAAATACAACAAAAGCATGATGAAGATATTGAAGATAAAGTTGATAATCTGTGTGCTTCTGTGGATGACTTGTATAAAGAAGTAGAGTATATTCGAAAAGATATCAAGTCACTCCGCACTGAAATGAGAGAAATATTTTTTGAAGTCATAAAGCATTTGCAGAAATGATCATTTTGATCAATAACAAATAGGGGGAGAAAGGAGAAAATGAGAAAGAAATGACAAAGATAGGGGGAGAACAAGAAGAGAAGAAAAGATCATAAAAAGAAGAAGAAGATGATTTTTTGATACAATTTGTTTTTATTTTGGATACAATTTTTTTGTATTCTATGATTATTTGTTATCATAAAAAAGGAGGAGATTGTTAAGTCAAAATAACTTTACGATTAATAATTTTGATAAAGACCAAATAATAATGCAGTTGAAAGTGAGACGGAAGCTGAATATGAGACGATACAAAATGAGACGGAAGCTAAAAATGAGACGCAAAAATAAAACAGAAGCGGAAGGAAAAATGAGACGGAAGAAATTGAGACGCAAAAATGAGACAGAAGCAAAAATGAAACGGACGAAAATGAGACGAAAGCGGAAAGCAAAATGAAACGAAACAAAATGAGACAAAACGAAGCCAAATGAGATGAAAGAATCGAAGAAGAAGACCCGATACTACGTCGGATGATTAATCAGTTTGAGTTAGTTACAGAACTTAAGTAAATAACCATTTCTTTAAAGATCAAGAAACAAGAAGAAAGAAGCAGTTATCAAGAAGCAGTTGAAGATGAAGGTTATAAATACGAGTTGGAGTCGAAGACTGAAAGAGTTAGTGATTTTGTCAGTGATATTCAAAAGCTAAAAATCTTACTCATTGTACTAAACTTAGAGCTACGATTGTCTGTAACAAAGCTCGAAACATCTTTCAGTAGGATAAAGAAAAGATGATAGCCTGAAAAGGCTAAGTCTGAAAAGAATACTTGTTGTAAGAGATTTGAAGAGGCTCGGTGAAAAGAATACTTGTATCTTTTTGAAGTATAGTGAAATCTCAGAAAGAATTCTGAGGACTGGACGTAACCCACGGTTTGGGATAAACCAGTATAAAATTACTGTGTCGATTCTTACTCTCAACTCTCAACTTTGAATTTTTATACTTCATAATAATGTTTTTCAATCGTTTGAGAAAGGAAGTATTGTTTTAAAAGAAGTTTGTTTTAAAAGGGGATTGATTTTTTAACTTTTCTTTATATGTGACACATTAGGTTCCTAATATATTAACAATGATCATAAATTCTAATTCATAATTAGAATTAGATAAATTAAAACTCATTTTAATTTATCTTTAATTAAATAATTTATAATTGTAGATCAAGATTAACATTTAGCAATATGTCACAATCATTCAAATATTTGGAATGTCAAATTGATTTGACTTAACCCGTTTATATATGGTTATAATGTATAATTTAATCATTTTGTCATCTAATGTTCTAATTGGATACAATATGAATATAATGTCTACTATTTTAAATCAAATTAAAAAATTTATAATCATATATCAAGATTGATGTTTAACATATCATGACCATCTGAATACTTGAAAAGTCAAAGTGGTTTGACTTAACCTGTCTATGCATAATTATGATACATAATTTAATCATTTATTCATTCAATTTTCTAATTAGACAGAATATGTATATAATGTCTACTCTTTTATATCCAATCATGTTTCTTCTTGCTAACTAGTAATTAATTTATAATTAATATTTGAAAATGTCTTTCAAATGTCAATTTTAGCTAGAGAATTATTAAAATTACAATTAATTAAGAACAATAAAATATTCTTTCTAATTACTTTAAATGATATTTTTTTAATTGATTCGCTCAACTATCTCTATAAGATTTAGGGAGTGCTTGGTTGATGAGTTTAGGAAGGTGTTAATGGGTAAGGAATGAAAAATGACTAGTTGGTTGTTGATTATCATTATAGGGGCAATAGTTTGATATCCCAATTTTGGAGAATCCTCCATACCCTCCATTTGATAGAGAAATAAAACTCATTCCTGAATAGTGACTCTTTTTTAAAAATCTTTTTAATATTAATTAAATACAATTAATTAATTAAAATATAATTAATTATAATTATGAAAATCTCACATGGAATACGATGGTAATCTCAAGTTTAACGATTGTATAACCATCATAATAAAAAAAAAAATCTACAGACACATAAATAATATTTTATTTGTGATCTTCATAATTGAGTCCATTTGGTAAACTTTTTCTCTAATTTGTTTAAATATGTTCATATTTTAATTCATGAAATAAATTACTTCCTTTATAAGAAAGAAAACTGACATATTCTTATTTTATTGTTTCACCTATATCACGACCTAGTGAGACTATAACTAAAAATAATTTAAAATTAGTAAATAAATGCATGTTGAATCTCATAATTATAAAATCATTGTAATTTTAATTACATACTAATTATTATAGAAATTTTATCTTTAGTATTAAAAACCAGATATAATTAATAAAATAAATAAAGATTTTTATTAATCAAAATAATAATATTACTGCAAGGGTATAAACTAATCATATATCTCACTAATTAATTCCAAAATCACGGACAAGCAAGGCATATGCTCCAATCCTTGTTTAATTCATACAATCACGGCCAACAAGTAGCAAAACAAGTTCAATAAGGGGATACCGTGGCAAATCTGCAGAAACCCGACACAACAAATGAAAATTAAGCCAAGGATGAAAATACAAAATAATTCAACCACCAAAACCCAGTACTTAGAATCATACTAAAAGTCAGATCTTGGACCAATCCACAATTCCTATATATCCCAGAAGAAAACCCAGTCTGAAAAACCGTTGGAATCATAAAGAGGTAATACCCCCACTTTGCTGCCACAAATTGATGATATCAGTAGCCTGATTAAGAAGTATGATCATCTTCTTCTGGGATATCCATGGCTTACTCTCTAGAGTAGCTTTAAGCTCTTCCCAAGCGTCCTTTCTCGGCCAAAACAAGTACGGACTTAAAGGTGCAGAGCCATGTCCTGCTATTACCTGATCAAGAGCTAGCCCAATGTTCTTCTCCATCCATATGAACTTCAATACCAGTCTTGGCTTCTCCACTTTCTTCACTGTAATCTCAGTTGTCTGCAAAAGTCCAAGAAGCTCCGTAACCGAAACACTGTACAAAACAAATATGAATGTTAGAGGATTTAATGTCCACGGACCTCAGTTCCTTCATCGGAGATGGGTTGGTCAGCTTCCATGGATGGTGGTGAGTTAGATTCGGATGTAAGAGTTGCAGGCACTGCAAAAGGAGCGAGTCTCTGATTTCTCGGAAGGAGGTTGTTTCTGTGCTGAAAACTGGATTGAGGAATCAAATTGAGCTTGGAAGAGATGGAAAAAGAGGTATGGAAACATTTGAGTGTGGGATTTTGAAAACAGATTACGGGGAATGTTAAGAAATTGTTGATAGTTGATGGAAATATTGTCATTGTTTTGTGGGCAGAGAGTAAGACTTTCTATAGCGTAATAGTCTCGGTACTGTACTCGCTCGCCTGCCTAGTTTTGGATAAGGCATTCAAGGGCCTTCTAAGGGAACGCAAAAATTTGGGGTGAAAGAGGTGAAATAGTTATAATTAAAGGTTTTAGTTCACCGGGGCTATTATTTTAGGTCCATGGTCATCTTCTCCATTGGACTGGACCTTTCTACTGTAACTTCTCTAACGATGTTCAGTTCTTTGGGTGCAATGCAATCATGGTGGTCTTTATAAGATGGAAGTTCCGCTAAAAACTAAATTTCACAAGCATTCTTGCCTCTTCTCGTTTATGAGTAGCTTGAATTACTAACTAAATTATACTAATAGTTTATATCTGAATATATTTCTGCTCAAGCGTTTGAATTCAATTCCTTTCATGTACTTTATTTTCGATTCAACTCATACCCACTCCACCTTCCTCTAAAGTATATGGTTTGGGTGAGCCCGTATTATTGAGGTTTTGTCCCCTTTGGTCTCCAAGCCTCCTAATTTATCAGCCCAGTGGTGAGAGGCGTGTGTCTTGTATCCAACAAAACCTTAAAGTTTCAGGTTCAACTCCCGAATCCCTCCAAGAAAGGAGATGAATAAGGAAGCCTGGAGACTAAAGGGGACAAAACCTCAATAGTGCGGGCTCACTCAAACCAGTATATTTTTAACTATAAATACAATATTTCCATTCTTTCTTAAAAAATTTTGGAAAATGCATCTTAGCCGGTAAGATTAAAGTCACTTGATGAAACTTTTGATGAATGAAGTGTTGAAAGTATTTGCTCAAATGGGTTCTAATTAGTTCTTCGATATCCTAACTTTTAGGAAATGTTATGTCATTTGTTATGTTGTTAGATTTCAAATATTTTCCTGGAACTTAGCCATGTCGGAAATTTTTTCTTAATTGAATAAGATTGTAAACTTAAAATTGAATATTTTATTAAAACTAAAAAAGTGATTTAATCCGTAATAACAGTCCTATAATTGATCTAATTAAAGAGTATCAAAGTCATGAGTCCAGTTGATATTATAGAACTTATTATTCTGTGCCATAAAGGATAATTATGCTTATGATATAAAATCTAAAAAATATTTCATATAAAGAGTTCAAGTTTCTACTATTGCCTAACATAAATATAATTAAGAAAGTTTAGACTTGTTAGTAGTTTGATGGTTATTAAAAAATATTTGGTTGGTGTCACATTGGTCAACTAATATATTGACTAGCATTTTTTTTCCTTTTAAAGGTGAATGATCAATCGCAAATATATTGGTTAATTAATCTAATGAAAAATTTAATGTTAGTCTCCCAAGTTCTTATATTGGTTTACCAAACTTTTTAAAATAAAATTTCAAAAGTTCTTAACCTCTTTTAAACATCAAAACATATTATGTTGACATAAATTTGATTTAAAACTATTTTGAAAATTCTACAAAATTTGTTTGAAAATCAAGAGGATTTCTTTAAAGATCAAAATAATATTCTGCTTAATTGAAAGGATATTTGTATTATGTGCTATATAAAAATGATCATGCACTGATTGAGTCTCTGATTCATCAAAAAGAACAAGATAAGATTGTAAGGATTATAATGATTTATTTAAATCTTAATGTGCTTGATTCTTCCAAATTCTTGGTTCTTCACTTGAGTTTTATATATACCCCATTTTACTCGTGTTCTTCTTTCTTTGATTACTCAACGATGAATATCGACTTCTTTACACACTTTACCCTTCTATTTAACTTAATCTTTCACATTTTAACTTGCCAATATTACTAAGGTAAAAGTATTAATAGTAACATATTTTATTATTATCAAAATTATGGGTTAGAACATCACTTGGTCCAATCATAAATTCACTTCTTTTTCTTCGTTTTATTTTATTTTAACTTCCTTTTCTAAAAATTTAGAAATAAAATTATATTTTAAGACCTTATATCATTATTTTAGGCTTTGTCTTTAACTTTAAGCCCTATAAATCAGCACTAAGCACCCTTGTTATTTCATTTTAAACTCCTTATTTTTTTAAAGAATGTAAATATGAATTAAACCTTAAAAGGGAAAAATAGTTTACAAAACGGCTATTAGAGACTAGCTAATTTACAATCTTACTTTACACCAGTTATGCATGGTTATATGGCTTAAACTAGCTTAAAACCAATGTCCACTTAGATAACTACATAGGTAACATTTTGGTGAATGTTCCAATTTAGGGTGATGAGGTAGCAATAATTATGCTTGTTCTTATATAAGAAAATACGAGTCTTGACTCTGTTGCACAAGAAGCTAAAAAAGACTCCATCACTCATACTTTGATTCAAGAATACAATTTGTTTCTTTCATCCCAAAAATTGGTTACTAAATAGGACAAAGCAACCTTATACATCCATCTCTTCTTTTATAGGTTTCGACATGACACTCCTTTCCATTATGTCGGACCAATTGTGAGGGACATTAGTAAGGTTGCAAAGTTTCATAATTTCATTTCAAGCAGGACTGGTTTAATGGCATTGAAAGAGCATATGATTAATAGTTTCTAAGGAGGTTTTTCATAGTATGCACTAATTTGGATGATGTGAAAATCTTCCTATCATGTCTAATATAGGGAGCCTACCTCTTACTGCTATTCATAGAGTATAAGAGGCTCAAGGTAGCAAGTGTTTACCCCATATGAGTTTGTACCATATTATATTTGGACTTATTTCGTTGAAAACATTCCTATAAGAGCTATTGGAGAAATTGCATGATGTTTTCCTCATTATCTTCACTTACCATGAAACTTCAAAGAAAGGATGAAATGTTTGACACACGTATGGAGCTTATATACTTACCTCTAATTGAGAGTGCTTAAACTACTATAGCACTTTGGTGAATTTTTGCCCTTAAAGGATTTATGTCAACATATTATTCCAAAGGTTAAGTAATCAAACCAAAAGGAGGTTTTATTCCCATCACCAACTTCACTAAAGCACTCCTTCCTAATTCCATCTCTTATTCTAAATAGGAATTTCATAATTAATGAAGCATTGAGAGCAAGCTTAAATTTCTAAAAGTTGTGCTCTTTAATGTAATACATATGCATCCAATTTGTCCACAAATCTTGCTTATCTTATAACAATCTCCACACCCTTTTGGTTAACAATACATGATTAGTTGTTTTAACTAAAATAACATCCAAACCTCCTTGCTTCTTTGGCTGGCAGATGTCTAAACATTTGGTTTATGCTCTTGTCTCTTTCTCTTTACATCTTGACCATAAAAACCTCCAAAGTATTTTGTTTGTGGATTTTATGATTGCTAAAAGGAACATTAGATGTGAATCCCAATATAAACTTATAGAGCTAAGAATTGATTTGATTAGTTAAGTTCTACCAGCCTAAGTAAAGCTTTAGAACTCCAATTGTTAATCCTTTTTCTGAATTCTCTTAAGAAGTGGTTTAAATTTAGCATACATAGGCTTAATCGAGAAGACTAGAACACCAAGATAAGTTACAAGAAGTTAGACCAACTTAGAAACTATGAGGGATGAAAGCTAAGCATCCTAATTGGAGGCATTTGAAGAAATGCACAGGCCAAATCTTGCTTTGTTGATACATAACCCTAAAATCTTGTAAAACAAATTTAGAGCATTGATGAGGGAGGAGAATGAGTTTCCTTTTGCCTTGGATGAGAGAAAGACATCACCTACAAACTCAGTATTCTTAGTCTTTTGCATCTAGAGTGAAATTTGAAAGATTCATTTCGTTCTATAACTCTCTTAAAAAATTTAGTGAACACCTCGATCATTAAAGAGAATAGGTAAAGGGATAAGGGATCCCCTCACTTAATTCCCTAGACCCTTTAATTGTGTTTAAGGATTCACCATTTTTCAAGATTTTGTATAAGAAAGTTAAATGAAATCGCTTAATCCAAGTAATAAAGACCTTAAGGAAACCAATTGTTTTAAGAGTGTTAAAGACAAAGGATCGTTCTATAGTGTCAAAGGTCTTTTGAAATCAAATTTAAGAGCACAAGTCTTGTGGATTCTCTTCATGTTATAATGTTTGAAAAGCTCTTGAGACAAGGTGATATTTTGCCTATTAGGAATGTAAGCCCTTTTATGAAGGGTCTATGTGAGGTTGAAGCATTATTTTCATCCTATCAACAATCAATTTAGATATCACCTTAATAATAGTGTTGTATCAAGAGGTAGGGTGATAGTCCTTCATTGTCTTTTGTTCTTTTCCTTTAGGAATAAGATTGATGAAGGCTTTTTTTAGTTACTTCAACATTCACTTTTCTTTAAAGTATTCAATAACAACATTAACTACTATATCTTTCATTAAATACCAAATTTTAAGGAGGAAATTCGTATTAAAACCATTTAGCCTAAGTACTTTGAGAGGACTTAATGAATTCAAGGCTCTTTCAATTAAGTAATGATAGGTTTTAAGAGAAGCTTAATTTATTGAAGTGACAAATGATCGTAAATGATTTCCTTTATAAAAACCATTAAAGAGTTAATATGTGAAGGGGATCCTAAGGAGCAACAGAAGTAATTCTTAGCTTCCTTAAGAAGATAACTCTAAATGGTTAATAAGGAATATATACATTCTAAGGAGACATTTCTATTGAATAATTTCCTCGAGACCATTGATCTGATGAAAAAGGTTGAGTTCTTATCTCCATTCTTCATCCAAATGATTCTTGATCTTTGGTTCATAAGAGAACAACCAAAATGTATAACTTATGTGAATTTGTGCAAAGCTTACTTTTTAACTTCATGAAGGATTAGACGTGAACGATTATTATAGAGCTCATACGGAGCTTTATTAAAATTTGCTTTTATTATGCTAAACAAATGGTGAGCATTACCAATATTGAACTTAAAGGGAGTTTTAAGTTCTTCCCTTGCACTACTTAGCTTCCTCAAGTAAATATATTGCTTAGTACCTCTTAGTCTAAGCCATCTAAAAACTACCTCATTTAAATTTGTCAAGTTATTATGAAATTAATGAATTTGAAAGGTATTTTGCTTGGAGATCTTACAATATCAAAATGCACAATCATTAGGGAGTGATTTGGGAAGCTTGGATTGAGGAATATAGCTTTGAAATAAGGTAAGGTTTGAAACCATTCCATATTGCATAGACCCCTATCAAATTTCTTTCTCAAGATTTAATTTTCCTTTTATTTGTTACAGGATGTGTAATAATTTCCTCTAAATGTTAGATCAATGACTTGTAAACTAAAAATGTAGTTCCTCATATCTTCATAGAAGGTCCTAATGGATTTGTTTCCATCTGCTTCATCTGGATGTATAATGGAATTGAATTCTTCTATTAAGAGCCAAGGGGTATTCATTAATAGAGATAGCTCTCAAAGTTTTTTCTAGATGAAAGTCCTTTAGAAAGCATAATAAGAGCATATACATAATGGAGATGTGAATTGTAAGATTTTGATTTTTGCATCTAATTCTCGAATGAATCATTTGATTAGTTATTATGGAACTAAGAATTTCCATCTTGTCTTCATTAAAAAGCACCAAAATTCCACCTTTTGGGTGACAATTGTGATTGTTATCTAATAGCTAGGCAAAAAGGAAAGGAAGTTGCCATTATCTCTCCTTACTTTATATTCTAAAATGCCTATCAGTATAGGTTTATTTTGCACCATGAAGTCTTTAAGCATTCGCTTTTCAGAAGGGGTAGTCAATCCCCTTACATTTTAAGATTTAATAGTTACATGTCTTTAATATAAAAAGAGTTACTCTTATTTCATTAGATTTTCTTTTATTCACTGACTTGAATTCTTTATATGCTTCAGTTGTGAAGGGATGTTGTATAATTTCACATAAACTGTGTTATTTGGAGAATCATAATTCATCATTTCTATTCTTTTAACTTGCATATTGATTTGTATCTTTCAGACTAAAGATTTGAACATCATCATTTTTTGCATTATAAAGAGAAGAATGAGACTCACTTGAATCATCTTCTTTATTGTAACCTATGAGTTCATCATAATTTCTAGCTTTAAATATTCTTCCAATTAGTCTCTAGATCATTTTGGGACCCATTAATTTAAGCTTCCATGCATGCATTACCTTCATCACACCTTTAATAGACTCTATATTATCATTTAGTCTTAGTATCTACATCTCTTCTGGAAAATCCTTCATTGCATCACCAAAATATAGATCCTTGCAAAACTGATATAGTTTATCTCAGATGTTAGTTGATCAAGACATAATTGCTTCCCAACAAAGCTTGTTATATGGCAGAGGCCATTGATGGTCCTGTACTCTAGAGGAATATCATAGATGTATGTCCATATTGGGATATAGGGCTACTTTATCTCTTTCAGACTAGTATTTGGATGCCAACTTTGGAGTAAAAAAAGGCATATTTTAGATATGATAAGGGCTCTCGTCTAACAATCTCCTTGTAAATTTTGTATCTGACAACTTAAAAAAAAAACATCGACATTATTTATAAAAATTTCATACAAACTATAACGTTTCCAACTTGTAAAGGCCTATGATTTTATAGTATGGTATGAGAATTTTAGAATTCCATTACGTCACCCCTTCTTTCAAGGTCTCCAGTGGAGGTCCCATTATAGGAGGATCCTCAGGCTTGCTTAGATAAGAGTAATGTAGGTTGGACTCTGAGCATAAATCACCAACTACTAGTGTCCATGTGTGCTTAGATGCGGATGAATTTTTTAAGTGAGGAGGATGTTTTAGATGTTCAGGTTGTGGGAATGACTCAAATGAAGCTAAGGAGGTTGATAATTAGCTTAGTATAATGGAATTTGAGGTGGAAAAAATAAAGTTAAAAGGTAGAAATTTTCTTAGTTTACTACCATATTACTAAAAATGGGAAACTGGTTGGTGGAAAGGAGGAAAGTAATGAGCAGATTAAAGGGAGAATTGGAGCTTAAGATAGCAAGAAATATATGAGTTCTTCTATAAAGGAAAATACTAAGAATTCACAAACAAGGAAAAATAGGGCTATCATGTAAAGTGTCTTAGAGTGAAGAGAGAAGCTTCTTCTTCTCTCTCAATTTTTTTGTGATTTCAAAATTCTCTAATATTTTTCTAAATAGTGAAGTGGGGGAAGAAGAATTTGTTTATTCATAAATAATTAGTAGGAAAGGTGATTACTTGAAGATTTGAGTGATAATAAGTAAGTGAAAATTTTTATTATCAAGTTTAAACCATAATAAGTAAATTAAAAAAATCATAAATATGTTTATGCTTTTCACAAATAAAAATATATCAAGTGTCGCTTGAATAATGTCATTTTACTCAAATTGGATTTTAGGCACATTTCTTAAATTTTAAGTTCAAATTTAGAAAATGTTAACAATAAAATATTTGTAATTATTTTTGTATATAAATATATTGATATATGATCAAAAGTCTAAATAAAATTTTAATAGAAAAGGAAATTGAGAAGTGGATAATGACAAACATGAATTAAATGAATAACATTTTGAAAGTACTAAATATTATATCTTATAAGACATAAAATTACAAACAACTCATATGAACTAAGAATTTATACAAGTGAAAGATTTTTTTTTTTGTAAGTTACATGTGAAAGAATATTATTTGTTCTAGTTAACGCACCTAACTAATTATGATTAAACAGGCTTAACATGTTTAGTTAATTAATATTTAAAAATTAATTTTATGCTTAGCATTATTTACGAAAATGAAGCATGAGCCTTAAAAATAACTATCAAACGAGGCTTATGTTTTAGCCACCTTAAAGTTATACTTTAAATTTTGAGATAAACTTCTTAGTTAAATTTATATTTGTTGATCAACTATTGATTATCTTTATTAGTTGCATCATATTCCTAATAATTTAAATTTATAAGTCTTGTGACATAATTATACTATGATTTTAGGAAACTTTAGGAACAACTTTTGAAATTTGGAATATATGACTTCTTTTATAGGAAATGAAGAAGAGCAAATAATCTTATATAATAAAAAATAAATTAAATTGCATAGTGCATCCCATTTTATAATTTTTGAAATAAAAGATAAATTTGTGGTGGAGAACTAGCTATAAATGAATAACATTATTAACCAAGTCTTTTGCACTTTAAGAAGTTACCATCATATTTACATATTAATGCTTGTCACCTCTTTTTTGTTTTCATAGTTTCAAATTTGAGAAAAAAACACACAAAATTTGTATTACAATGCAACATTTATAGTAATTATTAATTTGATTGTAATGATGTCAAACTATGAACACTAACATTGTTATTAGTATAAGTACTAAATAATTATTCTAGATAAAGAAAAAAAACTAAATTTACTCCTAATAAAAACTCCTTAAAACTAAGTTTTGATACTTTTTTATTTATATTAGGACTTTCAACATCATTTTATAAAATCATTTTGTAAGTTTATTTTAATGATAAAATTACCTTTTGATCATTTTAAATTAATTTGAGTTATATATAACTTTGATATCAGGAACAATAAAATAACATGTAGAGATAGAGATTGCATGGTGCTTGCTAGCTACTAGTTTTTTACCTTAAGATATTTATGTATATGGTTGCTTACTTCGATTCTCTCTCATTTTTCCTTTCCTTTCCTCCTTATTTGGGTTTTCTTCTTCCTAATATTCTTGTCCTTCTTTCTCCTCCCTATTTCCTTACTACCTTCGTGTCCACCCTTGTTTTTTCATTGTTAGGTCCTCTAGAGACCTTTCCCCTATCTTTTGCCTTGGTTAGATATGCTTTCTTTCGTCTTTATTCTATTTAAGTTGTTTTTCCTTTGAGCTTTGTTCTCCAACTACTTTCTTGCCCTTGTGGTGTCTCTTTTGGCTTCTACTGGGCCTTTTCATTTTTTTAGAAAATGTTAAACATTGAACCTATTTCCTCATAACATTTCCTACCTCTAGGACAGATTCAGCCCCATCACCATATTTCTCCTCCTCTTGATATCCCAACCTCTTCCTCTATCACAGTCCTACTTTCCTCCCAAACTTCATGCTCTTTTATCTCCAAACAATCATGACTTCAAGTCTTCAAGGATCCCCCTCTAACTCTAAAATTGCACTACTTGCCTGCCTAGAGAAGAACCTTCTAGATTTGCTCCTTCTATAGAAATTATGAAGGAGATGGCCTCTAAATAGAATGACATACTTTTAAGCTTCTTTCTCAATAGAATAAGCTTTTTTTAAACAATAAACTCGTGGTCTTTTCTCATCCAAATTCCTTAAGCTTATTATAAGCCCATGTTAAAGAGGATCATATGTATTATTCAGGCTTAGTAGAAGTCCATGTTAAAGAGGATAATATGTTACTATTCAAGTTTGCTTCCTCAAATCCATCATAAAAGGTTGTTGAAGTAGGCCCTGGCATATTTACAATCAACTATTAGGCAGAGGTGGAAACCAGGCTTCAATATATGAAATGTCAAGGTGAAGTAAATTCTCTTATAGTTTAACATTTATAATATAACATTAGAATATTGGACCATTAAATGCTTGAGTTACCTGGTTAGCTACCTTAGGAAGCCATTATACTTGGATGAAGCTACTACTAATAAGAAAAGAGTAGGTTATGTAAGCATTTATATGCTTATGGACATCTAATAGCCTCTTATGAAACTTATATACCTATAATGAGACTAGGAAATAATGGTGAAATCTTCTAGGATTCATTGAAAGTCTTATACAATTAAAGATATAACCTCAAGCACGAGAAAAAATGGCAACCAACTAAAAGAGTCTTCAAAAAAGGTTTTTATAAAGAATTAATGAATTTGAATTCCTCTACAAAAAACAATGGAAACCTAGAAGAACCCTCTTTAAGGACCATATCTTTAAAAACTAACTTTTAGGTTCATTATGTTAATACTTACGAAGTTCAAGTGGTGGGAAATCCAGAGACTGAAGCTCACAAAACTGAAATTCTAGTGGTAGGAAATCTAAAGATAGAGGCTAAGCCTATTAACTTGGATACCTTACTGAAGAATAACTAGATGCCAAATGAAATCACACTTTATAAAATTGGTAAGGAATTTTAAGTTATAAACAGAAGAAGGCTTAATAGAAATAGGAAAAGATCTAAGTCTTCCCCTTAATTTGTATCTTACATTTATTGGGATATTAGGGACCTTATTGCACTATTAAATCATTTTTGCTTATAGATTACTTATGCAATAGTAATTCTTGTCTGCTGATTTTGATTTTTGAATCATTTTGTGATCTAATTGCTTTTGATGTTAATGAAATTATTGGGTGTTGTGATGTTTATGGTTTTTCCATAGTTAGATAACAAATCAAGAGATTGAATTGATAGTAAAATGATAAGTCTAAAAGTAATGAGAATTAACAACCTAATAGATCACATAAACATCAAGCCGGTAATTATACAAAGAGAGATCTTGTGTGAGGACCCGATTGTCTATTAGATTGCTTAAGAACAAATTGGAGATGTAGGATGTTTTTGTTAATTAAGAAATTACAAAATCGAAATTTCATATTTAATTAGGGGTTATTAACTAGGGTTTAATGATTAGATTTTGAGAAAGAATAATCAAACCTTCAGAGATCCAAGACTAATACTAATTACATAAAAAGTTATTAACGTAGCAAAATGACGATAGATAAATCCCATCTTCTGATAATTGTTTGATCTTGTCTTGTTGTGATATCTCAATTATTAATTGGTTATGCTCCATTTTGATTTACTTGTGTTAATTTTGAAACTTTAATGTCAATCAATCAATAATTAATTGCTTAATTTTTTGTTTAATTTTATTTTCATTTTAATTCACATTTTTGGAACCTTAGATAAAGTTAGGATTCAATTAGTTTTAACTAATTCCCCCTAGATTGACACCTCAATACTACTCGTTACGATTCCGTATACTAGCAAATTATTGAGGGTTTATAGAAGTAAAACTTGCTCAACAAGTTTTTGGCACTATTTTCAGGGAATTAGTTTAGGACTTTTTGTTCCTTTGTTTTAAGGAATTATTTCCCTTTCTTATAATTATGGTACCCAATCATAAGAAATTAAAGAAAAAGAGAGAGAAGGAAGTTAGGTGCAAAGTAGAAACACATCAATTTGGACATCACAAGTCAACAACGAGAAAATCCAAAAAGTTAAATGCCAAGAAGAGATAGAAAGAACAATGATGGAAAAATGCGTCATAGGGAGAAAAGGAGCCTTTAGAACTTCAATTAGGTACAATTTAGTTAAAGAAGTAATCATCCTTATTTGAACACTTACATTCTAGGGTGACAGAACTACCCAGATTTCTTTTAGTCTAACAATTTAATAACTCAAATAGGAATTCAAGGCTTACTAGGATTTTAACAAGATGAGTCTAGTTCATGGAATTCAAAATTGGACAACACCATGGAAAAGATCATAAGTATGAATGAGGCCCAGAAGAGACTAGAAAGGAAGTTTAAAGAATTAATGGAAGATCATGCATCTTATATTCACAACCTAGAGGTTAAATGGTCCAGCTTGTTGGGACCCGATCCAGAAATCGGATCCCAACCGGATAAACGAAAAATGAAAAGAAAAGCGGATACGAAAGTGAATAGGAAGTATCGAAATAAGGAAATATAGAGGCGAACGAAACGAATATGAATCAAATTTCAAATCGAAATAAATGATATGGACTATCACGTCGAATAACAAAGTGGATCGAATCGAATCATACAAAGCAAACGAAATAATCGAACTGATACAAACACCGACATCCGTTGCAAACACGAAGCATAGCAAACTGATCGTGTTGGAAATCCTAAGACATTCCAAATTCGGTATAAAATTTTTTTTCTTTCTTATGCATCTTTAGTCAAACTAATGCAAATCAAATACAAATGATTTCCACTCTTGAAACTTCATCCTTATACAAATCTCAAATACTTAATCACATTCTTATATATCCATACAAGTTCCAAATCTCCTTTTTATCCCAATTATTATCGAAAATTCGGCAGCATAACGGCTGCATTTGACCTAACCCAAAACCTGCAAAGGTCTAAAAACACTTCTATATTTCCCAAATCAATCATACAATCATCAAAATCCACCGGACCCTCCGTCCGGGATCTCAGCATAACCAAACGCAAGCCTATTTCTAAAACACTTCAATAAATCACAATCAGTCAACTTCATCCAAACACAATCAAACACAATTCTAATCCTAACACTTCAATAATTCTCAATCGATCATACAAAATCTCAATCAATCCCATTCATAATTTAATACCATCATATTTCATATACAATTTATAATCCATGATCAAATCAAATCCCATTCCTAAACAAACTCATACATCCATAATTCATAACTCAATCCGAACACGATCAAAACATATTCAATACACATTCACTATTTATATACAAATCCATTCATATTCACCTCAATGCAATATACAATTCCATAATGTACTTACATATTCCGATCTCATAATCATACACAAACTCAAATCCATACTTAATTTCAGCATTTATTTACAATCCGAAAAGAATACACTAACATCAAACTTTACACATAAATACAAAACATGCACAAATCGAACTGAAGTCG
>JANJEY010000003.1:35139019-35150335 GCA_024703695.1 Erythroxylum cataractarum
AATGCGATTAGCAAAGTAACCATCCCATTATGGTTATTAAATGTACATTAGGCATTTCATTTTGTGGTTAGACATATAGAATTAAGTTGTGATTATAGTAGTCCACTAACATGTCGAACATGTATTTCTAACATCAAGGGAATGCCTACAATTGATCATAAATAGTTGGGCATATAGTGGATTCCCTATTCATATTCTTCAATCATTTCCTCCATTCTTTGCCATCTACCGTAAAGTGAAGCTCAAATTGCAGCGGATGAATACAAACTAGAAAAAAAAAAATCACAACTTGGTTCATGCCACACTGATGGGGTATCTAGCCTAGGTGATGTTACAGGACGCTGTTAAGCTTCGTATTCCAGTTTGCTTTCCTTTCCTTTTTTGTTCCGTCTCTTTTATTCCTTTTAGTTTGGATTGAAGAGTAAAACAAGACGAATTTATTGCGAAATCTGGAGTACTATCCTGACAGAATTGGAAAAGTGAATTGAAGAAAGATGATTCCAAACATATATTAATATTCTTATCGAACAAAAACTCATATTCCTTTAGACAATAAACACTGATGTATATATCTAGATATTTGTTATTTATCTGATCATGCCTTCTCCAACTTCTGGAGCCCTTTTCGTCAATCGTTTATGCCGCTTCACGTTCGCATGCCACCCTATTGATCAATTCCATCATGAAAAATCAGTTGACAGATTACATTGAAATGGCCGCCAGTTATACAATCAAAAAGGATACTTACCTATTGATAAATCAAAGCCACGCTTCTTCAACTCTCTGTACTCTTGACACAAAGCACATTCCTCACAGCAAAAATGGATGCAGCAATCCCCGCAAGGGCTTTCCTCCAGGAAATACTGCCCTCTTAGTTTTGATCGGTAAAAGCTTGAATACAAACAGGAGCAACCCGTCAAGCACAATATCAAGGTGTAAAGTGCTCCACTCACTCCACATGCTGCAAATTTAACAGTTTGGAATCAATCCACATTAACTACAAGGAAAAGTTTCATATAATCGGATCTGATAAATCTAATGACTTACAAGTTGACCCCCTGTCCACCATTTCTGCAATTCGTCCGAAGGCAATGCATGGGCACCAACACGTCAGGCAACCTGAGATCAAAATCCGATTAAACAATGTTATGAGAATGTGTGAAGAAATAACAAGACGTCACCAGTTTGATGGTCAGAGTATTATCTATATGGGTAAGATCGCAACCGTTCACGCTAAACAAGAAAATATTAGCAGGGTATGAAATGTGGAAAGAGATACGACAGTTTACCAGTTCCCACTGCCCAACAAGGATAGTGTAGCTGCGACTCCCTACTATTAGAAACTATAGATATATTATTTGGAAATATTAGAAACGCTGTATTGGTGGTGTGCAATCTAAAGTTTTCTTGTTACTAATAATCCTTGTCAACAATGCGATTGAGTTCCAGGAAAATCAAAAAACAAAATTACTTACAACTACCGATATCACTGAAACAGTCACAGAGGCCAGTAGACCAAGCATTAGACCCATTTATCAAGTCAAACGGGTCCAGGACCCCAGTGGAGACAGTGGTCTCATCTTGTGAATTTGACGGTGGCGGATGCAGTGGCGGTGCGGACGGTGTTAAAGATGATGGCTTTGTTTGGAAATCATCGGAAATTGCAGGATACGTCGCCATTAGTATTGGGGAAGAAAGGCAGGAATTGCATGACATTTTAAAGTAGCAGTGTGAGGCTACGTGTTCCTTCAAAAGTAAACGGTTTGCAACGGTTGATACTGGATCATGGATTTTCTTTTAATCCACAGGAGAATCACAGTTCATTAATTCGTTTCTGTTCCAATTATCTTCAAATGCCTATTTGAATCCCTAGTTTTATAGATTTAAAACAGCATCAGTATGCAAAGTCTCGAAGAATGAATTCAACTTCTAATATAGTAGACAACACTTTGTAGATTCCATTGCATTTCATTACACATACACATGTTTTCTTTAGTGTCTCATGTCATATTTTCATTTTATACATGTTTTTTTTCACATTTTTGTGCCTTTGTTTCGAAAACTTTCTATTTTCGTGTTTTCATTTCTGTGCAATTATGAAAAAATGTAGCAGTCACGGAAAGAGTTGCATTAACTTCTTACATGGTAAAAGATGGATAATAACCTAAAGCATGTCGAAAGCCCAGTGGAGGAAATTGGAAACCGTGTTTTATTCAGAAAATGGACTTCAAAGTTTTTACACTAATGCCCTCCCAGAACTAGAAGGAGAGCACAAAGCAGTATGCTTTTAGACTTAAGATGAGATGTCAGGGGTCTAATTATGGAAAGACACCTTTAAGTCATCTATACTTAGACTAATCTCCACTCGAATTAGGTAGATCCTTTGAAGAAGACAAAACTCTAACTCCAAATTTTAAGCGGTTGCATACATAAAAAAAGTTCGAACTCGTAACCTCATGTAAATCAAGATAATTCTTTACCAACTTACCGGCACCATGAGATTTCGACCTGCATATTTCTGACGTAATACATAGCAAAACTAACAGACGCACGCTTTGGTGAAACACCGCAATTTCAGATCTTTTAGCCGAAAAGATTGATGCTGCTGCCAAATAATGTGGTATTGATATCTCGGAAAGCTTAGACAATCACAACATAAACCATGAGTTAGTCAAAGAAATTGTTCCGAAAGACAATTTAAATATGTTACGGAAATAACCCCATATCTAATCCCGGTTTAATATAATAGCCCAAATAGATAATAACGAAAATAAATAAAGCCAAAATAAAATGGGACACTAAACACAGAGATTTACGTGGTTCGGTCAATGTGACCTACGTCCACGGCCGGAGGGTGAACAATTTTACTAATATGTGGAGAATGTTTACAAGTATAAGGGTTGGAACAAAAGGCTTAGAATTATACAGAGAGGATAGGAGGAATTTGAGAAAGGAAAGAATGAATGTTGTTTGGTACATTTTGAAAGCCTAAGGATTTCCTCTATTTATACCAAAAGTTGAGAGCATCCATCCAAACTCACCAAATCCATGGTTGAAAATCTTAGCCATGTTAGGTGCCTCTTTTCTTGAATTATAACAAGCAACCATTTATTTGTTTCACATGCAGCCACCCAATCTTGACTCTTGTGTGAGACCAAAGCATGCATGTAACAGTTTTAATTGTGCGCTACTTCTAAGATTATTTGTATACATTAATGAATTATGGATAAATTAACTTAGAATGCCTTCCTTCTTGTCTTTGTTATTAATTCAAAGTGGCCAACAAGTACATAAAAAGATGGTCGGATTTAGATGGTTGCTTGCTACCATGCACTTAATCATAACCTCTTTTAAGACTTGTAGACGTCCACTCCACTGCTGCCTTCTAGGAGTGCTCCATAATATATTATGTAATTTCAATATATGTATTTGGGGATTGGATTGGAGAAATCTTTATAAGGGTTTTTGTTTTTTGTTGCAGGTCACTTCCCAGTATCCCATTCCCATCCCGTCAATTAGGTCATCTAAACCTGTCATTCAGACACAATAACCGTACATTCAGCTCACTTTGTAGGGCATTGGCTAACAAGCAAACAAAACTTAATAGGAAAGCAAATTTGATAATAAACTAAAGAAGGCGGAGACGTGGGAACAAGCCATTCCTGGTAAAAGGCCGTCCTCTGTAAGAATTTTATATTTAACCCCAAAAACAAATTACAGAAGCCTAGACATTCAGTATGTTCAGGAAACATCAGGGATTAAATATAACAACCCGCACGGGTAGCTTGGTTGGCAAACTAACAGGGTTAGTTGGAACAAAGTCCTAGGTTCGACTCCTGGCAATATCAGGGAGGTAGTGGACCGCTCTGTTAGGGTGTTGACCAAGATCAAATCGTGATTCAATCCTCCAGCGGCGGTCGGGCCTGCGACTAGGGGCCCTTGAGGTTGGGGATTCAACTTTTTGGAACAAGGAAATGCGATCCAATTTCATAAGCCAATTAACAATTAATATCTGAAATTTGGTAAATGCTTATACATAACCATTAATATATAGCTTTTTGTTATAAATACTAGGTTGTGAAATAACATAAAAATTTTAAAAAATTTATTAAGATAAAATTTTAGAACTATTAAATTTAAAAGAGATAAGATTAGAGTGAATTGGACATTCCATTCACTTTTAACCAGTAAGGATGAAGTTTTACATTCTAAAGAAAGTGAATACCAAATGAAGCACAGGCTAGCTTATTCGCCTTAAAATTTAGATAATGTTCCTACAACATAGCTTAGGTAATTCGTTTTAAGTGGCCTAAATTAGGTTTAGGCAACTATAAATAACCATAAGTTGTACAAAAGTAATGTTTCAGCTATAGGATGGTGTACAGGAGGGTAAATCATTATTATGGCTGAATGTGGGGCCTAACTGCACATTTGGGCGAGGTCTACATGTTGGTACCTCCGTGTGACAATAGAGAGTGATTAATCATTATATATGAGATTAGTTAATCATAATAATACAGTATTGCTCGACAAGCTGTTAGCTGCTAGGCTTAAACAAATCTTAGACAGGAAAAGGAGAAGCCATCCTCCTTTTTCTCTCTTTCTGCTATTTGTGCTTCCCTTCTATTCCAGTGTCATTATCTTTTGTTTCATTCGTTTTTGGAATATGCCATGCCCCTTTTATGCATCCCTTTCTCTATCTTTACAGTCCGATTATCTGTACTTAAATTGGTATTCAGAGTCCCTTAATCACGATCCACCACCAATTGTTGTCAACAACTAACTATATATTAGCAGTTTCATCTCTTGAAACTATCAATTACTTATTCAAATCTTTATGTTCCCTTGTTCTATAGGATCTTTGCTCGGGACCATAAGCTTGCCATGTTTTTAGCAGTGTTTAGTCAGCTTTCCAACATGAATCAATAATTGAGGAGCGAGCGGTTAAAATTCGTGTGCACTCCTGACATAGTATTAGATACCTACAAACATCTTAATGAACCATACAAACTGAAGCGGCTAATGTAAGAAGAAAGCTTCTGACAACGGAATCAACTCCTGACATTTTAGAAACTTTGCAACGTACTGATAGATTAGCAATAAAGACTAAAACGTTAATAGCAGTCTGAGGCAGGCTGAACATCTATATCAGTTTTACCAAGAACTAGGGAATATATTAAGAAGAGCATGCTATTTGATATTGGTTCCTGTATTTTCCCCGCTTCCTTAACTAATACAATATCAATTTGTCTTTACTAACACGTTTATCTAAATAGAGTACCGTGGCTATTGTAGCTTTTTCTTTTCCTGAACACGCATTAAGAGCTGATGTTCTAGGCGGGTAGGTTCAACTAGGCCGCCATTACGGGTGCTCTGTTCTAATTTCATGTCTTGAGTGTGCTCTCCAATCCCTTGTCAATTATGTATGAAATTCCTAGATTACAACTTTAAATTCTGGAAGGAACAATTAGATTGAAAATAAAGCACTGTCGTGAACCAATAAATAACATAATAGTATAAAGACAGGGAGATAAAATGAGAGAAACATACTCCATGTAATGTTGGATTTAGTTTATTAGTTAACCTCATATAACAAATTTAGATTCATATCATTATAGTCAAGAGACAGGAAATTAAGTGGTCGTAAGTTTCTTCAAAAGATGATTTTTTTTTTTGGTCACACCAAAAAATTAAAAGTGATGATAGCCTCTGCCACTGGGGGGATATCTCTTGATACTTGGAACAAAATTTTACTAGTAAACAAGGAGATACTCTTATATACCTCTCTATCATTGCTAAATTCATGATTGTTATCTGTTAGAGATTAGTTACCTGTAAGAGAAAATTATCCCAAAATGTAAAATTGAATTGGAAGTTTGGAACTCAATCGCGTGTCCCACCAAGAAACCGGATAGGCATGATTATCCGGTGAAGCATTGGACATTTATGCTTGTACGAAGCGTATAAACAAAATGATTCTTGTCAATGCTATATATATTGCATCTGATACACAGCAATACCCTTTCCCCCGACACGAGCAAATGTTTAGGTGTAGAGAAGATTTGACCTATTAATTATCTCGTGGTCAGTAAGAGCTAGATCATAAAAGGAAAAAAGGAAGGGGAAAAAAGAAGAAGAAGAGCAGTGCACACGTTTCTAGTGATTTTTTTTTATCACAACAGGTCTTACAGTTTGATGATTAGCTCCGACAAAGTAGAAAATGGCATAATGAATGTTAACTTGTAATTGGGTCATTTGAACACCTTTTGAATTCCCCTGTGTAGATATCATAGTATATATACTTGGGAAATGTTACCGCGCGCAGTTATCAGATTTTAGGATCAAATATTCAGGAGGTATAAGTATAATACATCCAACCATCAAGTAAAGAGAATTGGGTTTGGTCTACGGCAGTACTTTTGTCGTATCAGGATGCTAAAAGGAATCTAATTTGAGGGTTTTTGGTGGAAGGATGGAAAATGTCTTTTTTTTTCAGGAGAAAAAAATAATCAAATATGTAGCCCATTTAGGGAACCAATTGCAATTAAGAATTGATTATTTTATGATCCATCTCCCTCATCAAGTGTTTATAAGCATGGTGATAATGCTTGCACAAAGCTGAGACCTAAAAGAACACAAAATTAGAGCACTACCCAACCCCCAGAAGAAGATCGTTAAGATGACAGGTACTGGTGCTCCTTGTGGAGCCTGCAAGTTCTTAAGAAGAAAATGTGTTAAAGGCTGTGTATTTGCGCCTTACTTCTGCCATGAACAAGGTGCTACTCACTTTGCAGCTATTCACAAAGTCTTTGGTGCAAGTAATGTTTCCAAATTGCTTGCTCACCTGCCTGTGAGTGATCGTTGTGAAGCTGCTGTTACAATCTCATATGAAGCTCAAGCCAGGCTTCAGGATCCCATTTATGGCTGTGTGTCCCATATATTTGCCCTTCAGCAGCAGGTTTGGTACACTTTGACCTTTCAATTCCAGTTGACGATGTTGTTGAAACCCTAAGTCTTTACTGTAGCAAAGCACATATAGTGACTAATTAAGTGCCTCTGGCAGGTGGTGAACCTACAGGCACAACTGGCTTCTCTCAGGGAACAAGCAGCCCAAAACTTTATCAGTGCATCTGCTACAGTGAATTCTAGAGATAATTATCATGGTAAAAACCCTTCTTTTCCACAAGATCTACATAGCTGGTTTCAGTCAGAGAATCCAAACATGGTTCCACAACCTCAATTCTATTCAAACCCTAACTGTAACGTGCCTTACTTCGAAAACGAGTTCCTAGACCCAAACTCCGTTGGAAAATATGGAAATTCAACAACTTCATTCAATAGCTTTGATGAAGCTTCTCAATCCATGTCATCTTTTGACATGCAATCAGGTAACACTTATCAAGAAGCTGATGATCTCCGTTCAGTGGCCTTCGGCTATGCCCAACTTTCATGATGGTGCTGGAGAATTATATAAACGGTGAAGACCGACTCCTATCAATTTTGAATTGCTGCTGCGTATCATGGAATATGCACGTCTGTTGATATAAATAAAAGATAGGAACCCTAGCTATGGTCAGACAATCCAAATCCCTTTAATACCCCCAATTCCCCCTTTTCATTTCTCTAGTGTAATCTCTGATGTTAGAAATTCTATTATAAGAATTACAGTCTCATCTCATTTTAAGTTTGATTAATAACCTAGTAAGTACCTTGACTATGAATCACAATTCCCTACAACCTTTTCGATATTTATATAATTAATAAGGTTAGGTCTCAGATGGTCTAAAGCAGATACTTTTACTTAAAAGATATGCTACTGTTCGGATTTCTCACCATGTATGCATGCTAGATTTTGCAATGTAATTAAAGACTGTAAGTGCTTCTAAAGTGCAAACTTGGACGACAACCAGATGGAAGTAGACTATGTCTTCAATTTCCTGATGAAACGTACGATTATTTTTCAGCAAACTTTTTGCACGATCTTGCTGTTTTCCTAATTGGAGAAAAGCATGATCTTCGTGGATGAGTATGCTTCGGGTCTAAGGATCATTGATCCATTCAGTTTGCTCTTCAGCAAATTATGAGAAATAGATGCTTGATTGGCTAATTGTTTATGAACATTATGTCTATGCTTACATTGGAATTTGGGGTTCTTCATTTACAAAATTATAAGCAATCCCGAGAAAATATTCCCTTTCCATTTCTTATTCTTCCCCTGGATGCATGCAACTGCAAGCTTAATATTTTAGCCTTCCTCTCCACTTCAAGTTTCTTTATTCTGTTTCCCGATTTTTGTTAATTGTTTTAACAAGTACAGGTTTGTACACAATGGTTAGAAGAAGGATAAGAATATGATACTGATTTGTATTGGTAAATGTCATGTTTGATATCATCTTAATCTCTGGAACATATACAAAGAACGTTTGAGCTCAATCTCGGCAACTGAACCAATGATATTAGCTTTGATGAATGTGATCATCGGGATACCTTTCAAGCACAAAACTCTGCCAAAATGCTTCATTTAAATACTTGTATATGCTTCTTTATGGAAACTTGGACCATACTGTTATTGCTTACTGCAAAGTTCGAGTGTTAGCTTTTCTACACAGAATCAAGTCAGTCCAAAAAGACTAACTAGCAAGTGATGAAGCTCAAATCGTTTAATATTTGACTTGCTAGTTAGTCTTTTTGCACTGACTTGATTCTGTGTAGAAAAGCTAACACTCGAACTTTGCTTAACGAAACTTGTTTTCAGTTAACTATCAGGTCAACAACAAATTCAAGATTAATTATGTCTATACATACATATATATACATAAACCTTTCTCGTGATCTATATATATATATATATATAAAATTTTTGAGGTTGAGAAACGTTTCTTGTTTGGAAGATTACAAGTTCTTAAAGTTGATTCATCTTTCTTCTGAGCATAAGGCCTGGTGTAGAGTCCGGAAGCTTATGAACACATTTTCCCTAATGATCCTAATTAGCATTTGGATGTCTTGAAATAGAAACCCTCTTTGATTGCATCATTTGCATACTGAAGCATAGACACACGTGTAGAAACCCAGTTTGATTAATATTAAGTAAAATACATGATTTTATTGTTCGTAGTCTTCAAAATGGAATATTCTTCTCAGTCAATCGCTAAGACTATCAAAGAGGTAGTAGTAGGATTAGATGATGCTTTCTTAGCTTGAATATTACCATTGCCATGCGACCAGATATATCGTGGCTTGAGACTATTCGCAGGAACCTGGCGTCATTAAACTGCTAATTCAAGATGGTGTGATTAGTTTTCGTTTTAATTTCTTTGAAAATTATTGCAATTTATTAATTCTGTGGAATATAAGCTCCTGAATCATACGGAATTCTTCATCTTCTTCTTCTTCCAGGCATTTCTTTTTCACTATTTTGCAATAAATGAGATGTATTGAAGTTTGAAGAGCCGCTTAGTTTGACTGACAACATAATTGTTCAAAGGCAAAACATAATTGCCCCAGAGCGGCGCGAATCTATAATTAAAACGAGTACATCAAAGTAATCTCTCGATCGCTCCTTTGTTTTCCTTTTGTCAGCCCTAACCCTGGTTTTTGTTCTTCTTTCACTCAAACTTTACCACATTCAATCTTTCTACTATTTTCTTTCCCTTCTAATCCCTTTCTTTTCACTTAATTATTAAAGTAACGTAGTATTGAAATGCTCGAGTTCTAATGCAGTAATACTTCTCTCAAGCCTTAACTTCGGCGATTTTGCCTTCCAAACCGCAATTCGTAGCAGGAGGTCAGGAGACAACACGTTAAGTGTTATGCGTACAAGTTCAAATTCTTTGCTTTTAAAAGTATGCCGTTTTTGCTTCTTAAAATTGAAGTTGTTATGAAATTTGTGCAATCGTACAAATTTAAGCAAATTTGGGATAGTTCAAAACTTAATAAGTGTCGTGTCAGATTTTGAGTTAGTCTCAAGTTATTTGCAAGGGATTCTAAGTAACAAATCCGATTTGATATGATTAAAAAAAATAGAAACAATGTAATTATAATTTCGTTGTGCATATACATATAAACACAACATCTTTAACAATCTTAATTTGAACCAAATTTAATAAGAATATTAAAATTTCTTATTTAATAAATATGAACACAAAAACATTCTTTGGCTCTCGATATGTTATTGAATGGTCATCTTAAAAAAAATGACATCTGTATATATATATATATAAACTTCATTTGAAGGTGGCATACTTGTATAATATGTTGTTCATAGGAATAGCTTGGAGCCCGGTGGTCATGGGATTTATGGGTCGTGGTCATGGGAGTTGGACTTTGAGTCTTTGACTCGGACTTTAGCCCTATAACCCTCCACAACTTGCTTTCTTCCCGATTTTGCGTCCGCAGAAGGCCCATTTGTGCACGTTAGAATGGCAATTATATATAAAACATGAAAGAGCTGCAGGATACTTGAAGTACACAATGAACCGGACTCGCTTTTCCGGGTTTAATCAGCCAATCGTACAAATATAATATTTATAATGAAGTTAGGGGGCCCTCTTTAAATTTAGTCCAATTTTTTTCAATAATTTTTATTTTTATTTCTTTAATTTTGGTTGTTAGCAAAATAAACAGAAAAAATTAAATTGAAACAGTTTATCTAAATACAAGACGTTGTGAGAATTATTACCCTATGTCGGAAATTCTCTTCTACAAGAGCAAAAAGTAGAGACTTGTGTGCGATAAAACTTAAAAGGAACAAAAATTAACAATGCTTGATAAACTTTTGTATTGCAGACGTAAATGAGTGTGTAAAGAGGTGTGAATGTTCTATGGAGAAAAATGAAAGAAAGTACGACAGATTGAAAAGCAGAAGTGAGTGTAAAGCAATGCATGGTTCGTATGTATATACCAAAAATAAGAACGTTGGGGTACAATAATAGTGACAATTAAACCACACGAATGTAAGGCGTTATGATAATAAGCTGGGACATTTTGAATGTTTGTGTAATAAAGATGTAAGACATTATGGTATAATAAATTGGGACGTTTACCACATGAATGTAAAGCGTTATGATAAGGACGATTGTGTAATAAAGATGCAAGGCATTACGGTGTAATAAAGTGGGACGTTTTGAAACAATCAATACCAAAAATTGGTATTTTTTTGTTGATTTTTTAATTAAAATTTTAATAATAACAATAATAATAATAATAAAATATTAAATTAAAATTTTGAGTTAAAATTATTTATAAACTAATATAAGTTTTAATTATTAAACCTTACACGGGAAAGAAAGCCTCAACTAGAATCACATTCGTTTTGCG
>JANJEY010000003.1:35158366-35182685 GCA_024703695.1 Erythroxylum cataractarum
AGGCAAAGAGAGATAAGTTTAAACAGTCGTTCAATCTTACACCCTACCCTAAAGATCTTGCCCATCTTTAGATCTTATATAGTATGACTATGAATAAAAAAGGATAAGTTAATATTTAGTTCACATAATTGACTAATAGAGATGGATAAGGAGAGTTTGGGAATAAAAAAATGTCAACCAAATTTAACTTAGGTGTTTGACCATTGCCTTTA
The DNA here is from genome assembly GCA_024703695.1 of Erythroxylum cataractarum. Classification (NCBI taxonomy): domain Eukaryota; kingdom Viridiplantae; phylum Streptophyta; class Magnoliopsida; order Malpighiales; family Erythroxylaceae; genus Erythroxylum; species Erythroxylum cataractarum. The sequence goes on from JANJEY010000003.1 coordinate 35,158,579, forward strand.
CTTTGAACATACATAGTAAATTTATTAGTTGTATAGCGAAAATATGCTGACTAAAGGGGGGTTTTAAAGGAATCAAATATGGAAGAGTTAGACATCATATGGTTTTTCCAAGTAATATCAAGTTACCATAAAGAAGAAATACCTAATATGATCGATAAAGAAGGAGAGGAAGCAAACTAGAATCTTCAAGTTTCTATAGAAGGGCTTAAAGATCTTTTAAGGAGATTTTAAGAGTTATAATTGTATTCTCTCCGTTGTACCCTCTGTGGTAATAACAACAACAGTGGTTTTGAGAGGACTTAAAAGAGTTTTGTTATTTGTATTGTTTCCTTCATTTAAAGTCATGGTTGATAGATATTCTTTACAAAAAAGAGAGCTACAAAACAACTCAAAATTGTCTTTAAGAGTCATCAAAAGATGCCAAGTATGCTTTAATAATGAAGATTAGTATGGTGGTAGTTTAGGTATTAGTGAACAAATCATGTCTCCAAGTGCTAACTGATCCCAAAGTTGTAATAATATAGACACAAAATTATGGATCATTTGATAACGTTGTTGTTAAATTTGGTAACTATGTCTATCAAGTCTAAATTAATTAACATTATCATCTATAGAATAAAATAATGTACTTTTAAAAATTCATATACCTCTTTAAAAGTACTAACGCCTGATTACTTTAAAAAAGGTACTGAAAAATTACGTTAGAATATGATGATACTTTCTACAAATATATCTTTTGTTTTTTTTGGTTTTTGAGTAGATTTAGGTACCTCTCTAATAATAATACACCAAAGAAGTCTTTGAGAAAGTTACACATTTTCTTGGCCTACAAATCATAGTTAGAAGTATTAATGATGAGTTATCGGTGAAGTTCAGAAGCATTTATAATGCAAACAAGAGAAAAATCCTTAACAATAAGTCTTGAAGAACACACAAAAATGAACAAACATATATGTCTTAAGTTGTAATTTTACTAGTTTGGCCCCAAAAATGAATTTAGTACCCAGAGACCTTTAAAACTATAACTCGAGATAAAATTTGCAAGGAAATAGTTAAACCAATTAGTCAAAGTTGGTCAATGGGTTTATATCATATTAGTTTAGACCACCGATGTCACGCGGAGAACTTGAAGAAAGAAAAATGAGAATTAACCCATCGAACTTCTTTTCCCAAAGGATTTAAACTAAACATACATTCAATAAAATAGTAGATTATATGAACTTCAATAATTAAAAGAAAAAGTGACATAGTTAATAATTGAAGGATATCAATAACTATTATTACTATAAATAATAAAAATATTATTTTTATAAAATTAAAAATTTTAATTAATACTAATAATCACTATACTAAAAATAGAGCGAGAACTCAAATCACGAGCATCTTCAGTTCACATTATCTTTATTCTTTCATCACCAGTTCACTACAAGAAAAATAAAGTTTAGCGATGTAATTTACCGACGAAATTTGTACATATTCCATCGGTAAGCTTATTTAGCGATGGAATTTATTAACGGAAAAAGGCGTTGGAGATATGACTGTTACTAAATTTAACGACGGACATTTTCTGTTGGTAAATTTACCGAAGGAATTACCGACGGTAACAATTTTTCGTCGGTAAATTTACTGACGGTTATTTTATTCATTTAGTAAATTTTTATGTCAGAAAATTAGCAACGGATTTTATAATTCCGTCGGTAATTAACGACAAAATTTTTTTTCATCGGTAAAATCCAATATATTTACCAACAGAATTTTTTTCCGTCGGTAAATTTGCTGAAAACTATTTTTTAAAATTTACCTGCAAAGTGTTTAATTTCTCTAGAAGCTGCATTATTTCAAGTAAAAGAATTAAAATATTAAAATTCATACTGAAACAAAACTGAAAATAAAGAACTAAAATCATTTTTTCAAATAACAAACATTTCATCAACCACTTTACATGCATAAAAAATTTATCTTAACATCACAACTAAAATCACGTCTTGTCCTTTCTATCACTAACATTTATACCTTAAAGTTGTTTTCCAATAATAAAATAAACAAATAAATGAAAGTAATAAATACCCAAATTAACTTTCATTTAATATAAAAAAAAACACATGATAGTAGTTACAAAAATATCTCTATCAAAGGATACGATGACAATAGTCGGAGAAGACAACGTCGACGAGTAAAAAAGGAGTTCACAACAGAGAAATGGACTCTAAGAAAACCGAAGAGAAGATGTAGGAAAAAGGAAGAAGAAGAAAGGAAGAAGAAGGCACAAGTGGGAGGGAGATGTCGGGTGAGTTTAGATTTAAAAAGAATTTACCGACGGAATTATTGACGAAAATTTTCGTAGATAAACTCAAAAATAAATTATACCGCCAACAATTCCTACCTTTTTACTAACGGAAAGAAAATTTACGTCGCTAAATCCATTTACCAATGGAATTTACCTACGGAATTTTCTGTAGGTAAACTCAAAAAAATTTATTCCGCCAAAAATTTCCTCCATTTTTAGCGACGGTATATGTTTCGTCGCTAATTTTACTGCAATGAATTCTCTCCAAATTTAGCGACAAGTATTAGTATCATCGCTAAATTACTCAATTTTAGCGACGGAAATATGCTTTCCGTCGCTAATTACCAATGGTAAACCAACGGTATATTTTTCGTCTGTAATTTTTTGTCGCTAAATTATAGTGATTACCGACGGCCTTACTGTTCCGTCGCTAACATCCGTTGCAAATTTTACCGCAATGAATTCCTTCCAAATTTAGCGACGAGTATTAGTACCGTCACTAAATTATTCAATTTTAGCGACGAAATCATATGTTCGTCGCTAATTTCTGAAGGAAATTTTTCCGTTGCTAAGTTTCCGCCGCTAATCTACATTTTTCTTGTAGTGTAGAGCTAAAAGCTCAATATGTAAAATGAGTCTTGTATCCACAACGGGTAAGGGACAGTATCAATGAGCCCAGTATCTACAATGAATATGGGATAATTTAGGTACTCAGTCACAACAATGTAATAATTAAAAGTGAGTCACACGAACATTGCATATACACTTATTGAGTGTGTTTCACTAATTGAATTATAATGTAGACATGTATTTATATGAAAATGGGTATGTGAAGTAAATGATATATGGTGCAATTTGCTAAATGAAAAGATATAAAATTATTTGGTTATATGATTTGTTATATGGTATGAATTGGGTGAACCATCGAGGATGGTTACATCATTGAATTCGCAAAATTACAACGTGATTTTTCAAGCTCAAAGGAGATATCTGGTTAGGCTAATTAGAGTATATCCACTGAAATAAGATATAGAATAAGGACCGGGATCAATTTGTACTTGCATATGTCTTCAGTGATTTTAGTTTTGAATTATATTTTCACAAATAATGTGTAATGTATGTGTGTAAATTTTAAAGTGTAATATCAATTGTGGCGAGTGATGTTTGTAAATGAAATGGCCCAAGTGACTACTGGGATTTCGATGATATGTATAATGAGATTTGTAACTCTTGTGATTGAAAAAGTTTATGAATAAAGTGGGCCCAATTTGATTATTAATTTTCGCATGTGTGTGTGATATGTTTTAAACAAAAAACTTGTACTGAGTTTCGCGTATTTGATTGTTCTAGCATGCCACCCTTATGGGGTTACGTACTCGGACATCACTCAGGATGTCGGGTACATAACTTGCGAGAATGAGATGCTACATTTATGCTTAAGACTAATGTTTAAATATGCAAAAAGAAAGGTTCATAGTTCAAAGGATATCTAATAGTTCTCTTAGAGAAGATAGTCATTTCAATTTCAATGAAGATAGTCATTTCAATTCATTGAAAAGATAAAAGAAATAGTTACAAACTAGATTTTCTTAATTATTTACTCAAGGTCCAAGAGAAAGAGAAATATATGATCACAAATAATATTTAGTTTTAATTGAATAAAAATTATTAAAATTCTACTCTAAACTAGTATTAATATATTGAGTCCCTAATTACAACATTATTAATGCCTATTATCATTAATAGTTAGTTTTTAAATTCAAGTAAGAATCAATATATCAAAGGGATAAAGGAATAGAATTTTTGAGTTTTTACTTAGTTATATTCCGATTAAGTACTTCTCATCTTTTATGTTTCACTAAACTAATTCAAAACTTATAAAACCTTCTTTATAGTATTTCTCTTTTTTTGGTAAAATTGATACTTTTTCTATAGCCAAAGGATCAATTTCAATTATTTAATTAAATTTATTGATGAGGCCTTATAAGCTTTTTAGTATTTATTCTTAGCAAAATTCACTCACATCACAGAACGATCAATAGATGTAGGCTTGGCAGTTTGGTCCAGCTCAGCCCGACCCTCAACGGATAACTCTTAACTGATGTAATTTTGAATTTTTTTAAAAATAGTAAATCAACTCGGGTCGAAGAGCCCCAAACTAAGTCAAACCTTGCGTCAAGCCCGAGCTTGATAGAGGATGGTCAGCGCTGGCCTGGCCTAGCCCATTGTCATCCCTAGAGGGATGCGAGTTTATTACCAAAAATATAGACAATCACTTGCTCAAAACTTTTTGAGGAGCTAAAACTATTGGAGATATTACGTATCAGGCAATTTGGTATTTAGAGAAAAAGAAATAGTGGTGGGTTTTCTTAAGGGCTTTAAATTTTTGAGTTTAGGAAATATCATAGATCAACCTTTTGTCATTTTAATCCTAATATTCTTTCAATTTTATTTTTTCTTTTGCAACAATCCTTTTTCAGTGTCTTGCTCTAATTTTTTCTTTTCATTTTGAGCTTGTCGTTTTGTAAATGTGGTCGTGCGTCACTCATTCCTTTTAATTCTTTTATGTTTCATTCCTCCTCTTTGCTACGTCGTTTCGTCTCTATTTTGTGTCATTTCATTTTTTCTTTTCATGCCTAATATTCTCTTCTTCTTTTTTTACATTGTTTAATGCCCTTCAATTAATCATCCTGCCATTTTACTAGCCCTCAAAAACCCTAATGTCATTTTCTCCTACTGACTTTTTATTTCTCCATACAAGTCAAGGATTCTCATTTGCATCTTAGTCTTATACTATTTCATTGTGACTTAGCAACCCAAATATTCTTTCATATTTCAACTTTTGACTCCCCTTAAATGCATCTATTTTCAAATTGAACAAAATTCCTAAAAAGAAAAATTAATACCTAAAAGATTAAACGATATAACTGAACACAATTAAACTAACCAAAAATAAAAATTAATTATTAAAATAATTTAGACAAAAGGCTCTAATAAATGATTAAAACAAAATATAAAAATAAATTCAACACAATCAATAATCAAAATTTTAATTTTAACAACATAATCTAGTAAAAAGAACACAAAAATCAACTTAGTTTATTATATATATCATAAATTCAAATGTATGTTTAATTTCTTGAAAATAACTTTTAAAATTGAAAGAAACAAAATACTTGGTACAAAATTAAGTATTTATAAATATCAACTAAGGAACAACCATGGTATCTCTAATAATTTTTACAAAGGGACAATCATCAAGAATCCTCACATAAACCAAGTAAGGAGATTGATATAAAAAAAAGACTATTTGTTGAATCAAATGACGAATAAAAATGATGTAACTATTGATTATAGCTAAAAAGGAATAATCATTTGCTCTTGTATCCATCATATTTGAGCATATTGAATTGACATATATATTTAGGAGGAAAAATATTGTTGCATGTACTAAAAAGGAGAAAGATAGATATCTTTGCAATTGATAGGTAAGCTTGTTGAAAGTTACTCTTAAGATTCATTTTATGCATTTCTTAATGAGAATGTTGCCTATATGATAGCAATTTTTAAAAGGGTGAGGAACTTTCATTCATCCTTTTGATGTTTATAACTTATTATTTATATGCTTTTCACTATTGACAAAATGGCAGAGATAATAGTGGTATCGAATGACATTGAAACTTGATCTTTATAAATTAATAATGCGTGAATTAAAGGAACATTACATTTCATATTACTAAAACATATGGGGAGCATATTCATAAGTATTATTTTTATTTTACTCTCAATATCATCAAAAGTTTCATCACTATCAAAAAGGATATTATTGGACCAAATGATGTCTTATCCTATAATTTTAATAATGATAAAGTATATTACTGCCAATATTTTTTTGATATTAGTAATTTAATGTGTCAAAGAATTAAATAATATATAAGATACCAAGTTTATTGAAAGAGCAAGTGATACAGTGAGTAAAGTAGTTAAAGGAGCTAAAATGAACAAAGTAGAAGTACCAAATACAGTCAAACTAAGCTTTAATTTAGGTGAAAAACTAGGATCAAGGAATAATGAAGAACTTCATTTGTAGAAGAACTTCATTTGTAAATATTGCAATATAATTTTTCTTGTAACTGTCATCTTGTGCTTTATAATACATTTAGGGGCTTAACATTTTATTATTATTCATATCATGTGTTTAATGTATAAATCTTTTTGAAAAATGCTAATTAAGTTATGTTTTTAACTTGATCTTAAGAGCATTTGACTTATATTTGGATATTTCTATACGATTTAATACTTAATGGGAATTATATTTTATTTACAGGCTTTATTTTAGCTCTTCAATAAAGAAGGAACAAATTTATGCAAGTTGGAGCCAATTTAGAAAAGATTTGGTACATTTTATAAGAAACACAAGTCTAGTAGAGAACCATTTTCTTAAAACACATAAACATGATGTTCCACCCTATTGCATTATATTTATGAAGAACTTACTATATAAACAAACAAATGTTAAATATGGAACCATAAGTAGAACTTGGGTAAAACATGAACTCATGTTCAATCTTGTGTAGGCTACTGAGACATTCGAATTCTCAGATAACTTAGTGTATAATGGTACATGGTCAAAAAATGTCATATTTATAGCCTTCAAACCTGCATTCCTAAAGTGAACCTCAAAAGCATGGAGAGGAGTTACTAAGCCAACATAGGTATAACACAAATTCATGTTAGAGACCCATATTAGTGGTAATTGTTATGTAAATTAAGATTTTGTATAGCTGCAAAGGAGAGAGACACGGAGAATTAAAGAAGAGCTGTTAGGGAGGACCATATAATAGTCACAAATTATTAAATTAGAGAGTCTTAACACAAGAAAAAAGCAACCTTAGGAAAAAGGAAAAAGTTACATTAAGATTAGATAAAAAACATTAAGATTAAAGATCCACGAGAATGAGGTATTTTGCTTTGTATTCTTTGTTATTTATTAGTTAGTTTTATTTGTTTGAGCACAAACTAAATTGAGATATAGATTTAGAATTGATAAACCTTAAAGCTGCTATTTTATATTAATTTCTTGATTTATAGTGTGTTGATTTAAAATATGATAAATTTTTGATTCAAATTTAGATTTCATTTATAAGGAATGAGAAATCATATATATGAATAGATCATAGAATGAATAATAAAAGGTGCATAGAATTCTAGATATAAGACTTTATAAATATTTTGAGATAGAGCTAAATCTGACGTAAAAATTCATAGAACATGCTAATACATTCTTAGATGTTTTTATCAAAAAGATATTTCAATCAATTAACTTAAGTATAGGAGTTCTATATCTTAAAAAAGAATACAATTGTAAATTTAAAATTTCCCCTAGTCCAATAAACTAGGGTTAATCATTGAATTAAGATAGATTTAAGTATAGAAATTTTTAGCGAGATACATTTTATTGATCTTTTGATTGCTTCTATCTTTTCATTGATTTGGTTTGGTGCTTTAGATTTGTTTAGTCAATTCTTTTTACTTTAATTTAATCGTTATTTTTGTTCAATTAGATAATAAAAAGATGGTCATTATTAGTAATTATAATCCTCGTAGGGTCAATACCTATATCCACCTAAGTTATACTATAAGAATAATAGGTGAACTTGCCTAGTGATCTTTAGTGTATATATATATATATATATAGCGATAACAAAAACAACAACAGTAACTCTCAGATATAATCCCGTTGACACGAGAGGTTTGAAAAAATCCAATAATGTGCAGTCTTACCCCTAACTAGTAGAAATCAAGTTTTTAGACCATTATAAGAGCTCATTAAAATTATTGCAAATCCAAGAATGAAGAAAAAATCAAATGGTATCTATAATATTGATATGGTGATAACATTATAAGTGAAGTTGGAAACCTTGTGTAGAAAGATTGACATTATGGGATTTCTAGCTAAGCCAACATAAATGATGAGGTGTGATATTTATAGTGATGGATACCATAATCATGAATATTAAATGCCTAACCATATGGGACATCAAATCTCGTAAGTCAATTTTATAGGGATGAGGCCTCAAAATAAACCTTATAATGGTACTTATAACCTAAGTTGGAGAAGCTAACACAAATTTTTAGAGTAATCAAGGATAACGAAGATAAGGTCCTCAACTTAAATTTTAGTAGCAACAATAAAGGAGTTATCTTGAGGAGCTTATGACAAAGTTCATTACTACATTTAAGACTTACTTCCAAAGTACTGAAGAGTCGCTTTAAATTCAATAAGCCTCTATCCATAACATAAAAGTTTAGATTGGATAGCTTGTTAAGTTTGTCTCTAAAAGGCAATCATGTACTTTGCCTAGTAATAACAAGGCAAAATCAAGGGAGAAAGTGAATATAATAAACTTGAAGAAGTCGAAGGGAGTTGAAAGTTAAAGAAAAATGGATGGAAATAAAGGAAAAAGTTGTTGTGCAAGAGGAGGAGAAGGAGGAGAAGGAAAAAGAGAGAAGGTCCAAAAAATAAAAGGTATAAATTAAAAAGCATCAGTTGAGAATTCCATACTCGAGTAAGTTTGACAATGATTAGAAGGAGGATACATTTGGTAAGTTTTTTAAAACTTCTTAAACAATTACATGTTAACATACCTTTTGTTGAAGCTCTTTCACAAATGACAAAGTATGCCAAGTATTTAAAGGATCTCCTTTATAATAAAAAGAAACTCAAAAAATTATTGATCGTGATTTTAAATAAAGAGTGCTCCTTTATCTTTAAAAAACTATTCTAGAAAATCAAGGATCCAAGGTGCTTCAATATTCTTTGTAATACTAATAGCTTGTCAATTAAAAGGGAATTGGTGGATTTAGGAGTTGGAATCAATTTGATGTCATATAACATGTCCAAAAAGTTAGGATTAGATAAACCTAAACCTATGAGGATGATCATTCAATTTGCATATAAGTTAATTAAGTATCCTAAGGGCATCAAAGAAATTTTTTTGGTTAAGATTAATAAATTTATCTTTTTGATTGACTTTTTTAGTTTTGGATATGAAGGATGATACAGAAGTTTCCTTGATCTTAAGATGAACTGTCTTATCCATTACTGAGGCTATTATAAATGTACATGATCGAAAGTTAATCATAAAGGTAAGAAGGAATTAAATATTAAGATATTTGAGACCACAAAACATTCTATTGATGAAGATGATACTTTGTTCTATATAGATGTGATTGATATTAAAGTATTTTACACTATGTAGGAAATAATAATAAAAATATCATTTAGCGACTTGTATCATACGATGAGAAGATGATGAGTTGTGGAGCCCTATTTTAATAAATCATATGGCATATTTAGAAGCTTGCGTAGGAAGAGGAGATTCAAATCTTTGTGTGAGGAATTGCTAGGGTAAAGGACGTAAGTAGGAACCCCAACTAAAAGACTCATAAAGAAAAACATAAGCCAATGATTTAGATATTTTATTTCAATTCATTAATTTTTAGGATCTTTAACATTTAGTATCTTTATACTTAATAATATTTTTATTGCATAGAATTATGTTGAAAACTATTTTAAAGTTGTGAATGTTATATCACTCGTATTTTATTTGGGATGAGACTTGATATAGTTATACAGGCTATATAGGAAATAATTATTTATGTTACACATAATATCCCTAAATATTAGATTAGATACCATATTTCGGTGATCTACGGCAGTTCTTAATGGCGTTAAACAAGGTTGATGAGTTTTTAATTACTATAGTAGTACCATTTATCCTAATTTCATTTCCCTTGTTTTTCTATTTTTTTGTTATTCTTATATGTCATATACATTAGGGACATTGTACGATTTAAGTGTGAAGGAGGAAACTAGTAACTTATTAGTTATTTAGTTATGTAAGCATATGGTATAACTGTAGTTAGCATAAGTGAGTACAGGTCGATCTTATGAGGTCGTTGATTAATTACCCATTATTCACAAACTTAACAAGGTAGACCAATGGTTATGATTAAGTGAATAAGAAAATAAAATAACTACTAAATACTAAAGCAAAGAAATGATTAAGAATAACTTGATTAGTGAAACACCTAGATTTAAGCCAGGATTTCCTTAGGACTTCATCATATTCAACTTCTCTTGGTTTAATGAATACCTCCAATTTTAAGAACCAGTAAGAGTTCCTAAACTAAATCATATTCTTTCTCAATACATATAGCTCTTATTCATATGTTAATCAATTGAAATTCTTTTTTAATCTAGATAACCTAAGAATGTTTGAACTCATTCTATGAACTTTTTTTAACAGGTTATATCCTAACTTGGGAAGAACTTGCAACTTTCTTACGTATATCTCACGCTTAACCCTCTTTAACCATGTTATAATATAAAAACACAAGCATGAATCAAGTACTAAATCTTTCATTTTCACTCATTTAATTCAATCTACATAAAAACATGGATAAATTACAATAGAACTAGAAATTAATTAAACCAAATAATAAATCAAAATATATCACATCTTAGGTTTATCCTACCTAAATATATATCCCAACTTAGTTCATACTCAAAAAATAATATTAGAATAAAAATAATAATGAAAAAAATAAAGAAGTCATTGTTCATGGATCTTAAATCCTAAATCTTAAATTTTGAATCTTCAAAAAATTCTTGTTAAAATTGTGTTGTATCTTCACAGAATGATATAATTTTAATCAAAATTGATGTAAAATAGCTTTAAAATGACTTCTTACTTTTTGGCCAAAGAACTCCTTTTGTGTCTTTCTTTTCTTTAAATTTGAAGCCCTATATTTTTAATAAGTTACATGGCCTCAAACATGAGTTAGTGTACAAAGCTATGTTTTCTTGGAAATTCTAGAAAAATCTTAACGCCAATATAGGACCTACACAAGATCGTGTAGGGTGTTGTGCTCTTGATCAAAGGAGTGACACAAGGGTGTGTAGGGCTCCATAAAAGAAACAGAGGTGACTACCTTTGAACATGACTCTTAACAAGGTAGTGTGTAAGTGTTGTATTCACGGGTCATTCTCTATTTCTTCGAAAATTGCTCCAATTCAATTTATTTCTTCTCTAAGTTTGGTTTGTTTTCCTTGTACGGATAAAAATAAGATATGAAATGACAATAATTCTCAAATTAATAATCAAATCATTCAAAATATAAGGAAAATATTATGAAAACAGTGCTAAAAGTAATGTATGTCTAGCATAAATCATTTATGTCTTACAATTTTGTGATAATTAACTTAATAAGGAGTAATTTTGATAGGATTCTTAACTTCAAAAGGCATCAATTGAGATACTTTATTATAAGTTTATTGTGATTTGATTTATTAGGCAAATAGTTATGCACATTGATGATTAAGTTAATGTTAATTTGCTTCATTAATTTTGAAAATGAATAATTGATATGCAGTATCATACTTTTTTAAATATAATTTGGACATATAATCAGTTTAGAAATGGAGTCTTTTTAAGTATTTTTTGCTTCCTATTAAAAAGTATAAGTTTACTTTGCCGGCTTCAAACAAAGTAAAGGGATTGAAGTTAAAGAGTGGTGCTAGTAAACATTTAAAATGGTGAGCTAATCGGAAATTATGTTAAGGTATTTACTCTCACGTCAAAAGGTTGGGTAACCTTTTAAACAAATTTCTATATGTTCTAATGTTAATTTAAAGGTAATTTGTTGTTTTTGTTTAAATAAGAGTTATGAAAATGTATGAAGCATCTATCTTATGTATGTTTCTTTTATGCATTACGTTGAACTTTTGAATTAATTTAAAGTTTAAAGGGTTATGGAGTTGAATTGAATTGATTAAATTAAGACTTTATTCAAGTAGCTAAATGCCTAACAATTTGATGACTTTGTATTTGAATGAATAATGGAGAATCTTGATTAATGGGTTGGATTTATTAAATTCTTTCTTGGAGTTGCTATCTATCTAAGCTAAAAGTCATAAAAATGATTTACTCGAAGACAAACAAATACTTAAGTATGAAGGAATTTAATAAGAGCTACTAAAATTATATTTTTAGCATGATTTTAAGAGAACTTGCTTTTATATTTGGATGATTTCTATAGATTTGGTATTTAATGAGGTTTATATTTTATTTTTAGGATTTGGCTCCCTAATGAAGAAGAAATAAATATAGATAAACTAGAGTTAAGTTAGAAAAGATTTAGCATGGTTTTAGAGGAGCACAAGTCTAATTAAGATGTATATTCTTAGAACACAAGCCAAGCATTGGCTCATGTTCTACCCTGGTGCATTATATTCTTGAAAAACTTATTACATGAACAAACTCAAGTCAAACATAGACTCGTGATTACTTTCACATTTTGTAATAAATTTATTTTAAGTTTTAAAGAAAACTTCTTAATCTTTAAACAACATCTAGAAAACTTTTGAAATAGTTTTCAATCAAGTTTGTTAGATAAGTGTGTTTAATCTTTAAAAGGACTTGTAGGTTAAATTATAGATTAACTAAAGGGTTGATATTGATTAATTGGTAGGGTGTTTAAAGGTGGAAAAAATAAGTAAATTATGATTAAGGACATGGAACGATCAATGATTTTTTTTCAAAATTGAATATAAAAATATGTCATATTGGGGTATTAGACTATGAGTTTGATTAAATGATATTTTAATTAAGTGGACTTCAGTTAGTTGAAGGTAGTAAATCATCTAATTGAATTGTGTATGGGAGATTAGATGATGCAACTGCTAATTTGTGTCTCCAACAACTATTTAAAGTGATTTTGGATATAAACGGAATACATATGAGCTGTAGGAAGAACTTTTGGCAGAAGAGGAAGTCTTAGGAAGCCATTGATAGAGTTTCATTTCATTCCTATATTTGTGAGCATTATATGGGCATTTAGAATATTGTATAATAATTAAAAAAAAAAAAGAGAATTCTACAACTGTTTTGAGCATTTATGATATTAATTGACGAATAAATGAATTGAATATCAATCTTTTTTTCCCTTGAATAAAGAAAATATGTTTAAAAAAATTACCTTTTTAAAGTATGATATGAGTCTCTAATATATTGTATAAGCGAAAAAAGAATTCTTGAATCATTTTGAGCATTTATTAAATAAATTGAAGAATAATAGAAATGAATATGATTCCATTTTACTCGTAACAAAAAAAGATATATAAAAAAAGTTTTTGTTTACTCTCATAATAAAGACGTGAGTTCTTCGTGATGGATTGAACAAAAGATAATTTATTAAATTATCAATTAGATCTTAAAAAGTATATGTAAATAAAAAATTATTTGACGAAGGGTTTTCTTTCTAATGCGGCTCACCTTAAAAAAGGATCTCCCAACAGAAAAGTTGAAATTTCTAAACTTGCAGACATATGTACACTATAGCTAACAGCATTAGAAACCTCAAGAAGCTTGTTATTCGAATGCGATTTCACCAAGTGGATTTGGTAGAACTAGAAGCAACCTCAATTAACAGAATAAGCATGTTCCTAGTTGGATCCCCCCCTCCCAAAAAAAAAAAAAAAGAAAGAAGAAGGAAAGTCCTTTCTCACACTACCGGTCGATTCTCCTTGTGTCACGTACACAACACAATTCCTTCTTTGTGCTACGCTCTCCGTAGTCCATACACTGAGACAGTGGGTGGTGTGCAGCGACTAGCGAGAAGCAGTCCGTCACTGATTCTTTTGTTGGTTTCTGGGATTTGAGTAGATTGATGGGAGGTTGAATCTAATCTTCTAGATACCCGCCCACCTCTAGAATTGTGTACTGAGCGCGTAGCTACTACTTATATGCACACTTTGAAACCGAAACCCAATAACATTTGCATAAGTAATACTACCTAACAAATTTATCTGGGAAAGAGCGTCCCCAAGCTGCAAAGATGATGTGATGGTGACGACACACGCTCATAAGTTTTGTGGATTACTTATTAACTAACGAGTATAGAAAAATGATTGCGTTTAATGATAGATAGCTTAGCTTAAATACTCATAAATGTACGAAAAGTGAAGATTATATATATATATATATTGGGGAGAGAGAGAGAGAGAGAGAGAGCAGGAGTATTGTAATTCTCTACTCATCTCAGTTAGAAGGATGCGTAATTTAATTAAATATCCTTTTAGCTCAAACAACTTGAACCATGTGACATCTTTTTATTCCACCTCGATATAGCCCTGAAACACCGCGTCGAGTCCTTCCCGTTTAATACAAAGGCCTTGCTTGAATGGAATCACATCCACAGGGGTGCTTTTTTTTTTTTTTTGTCTTAGGAGGCTATCTATCCAAAGCTACTGCCTTTCTTGAGGCCAGCGTGTGTCAGGACAGGAGGCTATATCCTATATATATGCATGTAAATGTTTACTACAGACACAGAGCCAAAAAATATTATGACGCATCCGATACGGCAATCGTACGATACCAGCTGAGCCTGACATCTGGTGTTTATTTCACATTCGTTGGACTCCAGTCCACCTCAGTAAAAAATTAGGAAATGTTTTGTTTGAAGTAAGATTTTTTTTTATAAAAAAAATGTATTTATCATGAGTTAAAATGTAAATAGGTGTTATATTAAAATTTTTTGTTTAAAAGGATAGAAAAATTTATCATGTAATATAGTAAAATATTATTTATCTTTTTATATTCTATTTTAAATCTTCCAAATCAGAAGTAACTTATTTTTATTGTTTAATATATAATGCGATTTAATGTGAAACTCTCACTTTTTATCTTCTTCCAATCTATTTCATTATAAATCATTCTTCTAAATGATATAATAATATTGTAATACAATTATGGATCAATTGATTTTTTGTGTACCTGTATCTATGATTATATTTCGTGAGATGTTAATGTTCTTATTAGAAGTTTATTTCTTCTCTTCTTCTTTCTTTTAGCAACTTCTTCAATAGTTCAGAATAATCTATTCAATAAGTTTTTAGACTTATATATCACCACCAACCAACATGTCATTTGGTAATTTGAAGAGAGAGAGGAAAATGATTGTTGACCCAGTTAAGAGCCATTATGTAATACCCAATAAGCATTATCTTAGGTATTTTTCATGGGACTCAAATTTATAAGTCACGTGAGTCATTAAATAATCTAACAATCTCCCACTTGGCTCATATTACGACTTGGTGATCTAACAATAAAACTTTAAGTGCACACAATACATAAAATCGATCAAGTCATCTTTAATTCAATTAAGTTAATGGGATCATGGCGGTCACAAGTTATATAACCTGATTCTTTCCATGTATTACAGAATAAACTCAACTCAACAAAATTTAAGTGGGTAATTTAGTAATTGTTATCTCACAAATAATAATTATTGTATACAACATAATATCGATAACCAATAAGTAAGCAAAAACATATGACTGTAATTGAATTCACAAGTATCATAACAATTCGAGCAAGACAATCATATGTATATATATATGTCAGAATACTATGCTAATAAGGACTTATCTATAAGGCCCATCCGTTCAACATGACCAATAAATATTTTGGGCGGTAAGCCTTTCGTTAATGAATACGCTATGATGAGATTGGTACCAATATGCTCAATTGACACTTTATGTTTTTACACTTCTTCTTTTACAAACAAATACTCCAAATCTATATGTTTCGCACCATTTGAATATTTGTCATTTTTAGAGAAGAATATGGTTGTTGAATTATCACAATAAATTCTTAATGGTCGACAAAATCAAGACCTAAGATAAAGTTACGCAACCACAATTCATAAATCGTGGCCTCAAAGTACGCCACAAATTCAGCCTCCATAGTGGAAGAAGCAATGACAGACAGTTTTTCACTTTTCCACGAAACTGCTCCTCCAGCTAATAGGAACATGTAATCAAATGTAGATTTCCGTGAATCTATACAACCGGCATAGTCTAAATTCGAATAATCTATCACTTTGAGATGGGTTGATTTGCTATATGTGAACATATAGTTCTTGATGCCTTGTAAGCAACGGTATGAATACCGTTCCGTTCCGGCCGAAAATCGGAACGAAACGGTCACCATCGGTACCAATTAAAAAAACCGATCAATACCGGTAGTTTCCACTTGGTACTGGTCGATACTGGAAGCACCGGACTGTACCAGTTCGGTACCGTAAAATTAAAACATCCTAGGGACCTATTAACAAATTTGGAAAATTTTAACCTAAAATATCCTAACTCTTTCGGCCTCCCTTACCCACTAACTCTCCTCTCCTCTTTCGAATTTCATCTTCTACTCCTCTACACAAAAATTTTCCTCCTCTTCTCTCATCTCTCCTCCGTGCCTAGTCCTTGTCGTTGTCGCTGCCTCTGGTCTTCTTCTCATCGTCGCCGTCGCTGGCCTCCATGGATGCTCGCCTTCTTCTCCCTTCTCCGCATCATTCCTCCACGCAGATCCGAGTCACCCAACGCCACCATCACCTTCTTCGCTCCTTGCCATCGCACCATAACACGATGACACCGTAGGGAAGCCACCAGAGACGTAACTGAACCCACCGGAGACGGATCAACATCTGACCCGTGACAAAATCCGAAGACTCGCTAAGACCCGATGTTCGTTTTATGAATTTTGTTTCTGATTTCAAAAATTTCATGCTTAATTAAATTTATTGTTGTGTTGGAACGTGAATTTCTAATGGATGTTGTTGGATGGATCGATGTTAGAGACTGATGTTAGTTTTTGTGTTGTTTGCTTCTCGCGTGATCTGATCTGGGTTTTCAAATTTTGATTGGAATTGGATCATGGATGATGGCATGATGCACGGTGTTGAGGTTGAGGGGAAGATTGGATTTTGTATGAAATTATTTGGTCCAACTTGGAGTTGGAAATATGAATTTATGATCGGAAATTTTGAATATGGAATAAATGTCATTCACTCATTCAGTCATTTGTGTTGTTTTAGTTTGCAATTTGGTCTGATTATATTAAGTTACGAATTATAAATTAAGGGCATAAATTATAACATGGTTGATGTAAATAGTAAACTAGTAAAGTATACAGTACAATTATATAATATATCAATATGGACTATTTTGCAATTTTTAAAAATTTTAGGGACTATTTTATAAATTTAAAAAATTTTCTGAAGCGGTACCCGGTACCCGGTACCGATACAGTTCCATTCCAGAGCTCAATTCGGTACCGAACCCGATACGGTATTCATAACATTGACTACAATACTAACGTCACTACCTGTGGGCATGGTACGATGATTTGAAAGAGTGGTGTTAGCTCTGATACCAATTATTACAAATCGTACGAGAGAACCAACCCCCAAAAGCTAGCTTAAATGGTAGGAGAGCCCATAAACCTATAAACCCCACTTAAATCTCTTTTATTACCGATGTGGGATAATTAGATCGTGACTAACACTTGACAAAAATGACGTTATCTAGTATCTAAACTAGGTTTTTGATCATAGTATCATCCAACTTACACACGTGGCATCAAAAAATGACTTTGCAATATACTGAGTTGACTTTAATATATACATACACATATAAATATAATATTTAAAATTTGTTTCCTTAAATTAAAAAATTAAAATTTACCATCCCTAGATCTTGTTGGAACTCTAGGCAATAATACTCGCAGGATTGACAAGATCACTCAACCAATAATAAACTACTCAAATAATGACAAAAGGATAAATTAGACAAGATTTAATTTACCAGAAAAACTGACAATAAATCTATTAAATCAAAAAATAGTGAGATAAAAGCATTAAACTTTTGAGCTAAGAATACCTTATAAAATGCTAGCTCTTTTAACTTTTTCTAAAAGTCCCTCTAAAAACTTTCATGATTGAGTACAAATTGATATATATGTACCAATACTACTTCAACAAATCCTAGGAGTCAAACCTCAATAAAATTATAGTTAACCAATGCTCTCTGGACTTTAAAACTCTCATATTATCCTGTATTTATATCACATACAACTTTTATCTTTTATCAAACTTTCAAATTTTCATAAGGTAAGATTTTTAAACCACATATGTTCCCCATATAGTTGTGCATAGTGATCGTGTCCTTGAAAACTCGACGTTGCTCTAATACAAGGTTCTAGTGGTTTATACAGTCGATGGACACAATCGTATCTTCCATTTACATGACTATTTCTAACTCCATATAGAGATTTCCATTCTCAAACGTCATCCTCCAACTCGTACACCGTTATAAAAGCTTACACATTTATCCACATGGTTGGAAACATGGTTGTGTCCACCATTGATAAGAGCATGTGCAACTAATGCGTGCACGGAAGGAGAGTAATCTTGATATAATTCAACAACCTTCAAACAAACTAGATATGTAAGGTTTTCAATACTTTCAAGACCTCAAGGATCGCTATTGTCGAAGCAACCTATACTAAGCAATAAACTAAGAAAACTAAACGAAAACAATACGCCACAATTGAGATTCATTGATAAGTAGAGTTAGGGTTTGTGGAACAATAAGAACATGAAGAAAACTCCTCATTATTTCTCAAATTATCAAAGTGTATTACCCTAAAACTAATATCAAGGCAATTATTTATAGTTGCCAAAATAACTCAAAATTAAGCCAACATCCCTGGCCCAAATAGGTAAAATAGCACTGCCCAAATCATCCTAAAAATAGTAAGGAAAACAACCTAAAGCAAAAGAGGCCAAGCGGTGCGCCTAGTTTGGCGCACCTGGTAAGCTGCGCACGCGTGCACTATTGGGCCTGCTGGGCACTGGCGTACATGCCTAGCATGTGCACCCGTCAAGGGCTGTTCAAGCCCAAAACTTGGTTCAAAATGACAAACTGGAGTTGCAAGTGAGGATCTTGATTCTCCCATATTCCATCATCAACCACGTGAGCCACGAATGAATTTAACGCGGTTTTAAATATTTTAAGCCTAGTCCGACTTACAGGGCTAGGAAGCAACATTAAGTCTCGATTAGCGTTGCATTGATTTTGGTGTCTGTCGATATATCTGTCATGTGCAACCTTGCTCACATTAGCCCCTCCTTCGTTGGAAATATTCATCCTTGAATCTGCATCCATATCAAACAAATACAAGTCAACATCATTAAAAGTAATAGACACGTTGTACTCACCGAGCAAGTCAATTTTATAGGCGTTATTATTGATCCATTTCAAGACTTGAAAAGGACCATCACCTTGTGGATCAAGCTTGAACTGCCTATGGTTACGAAACCTCTCCTTGTGAAGATGAAGCCAAACCCACTCATCGAGTTCGAAGATCACCTCCTTACGTCCTTTGTTGGCTTGGCATGCATAAACCTCATTCTTGCGCTCTATATGTTGTTTAATCTTCTCGTGCAACTCTTAAACCAACTCGACTTTCCTCTCTCCATCTAGGCTAGTTAACTCAGGAAAAGGTAAAGGCACCATATCCAATATAGTTAAATCCATAAACAATTTCAAAAGGAGAATAACATGTAGCAAAATGCATTCAATAAATGGAAAGCAATCAAACCAGGTCTTCAAATTTTTTCCTATCACAACATGCAACAAATTCCCTAATGTTCGATTCACAACTTCTGTTTATCCATCGGTTTGTGGGTAACAAGTGGTAGAAAACATCAACTTTGTTCCCAATTTTTCCCACAAAACACATCAAAAATGACTAAAAAATTTGGTGTCCCTATCCGAAACTAATGACCTAGGAATACCATGCAATCTCACGACATCTGTAAAAAGCAAATCAGTAACATGCACGACATCATCAATTTTTTTGCAAGCAATAAAGTGAACCATCTTACTAAACCTATCCACAACAACAAAAATGCTATCTTCACCCCTTTTTATCTTCAGCAGCCCTACAACAAAGTCCATAGAAATGTCCATCTAAGGGTAACTAGGTACGAGTAAAGGTGTGTATAAGTCGTGAGGTCTGGTGGGTGATTTAGCTTGCTTATAAGCAATGCAACGGTCACAAATGAGTTCTACATCCTTTCGCATTCCTGGCCAGTAAAAGTGCTTATGCAATATATCCAAGGTCTTAGCAACACCAAAGTGCCCCATAAGTCCTCCACCGTGGGCCTCAACCACAAATAATTCACGCAATGAACAATTTGGCATGCATTACCAATTTTTACGATATAAATAACCATCATGCCTAAAGTATTTCTCAAAAGAACCATGTTCACAAGAGGCATAGATACTAGCAAAGTCCACATCATTGGCATACAACTCCTTAAGATGCCCAAACCCTAAAAGTTTTAAAGTAAAAGTTGAGATTAAGGAATACTTACGTGATAAAGCATCGACGACCACATTCTCCTTACCTTGCTTGTAGTGCAACACGTAGGGAAAGGTTTCCAAGAACCCCACCCAAGTTACATGTCATGTGTTCAATTTACATTGTCCTTTCAAGTACTTAAGAGTCTCATGATTGGTTTTGATGACAAATTCCTTTGGTTGAAAATAATGCTGCACGTTTCCAACACTCACACCAATGCATAAAGTTCTTTGTCAGACGTTGGATAATTAAGTTGCACTCCACTCAATTTCTCGGTGAAGTACACAATAGACCTGTTTTCCTGCATTAAGACAACAGATATACTGATCCTGGAGGCATCACATTCTACTTCAAAAGTTTTATCAAAAATAGGCAAACACAACACAGGTGTGGTATATAAATTTTGTTTCAACAAGTTAAATGCATGCTCTTGATCTTTTCCCCAATTAAAACCCTTTTCCTTTTTGACAACTTTGGTCAAAGGAGCAGCAATGGTGGAGAAGTCTTTTACAAATCGCTAGTAAAAGCTAGCTAAGCCATGAAAGCTCCTAACATTCGAAACACTTTTTAGTGTTAGCTAATCTCGAATGGCCTTCACCTTCTCCTCATCTACCTCAATCCCCTTCGAGCTAACATCAAACCCCAAGAATATTAATTTATCAATACAAAAAGTACACTTCTTAAGGTTTGTAAACAACTTATCACATCTTAAAGTATCAAGCACACAATGCATATGCTCTATATGATCATTCAAAGTAGTGCTATACACAAGTATATCATCAAAGTATACAACAACAAATTTACCCAAGTAATCATGCAATACATGGTTCATTAATCTCATGAAGGTACTCGGTGCATTAGATAAACAATGGCATAATTAACCACTCATACAAACCGTATTTAGTCTTAAACACAGTTTTCCATTCATCCCCGAGTTTCATAAAAATTTGATGATAACTACTTTTTAGATCAATCATTGTAAAAACACATACAACATGCAACTCATCCAACATATCATCAAGTCGAGGAATAGGATGTCAATACTTTACCGTGATCTTATTGACAACTCGACATTCTACACACATACACCAAGATCCATCCTTTTTCGGTACCAGTAGAATCGAAACTACATAAGGACTAAGACTTTCACCCATGTGCCTCTTTGCAAGCAATTCATCTACTTGTCATTGAAGTTCCTTCATTTCCTTTGGATTACTACTATAAGCGGGCCTATTTAGAATTTGTGCTCTTGGGATAAAGTCGATTTGATGCTCTATATCTCACAAAGGAGGTAACCCTTTCGGCATCTCCTCTAGGAAAACATCCTTGTATTCCTGCAAAAGAGACTTAAAAACACTTAGCAAAGATTCATCAATAGGGTTAGTATCCAAAAGAAAACAATCCTTATATATAATCACAATCAATGCTCTCTTCACTCCATATGCTCTCCTTAAGTCCTTTTCAACAACCATACCAGCTCACCTTCTTTTCTCTCAATTCTCTCTTGTGTTACCTCCTTACACGTTTCTCTCTTGCACATCTCTCATTCTTTTGCTCACTTGTGCTTTCTCTCTCTGATGAGTTTTTTTTCGACTTCTTGTCCCTCTTTATTTTTTTTGTTGGACCCCGAACTTTTCTTAAAAGTTAGAAATATGAAATGAGAAATTATTGGTGATTATTCATGTTTAAAGAAAATACGATTTTTTTGAATTTGAAATGAAGTAGAAAAGGTAGTTAGGACGAGATGGGTTGTATGTGAAATATTGGAAGTTATAAGTTGAAACATGTTCATTCAATATGCTTCAGTGTTTTAGCCATAGCTTTTTCTCTAGTTATCCAAATGAGATGATTTTTAATTTGGATAAACTAAAGGCATTGTGCTACAAATTGTCTGATGAAATTGAGCTTTAATTTAGTCTTTAAGAATATCAAGTTTTTGATAGAAGTTGAGCATAGGATACTATTTCAGTATAAGAACAGTTCAGAAATATTTGAGCTATAACTTTCAGATTTTTAAACCAAATTGAATGATTTTGGTGTCATTAGAAACTTAAGACAATGAGAAACATTTTTCTATAAGGAAGTGTTATCAAATTCCTTCAATTATCTGATCAGAAAAAGGTCTTAATTTTTGGAAAAAGTTAGGAAATGACTTAAATAAATTTTGAGGTCTTAATAGAGTACTTTTGTGGAGTTAATTAGCATGTTAATGTGAGTAAGATTATATGACATGGGTTAAATTGAATTAAGGTGGCAAGATTGCATGAGGGGAAAAATTGGCAAGTCATTTAAGCATTTAAGTTACAAGGCACATAAAAAAGGGTAGAAGGGTCTTTGTACAATCATTAGTGTATAAAAGGGTGAAGAAAAGAGTGTATTGGAATTGAAAGAAGCTAAAAATGAAATTGAAGAGAAAAGAGAGAGAAAGTGTCGTTGGAGAGACAAGAGAGAGAAAGAAGAAGAGCAAACTAGGTTTTGATTTTTCTTAGTTTTAAAGGAAGATTTTGAGAATGTTAAAGAAGGGAAAAAGGAAGAGGGAGATTAGAGCTTCCATTGGAGCCAAGAAACACATTATTTGGTGAAGAATCAAGGTAAGAGCATTTTTTATTTGTTGGATTTTTGAAAGCGTTTTGGTTCATACAGCTTAAGAAATGTGTGGGTTTAAGAATTCTAGGATCAATTTTAGTGAATATGTCTTATGGGCTTCTCAATTGAAATGCTTATTGATTTGGAAAATTTTGTCAATGTTAAAGAAAATCAAGAGAGGCAAGAGAAGCAAGAGTAAAGGCTTTTTGGGCAAGGTTTTCAAGTAAGGAAATTAAGGTGGGTACATGTTTATAATAGAGTAAATAAGTCACTTTTGTTTTCTTTAAATCGAGGAAATTTAATGATTTGAATTGCATCATAAGTGTTGCATTAATTATGTCTTGAATGAATTGAGAAATTGTTACATGTGTGATATATAAATTGTGTGATGATTTATGAAAATGATTTCTTTTGAAAAGATCACATGTTATGGAATCATGCTTTCGGAAAGGTTTTTTGAAATATATCAAGCATATAAGTTTTTGAAAAAAAAGCCATTTTGGGCAACAAGTTTTGAAATACATATTATGTGGGTTTGGTGTAATCCATCCAAGAATTGTCACGTGCACGTTGACCAAGTTAAGGCTTCTCCTGCCTGCCCGCTAGTGGAATGGCTCCTTCATGGACTCCCTCAAGTTTATGACTACACAAGATCATTATGTAGAATTGTGTAATTTGTCATGTTTATAGATCTACCCAAACTATTCCAATGTGTTTATGTGCTTATGATATCTGAACAAGTTTGATGCATTCATATTTTGTGGTTTGTAAATTTGACTACATGATGAGAATTTGAGAAACAAGTGTTTTATGGATTTCAACAAGAATTTTCTGTGACATCGAACTTTTGAATGGTTTTGTTTATTTTTCCGCTATAAGCTGTTACCTCGAACCTTGAAGCATGAAAATGAAATTAATGAGTGTTTTGTATGTGATTTGTGTTATAGATGAGGAAATGTGATTTG
>JANJEY010000003.1:35192739-35206492 GCA_024703695.1 Erythroxylum cataractarum
CTTCATAATCACAAAATCCTATGGCTTTGAATACAAGTGACAAATTTATGAGAAATGAAATGTATGATTTTTCTAAATTTTCAAGTTAGAATTCGTAAGGTTCTCTAAATCAGGAGAAATCTACTACTAAGAACAACCATAGATTTCTTATAACGCCGGTTGATACCACATGTAAGCAAATTTTTGGAAATATGATAGGATTTAAAAATTAATAGAAGTCATTTATGTATAATCATATTCAAATTTTATTGTAATATAAAGACAAAGTTTTTGTATACTAACCTTTCTTTATTGTTTAGCAATGCAGAAATAATTAACGGACATAGACTCCTTAGCCAATCTATCTCTTTCTCAAACTTTCTATCTCACTTAAATACCTGATGTATATGTAAAAAGACAAAACTTATAGATGTGTTTGGTGAATGACTTAAATACCAATCTATCACTTAAATACCAATCTATCACTTAATCAGCTATTTTTAGCTTATTAATTAAAAATTAGCTTTTTAGCTATCTTAAAAAGTTATTGATGTGTTTGGTGAATGACTTATTTATTAGCTTATTTAACTCCAATAAGCTGATTTCTAAAAGTTTCATAAGAGGAGCTTTTTGAGTTAATTGTTTACCTAATAACAATATTTCCCATCACTTTACTCTCTACTTTTGCTTTGTGTGCTTTCAAATTTGGCTTTTTTTTTATCATACAATTATGACGTGAAGTTTGGAAGAATATAATAAATGAGTTAATTAAATTTTTTAATCTTTATTTACTTTTATAATATTAGTTTACATTTAAAAATACCATAATATTAAGTTTTTAAACATAAAGAGTCACATCAAATTAATATTTTTAGCATATAACTTCTATATATCGTATTTGTGTTATACTATAATTATATATATTTTAAAATTATTAAATAATAAAATTCATACATATTATATGAAAAATAGTAATATGATGTAATTCATTGCATCATTCATATTAATAAAAAATTTAATGTTGGATTATTATTATTATTATTATTATTATTATTATTATTATTATTATTAAAGTTAT
Source organism: Erythroxylum cataractarum (assembly GCA_024703695.1). Classification (NCBI taxonomy): domain Eukaryota; kingdom Viridiplantae; phylum Streptophyta; class Magnoliopsida; order Malpighiales; family Erythroxylaceae; genus Erythroxylum; species Erythroxylum cataractarum. The sequence goes on from JANJEY010000003.1 coordinate 35,193,797, forward strand.
AGACTTAATTTTTGTAAAATTAAATATCTAAATCTAGATTCTTATAAGAATATTTAAGGGAATACTAAGACATATATTATTCATGCCCTTATATATTTTTTAAATCATGTCCTTATAAATCATTTTACACATCAATAGCTAATACTAAATAGTTAATTTTACCAAACATCTTTAATAAACAGCTGATGTTATCTGCTGGTCAAATCAGTTAATAGAATTAGTTATCAGCTAACAACCGATAGATTCAGTTAATAACTAATACAATCCACTATTTACGAAACAGGGCTTAAAAAGTTATAATGCTTCTATCACATTGACCTAAAAACTCAAAGGTCTTTAATAAATTATTAAATCTACTAACTCTCTGTTTTAACACATAAGTCATTTAAAATGACTACTTTCCAGCAAGGGAGGCTTGTTGGCTAAAATTTTAAATCCCAAAAATAGAAAAAGATGGTGGGATCACATGATGCGGCATAACGCATTATAAGATATTTTGTCTGACCACATGAAAAAAAAGTAAAAGTAGCATCATCATTGTCATCATGGAGGGACCGTACGTGAAGTTTTGGTTGAAGACTTCTTTTTACATATAATGAAAGCTTGCCCAAACGCCCATTTCTCCAAATAGTCTAGTCTCTAGGCCCAATTACAATTTGCACTTGATCCTTGATTTTCATCTCAACATAAGACTTGGACCCTAAACTAAACCATTTAGAATGGGAAGAACTTACGTATTCAACGGCCTTTCTTATAAAGTCATCAGATTCTCAAGTTGGTGTAAAGACGCAGGCTTACAAGTTTTACTCGATATATTTGGTGATGTTTGTTTACACTCTATGCCAATCAAATTTAAGAATATATTCTTGTATATTTATAATCTAACGGAAAAGACATTTCCCTCCTCTCCACCACTAATCTTCTTGTTTCAACTTTTTTTTTTTTTTATATTGTTCTCGTTATTAAAACTCTTGATTCCTATCACAATGCTATTTGATAATGAATATTCGAAGGACAAGTTCTTGTTCTTCATATAATAGAAAAATGAAATGATGATATTGCTCATTAAACAACTAAAACCTGACGATTCGAAACTAACAAGCTTATTGGACCAGCCCAAACCAGACTCCATCACAATTATGCTTGTGGGATTTGAACAACGATCTTCTCTTTCTTTAAACTCTATACAGAAAAGGACAAATTGTGCACCAAAAGGTTAAAGATGACAGTGATTGGAATAAAAAGTCAAGGAGAAGCTTTTGCGGCAGACGCTAGAAAGATTACTTTTGTCGAGTTAAATTGGTGGTAGTGGTACTGGTCCATATAAACAAAATGTGAAGTCTTTTTTTTTTTTTTTTTGGCCAAGGATTAATGAGCCATATCTGGGATACGATAGTACAGTTTTTTTTTTTTTTTTATAACTTAGGTTCAGATTTGGTCTACTATCTAGGGCTTATGAATCACCCACTCAGACTGATAGATTAGTAAATCTGGGTCTGATCCTAGTCAATATCAAAAATATCTGCATCAAGGATAGGTCGTCATCACCAGATGAATTACATCATTTCAAATAGAAGCTGCTCCACTTAAGGTTCGAACCCACAACCTCTTACAATTTTCTCCCCTTTTCTAACGCTAAGCAAGTAAATGTCACTATGAAACTGATGCAGCTATTAAAACCCCAAAGCAAGTTCTTAACTTGTGGAATGTTTGACTAATAGCTGCATATATGCATACCCAATCCTATAAGGTCAACCCTTTTTAAATTAAAAATATTTAGTTTTAATTTTAACTTTTGGTAATTTACAAAAATTATTTTTTCTAACTAAGTAAATATTGTTTGACTATTTTCATCTTTACTATTTACATAATTTATAGAAAACTTAGTATTGATGAAAATGATGGTAATCTGTATTTTATAGATAAAAGGGATTTAATCATAGCTTCGACAAAAATAATGTACAAAGAGAGAGGTCAGTTTCACAACTTAAGAGGCTCTTAAAATTCAGATAAGTTTATGGTCCTTATTTTTCTGTAAAAAACTAGTTTAATAAGATTGCAAAGAAATTGGTGATACACGAGTCCAATCTACTTTTCATTATTCAAATGTAATTATTAATTTTTTTTTTTTGGGTGCACGCGGCATCTTCAGTTATTTTCCCTGGCTCAGTAGCTGCTTAATCACGCCATTGGGACAAGCACAAAACGACAGAGCCCGCAGATTCTCCGAAACTCCACCTTGCAGCCCTTATTCGCGTACAGTTCACGCGCATCTTCTTTAAGATTTAAGAACCCAGCAAACGCTAACTTGTACTCAATTCTTTTAGCCGAGAGAGACTGCGTGTGTGCTTGTCAAGTCTCTGACAATCGTCTCTCTTGCTTTTGTCTTTGACCCACGCCCACGCCCAAACATGAGCTCACTTGCACAGGTAAATATTCATTCACCGCACAAATTTAGCCTGTTTAATCTGATACTTCGATGTTCTGTAATGACGAGTCCTTGTTTGGTGGATTTTAAGGGTTTCTCCAAGTCTCTTGCAATGACTATCTTGTCCGAGATCGGCGATAAGACATTTGTTGCCGCCGCGGTTAGTATTTCCAGCTTGAATCTTTTGTTTTTCCTGGGTGTAGGATTGAATCGACTTCGAAGAATGGATTTGATACAATTGTCTTTTGGTTCTCTCTCAAAAAGTTGCTGGAGCTGTTATGTGTGGTGTGTGGTTTAGTTTAGTATTCTTTCCCTTTTATTTAATTCAAAAGAGAAGTCGTTTTTAAGAAAATAGTATTACGTTGAATTAACTTACCGAAAAGCAAAAGGAACACAAGAAAATAACAAAAGTGTTTATGGCGAATGCCTGTGCTCCTTTGGGCAACTAGTCTTGAGAAATATTTTTTAAAAAAGTTGTTAAATATTTCGATGAAGCCTTTTTCAATTGCTACGTAGCTAGCTGCCTCCTGCTAGACTGAGAAGGTTGGTTCTCTCAATTGCTCATCCCCTCGATGACCAATTAGAGCAACGACTTGTTTACCTAAGGTCTTTCCTGCTGTGTATTCACTGCCTTGTTTTCTTTTCTCGCAGTAAATGAATCCTTCCGACAATCCATTCTTCTTTATTTCTCTGTAAATGTTTGCACTTAGCCTGTTCAAACTCAGGCTTTACTTGTGATAATGAGAAGAAAATAACAAAATAGGGAAAAGCATAAGGATAGTCGATGTCTTGACAATTACGTTATTCTGGAGCTTAAAGATATTATTTGTTCAGAGTTAGCTCTTGCAACTGTTTTTTTTGGGATTGAAAAGGGAGAATCTTTCTACAACTGGAATACCCTACTGGTTTTGACAGTACACCCACAGAAAGAGTATTATTGTTCAATATGTTATGTTGGGACTATGTTTAAAAATAGGAAAATTAAGTAGAAAGAAGATATGAAAGGATGGCGATCAAGAGTTTTGTGTTCTCCAAATCAAACCGTCCATGAGAAAAAAGCCATTTCCATGGTTGAACACTGCAAAGAGTTAAATCTCTCATCCATTCTTTCAATACAGTTAATTTTGGGGCAAATATGTACCATTTAAGTTTTAAACATGCCAAATCATTGATGTTTGTGTCACAGAGATTGCACTATCATTCTTTATTATTGTTATCATGATTTTTACCGTTATGAAGTTTATTTCTGTGGATTTTGTTGCTTTTTCAAAGATCTTGGCAATGCGTCACCCAAGGAGGCTTGTTTTGTCAGGTTGCCTTGGTGCTTTGATCGTAAGTGTGATTTTGCTGCTTGAACTTGGTTTTCTGTTGACCAAATCCCCCTTTATCTGAGCTTACTTACCAATGGCGTTGCTTCTTTATGTCTAGGTGATGACTATCCTCTCCGCTGTTGTTGGATGGGTTGCTCCAAATCTGGTAAACACTCAAATTAATTCCGGGAAACTGTGTCAAAAAGATATAATACATTGCTTTATATATAGGCAAACTTAGCGTCTTCAATATCAAAACAAAACAGCCCCTGCTTTTCCCATGCACCCTTCCTGCACCTAAATTTTCCTTTCCTTGTTTGGTGTATTTGAGGAAATTGCAGTTTTACTTGGATTTCCTTATAAGACGAGTGTCAGCATAATGGTGCAAAAAGAACAAGTTGCTCAATATTCAAGGACTTCCATTAAAACTTTGAAACGAAATGTGTTGCATCCTTATAGCATCTTATAGATAGATGGTTACATGGTTACAGTTCATGATATTAAACGGATTAAGTTCTTTGACACCGCAACATGTCACAGACTTTACTGAGAGGCTAACACAATACTTAAATCAGATGTTGCGATTAATTTCTTTGGTTAAACAATTGTACTTCCTATTGCAGTATGTTTGGTGATTGATTTGATGGGGCATATAGTTTGTGCGAAAGGGATAAACCACTTGTAGGATCATGTTATCTCTTTTTCTTTTTTAACATTTTCAACTGAATTTTCTGTTATTAATTTATGCAGCTGTCACGAACATGGACTCATCACATAACAACGGCATTGTTTTTTGCGTTTGGGCTTTGGTCTTTGTGGGATGGGTTCAATGACAAAGGGTAACATTTTCCTTCTAAAGCAATTGGTTTTCTTCTGCAGCTGCATCTGCATCTGCATCTGCCTATATTAGCTTTGTTATTATTGAAACAAACTATTTTTATTTAACAGGGAGGCTGAAGAATTGGCTGAAGTTGAAGCAAAACTGGTTTGTGTATACTTGCACTGTACTCACAGCTTAACGTGGAATCCAATCTCACATTGGCTTTCTCTTTGTTTGTTATTAGAATGCTGATTTTAAGGGCAACATTGGAACAACCAAAGAGGGTACCAAGGTGAGCTAGCAATGCTATGTAATCAACTTCACCTTGCTTTCAGCTCAGCCTGATTACTTCCTCTTTAGTAATTCTTGGTTCCTATAGTTTCTATTCACCTGGAGTGACCTAACCCCCCCAAAATGACCTGGAGTGATACAAACAAAAATTGAAGTCAATTTTGGTAAAGCGAATGATTTGCATTACATGTGTGAAAATTAGTTGTATTGATGTTACCTTGGCCCAGAAGTTAGAAATTCAGAAATTCTATAAAGTTTATGACTTCTTTTGAGCATTACAGAGGCTGAACCAAATGCTATGTTTTGCCATGTGCTCATATCAATGGAATCTGTTTATAGTTGTTGAGTGTGATAATATCACACAGATTGGAGCAAGCGAATAGTAAGCCTTGCGCAGGCCTCCTTCCTTAAAGTGCCTTTTAGGCTGAACTAAGGTCCCATTGTATATGGCATCAGATTCAACTATAGGCCACCTGCACATGTCCATTCCTGTAAGCTTCACCTTTCAAAGTCACCCTCTAGGCCACCATCATATGTCCATTCTTGCAAACTTCACCCTCAAGAGTCACCCTGTACGCGAAAGTATGTCCGATATCTGTTCTTGGGCATGAAGGTGTGTGTTAAGTTTGATAAATATTCCACATTAATTAGGAACAAGAGCATGACAAGTTTTAAGGTTCCTTTTAGGATGGACTCAGGCCTAGTTTTATCAACAGTGATCAGTATTGGAGTCTTTAAAATTTTGTAGTCTGGTGGATGCATAAAAAATTTAATTCATTCATATTGGTGTTTGGTCCAGGTTTGATATGAACATTTTTAAAATTCTAACTGCTTTAGTATCTTCCAGATGGATGATGATATGAAAAAGGAAAAGCGGCCACTGCTGACTGAGTTTTTCTCACCAATATTCTTGAAGGTGAATATTACATGCGATGTAATACTTTCCAGGATTACCGTGGGCTAATCACTTTTGTCATTCCTGTTCTGCAGGCATTTTCCATTACATTCTTTGGTGAATGGGGTGACAAGAGTCAGGTAAATATTGGGAAAGGACACCTAATATATATCAAAATCAAACTCATTTGTTGCTTATTTGCTACTCACATTCATAATTCTATTTCAGATTGCTACTATTGGTTTGGCTGCTGATGAGAATCCACTTGGTGTCGTCCTTGGCGGAGTTTTGTAAGTTATACTGCTGATTATTTCGTGCAAGCATTTGGCTCTTCGCATGCTTCATTATCTAAACTACCATGTAGGTCCTTGTTGATCGTGTCTCCTTTTTTTGCAGAGGACAGGCATTGTGTACTACTGCTGCTGTGCTTGGAGGGAAGAGTTTGGCATCTCAAATATCAGAGAGGATGGTAAATTTAGTGATCGTTTAGTGCTTAGACATGTCATCTACCAGTATGATGCTGAAATCATGTATTTCATGTTGCAGGTTGCACTCTCAGGTGGCGTTCTTTTTATTGTTTTTGGTGTCCAGTCTTTCCTTTCATCGGTTGAATCGTAAGGTTTCATGATTTAGTTACAGGTTAGTTGCTTCAACAAAATAAGTACCTTGTCTTGATCACGAGTTATTTGTTTCTTCTATTTTTATTTTTCATTTATGAAGCCTGTACGATAATTTTCGAAAAGGAACTGCATAACTAGAAAGGGAGTTAAACGACAACATGGCAATGATTTGAAGCTATGCTGTGGTTTCCCATTTGATGGAACGGTTCACCTTAATTGTTGTCTATTCGATGGCATGCTAATTAGATTAACACGTTTTTGTTTTTATAATTATAATGGAGGTGGTGAGGTGTACTTGGTGCGCATAATGCACGCATGCCATTGCCAAATACTCAAACTATTGCCAATCTCAAATTGAATATTAATAACTTATCTTAGGATTGCCTGATTCTTATCTTAGGATTGCCTGATTTTTACTCAAAGTTTAAAAGTCTGGGAAATTACTTGTGTGGTTCTTTGTTTGGGACACGTTTGTTTCCTTCTTTTTTTTTTTAATTTTTTTTTTTAAATTTTTGGTTTTTGTTTTTAAATTATTAAAAAAATCTGTTTGTTTTGTATGTTTTAAGTTTTATATTTCTGTTTTTGGTTTTAGTTTCTTATAGTTTTTAAAAATTGTGAAAATCATAAAAATGGTTTTCATTTTCTTTTTATTTTCATAATTTTTATTTACTATCAATTAAATATATATTATTTAATATATTAATTTTAATAAAATTATGAATAATTTAATTTAAGATTTTATTTAATTAAATAAAATTAAGTACTAATAAGAATTAATTTATTTTACTTAATAATTTTATTTAATTTTAGTAATTAAATAAAATAAATGTAACTAAATTTAAAATATGTAAATTTTATGTGAAATTTGATTTAATAATCAAAATATATTTAAATTAATTCATAAAATAGAGGTTATTTTTAAATTATTTATTTTAATAAAATAAATAATTTTATAAATAAATTATCAATAACTATTATATAAGAGATTAAAATAAATTTACTTAAAAGTATTTTTTAGTTTTATTTAATATGTAATTATTATCAGTGATAAAAATATGATTAAATAAATTCTTGTTTTTATTAAAAAAATTAAAATTAAAATAAAAATAAAATTAAAAATTACAACGGAAAATTTAAGTGGAATTAACTGACTTTTTAGTTTATAGGGATTGTTTTTCATGTTCAACCTGTTGGCATGGTTAAAAAGGATTGGGTCCGACTTATCTATTGTCTAAGACATATTTGTTTGTATAACTTTCCAAATAGACTGCTAGCTTTTCTCGTCAGAAGGTAGCATTGTTGTCATTTTGTACGGGAAAGAGTATTAAAAAAAGAATAAAAATTAAAATAATTGGAGTAAATTCTCTTGAGACATTTTCCTTAATTTCCTGTTAAATTATATAACGTATGAAAAGAGAAAACATGTTAACATCACGTGATATTATTATACAAAAGTGATCAGTAGCAGTGCAATCATAATCAAATGACATACTTTGATTAAGCAAAAACAAAATAAAAACCAACACACTTGAAGACAAAGATCATGAAGAGTATGTGAAAATGAGTGCAAGGAGGGATCATTAATTTGTATCGAATCTACCAAAAGAACCATCTCTGCATTTCAAACAAGGGTTCCTAGGTGGCTTCCTCAGGTTTACGACCCAACCATTGGGTTAAGACCTGTGTTAACGACTTGTTATGATGTTTTACAACCAGTCGATTCGTCATTGCTTTTGGATGCTTGTCCTTGCAGGGAATGGTGACTGGTAGTTCCACTGAGATCCTGGTTCCTTCCACCATGCACTTGTTTAACTGCTACGTATGAAAAGTGGGATGGATGGTGGTTCCTTCTAGTAGTGCCAACTTTTAGGCAATACTTTCTATCTTCTCAAGGATTAGTAAGGACCGTAATAAAGGGGGATAAATTCTGCAAGTTTCGTCTTTGCACCGATTATTCGTAGTACGATTGGACCTTGAGAAATACCAAATTGCCCACATCAAACTCTCGTTCAGACCTCTTACGATCGACATTTTGCTTCATTCGATTATGAACACATCAAAGGTGGCCAATGCCAATTTTTGATCCTTCATAATATGATTGATCACTAAATTCTAAGAATTGCCTACTAAATAAGGAATATATATCAGTGGTAGGATCGAGTTAATAGTCATGTGGAATGCGGTGTTAGACCACCACTCTGCCAATGATATCCACTCCACCTACATGTTAAGAACTTCTCGATAGAAATACCTCAAATGCATCTCTATTGTATGATTTACCACTTCTATTTTTCCATTCGACTGTGGGTGGTACGTGACAGAGAACCTAAGGCCAACTCCTTGGAGTTTAATGAATTACTGCCAAAACTTGCTCGAGAAAAGGGAGTCCTTATCATTGACGATGCTCTTCGGCATTTTGGGTTATTTGAAGACATGGTCAACGAATAAATGAGCTATGTATGTCGCGGTCCGTGGGCATTTGATTGGTACAAAATGGTCATACTTACTAAAGCAATCAACTACAATCATCACTCTTATTCATCCCTTCAATGGTTGCAAGTGTTTGACAAAATCCATGCTGATTTCTACATAACACCCTTCGAGAATGGTCAGTGGATAAAGTTTTCTTGGGTATTACACATTCTTATGCTTGTTTCTCTAACAAGTCACTCACATTTTAATATGAACTTTCATGTCCTTACCCATTCATTTGCAGTTGAATATGTTATGCTATCTTTTAATAGTCGCAGTTACCCCAAAGTGACTGCCATTTGGAATAGCGTGACTTAAGGAAATAAACTTCTTCTGTAGTTCTTTATCATACCCAATCACCATACTTTCCCTCCAACATTGTATTCCATCTCTCCATTCATAAGTTCTATAGTGTAGTGTTCCATTTTTCAAGCGCTTGATCATGTCTCAGATTATGGCATCTTCCTTCCACTTGTTGCAAATTTCATCTAACAATTTAGTGTGGACATGGGAAACAGATAGTGTAGAAGCTTCATGCTTGTTATCCTAGACAAGGAGACTGCTGCCTGATTTTCCTTCCCATTTTAATATATTACTTGGAAGTCACACCTGAAGTGCTTCGGAAGTTATGTTTACTAAAAGGGGGTGGAAATTTGTTGTTCTAGTAAGTACTTCAAACAACAATGATCTGTATGAACTTGAAACTATCATCCACTCAAGTTATGATGTCATTGGTAGACTTCCTTCACTATAGCTAGAAATTCCTTTTCATATATCGATAACCCAAGGTGTTTTTTTGCTAGTGATTGGCTTAGATAAGCTATTGGGTGTTTATCTTGTTGCAGTATTACTGCCATTCTAGTACCACAAATGTTAGCTTCTTATACAAAAGGCTGAGAGAAATCTAGTATGTTGAGGATAAGGATCGAATTGAGAGTCTACTTCAACTCTTCGAAGGCTTGTTGTTGCTTATCCCCTAATGCCTACTGACCTATTGTTGGGCCTTTTAACAATCCATTCAAGGGTCGAGCTAAGTGAGTATAGTTGTAGATGAACCTTTGCTAGTAACCTGTTAAGCACAAGAAGCCTTAGAGCTCCTTTAAATACCCGAGAATCAACTAGGTTTGAATTGCAGCTACCTTCTACTCATCCATGGCAACTCCCTTCTCGTAAATAGAGTGTTCGAGGTGCTTGAGTTGGAAAGCTTTTAAAACACATTTGTTCCCTTTCAAGAATAATTGTTGATTCATAGAGGCTTGAATAACTTCCCTCATATGGCGCATATGTTACTTCAAGCTCTTGTTGTAGACCAAACTATCGGAGCAAGGTTCATAATACATTGTTCATTAAACTCGGAAGATAGAGGGTACGTTTGTTAACCCAAAAAGCGTTAAGAGCAACTCATAATATCCTTCGTGGGTTTTAATGATCGTCTTAGTCACTTCTTCATAGTGCATTTGGATCTGATGACAACTTAAGACCAACTTTATATACCATCAAGATCCGTGTAACCCATCAATTAACTCTTTAATTAAGGGTATCAGAAATTTGTCTTTTATTTTGTGTCTATTAAGCTCTCAATTATCGACGCACATCCTTTACGAATTATCATTCTTCCTTACTAAGACCACCGGTGACCCGTATAGACTTACACTATACTTCATGAATCTTTATTGTAATAGCTCTATAACAGCTCTTTCAATAACATCCTTCTGGTCCAATGAATACCGATGGGGACAGATGTTAATCATGTCCACTTCTTTCTGAAGCATAACTCAATGATCTTGCATTCTCTTTAGAGGTAATGTGTTAGTTCTTAAAATAATGACCCATACTCCACTAACAGAACCGATGACTCATCTGTAGAAGCTGATTGATCCTCCAACATTAGTTGTTGTAGCTGACCCTTTAAAGGACAAGTTAGCTGCATCATATACAACCCTCTTGCGCAATCCCCTCTAATTAGACAATTCAATTATTTGCTTGTTATTAATTTCGTGCAGTGTTCCTCCCACCTTGGTAGTGGCACGCACTATCCCATCCACATATAAACTCCATTATACACTCTTTTAAGTAACATAATATGTTATTAATATTAATCAACCACTATATCCTTAGGACAACATTGCAATTCCCCATAGGAAACACCAATGCCTCTAACAAGAATGATACTCCTTGCATGGTCCATTTAAACCCCTTATATTTTTAGCGACATTCCAATTATAGGCCTCCCCTTATGATAATATATATGTCTAAGATTTCTTCCAATTGATCTACACTCCTTTTGGCCAGGGCTTCACTTACGAAATTATGAGTACTCCCATTGTCTACCAAGACTTGTATTGATTTCCCTTGATGTACCTTTATTAATCTCATCTACTTATGTAGCGCTCCCTTACTATAGAGTACCCACCGAAACGTCCGTAGGTCATTCCGGTACATATCCTACGATAAGAGACCACTACTGACAACCACCGCTAAACTCTCCATGGCATCACAATAATAAAACAGAAATAAGAAATTGGTAACTTTTTAAAACCAAACTGTATTTCATTTCATTTACTCAAACTTAGAAATTTACAAACTGTCAGTATTTTCAGTCTATACAATCCTTCAAAACACTTTACATTAAGTACTATACAATAAGGCACAAAGAACAGTTCTAACTATAAGTCTCCAAAAGAAATCCCAGCTGACCGACCTTTGAGCCATAACCTCTCTCGCCAATTCGATGTCCAAGGCTCTACAGTCCTGAGGAAGCCACTTGGGAGACCAAGGAGCATATGAGAAGACAGTATCCTCATTTATTTGATCAATCAGGTAAGAATTTTGCGGTCGAAATTTTTATTAGGAGGGGGGGAATTGTAGCATCCCACCCCCGACGGGAAGGATAAAATAGTAATTTGGTCAGGAATGAGAGTGATCAAGTTGTATTAGAGTCTACTGGTCAGCCTAGAGCGGTGTTCAGAGGAGTTAGTCGGGCAGTGCCAACTCGAATGATCTCTTTTCTGAGTGCCCTGAGGTTGATGCAGGGGGGATGTGAGGCTTATCTGGCTCATGTTATTGATGTGAGAGGTGAGCAGAGGCTACAGGATATTCCCATGGTTCGGGAGTTTTCAGATGTGTTTCCTGATGAGTTACCGGGTTTACCGCCGGATCGGAAAATAGAGTTTACCATTGATATAGTTCCAGGTACTACTCCTATATCTATTCCTCCATATACGATGGCACCTGTGGAACTAAAGGAGCTTAAGGCTCAGCTGCAGGAGTTACTGAAGAAAGGTTTTATCAGGCCTAGTGTCTCACCGTGGGGAGCTCCAGTTTTATCAGGAGCAGGTATGGGCATTTCGAGTTTCTGGTGATGCCTTTTGGGTTGACTAATACCCCGGCAGCTTTCATGGCCTTGATGAATAAGGTCTTTCAGCCTTACCTGGATCAGTTCGTAATTGTATTCATTGATGACATTTTGGTATAAGACAGTTTTGAGTTTGTTAGAGGTGGAATTGATTGTTAAGGCCTTCATGAGAAATGTAGTATTCTGTTTGATCTTTTCATAGGTATAAAGTATTCAATTTTTTGACATCTGTGCAAGAAGTTATATTTTTTATAACATTGCTATTCAGTTCAGGCATTTTCAGTGGGTAGATTAATGTAGAGTCTGGCCTCTACCACCATCACTCCAGGTATTGTCCTCTTTGGCGCTTGTGTGAGCCCACGACTCGAAACCAAGACCTCAAGATTTTGTTCCACTTTAAGTGGACGCCTCTTACTATTGAGCCAATTATGTCCAAGGCTCTACAGTCCTGAGGGAGCTAACAGTCTACTCTTAACCCTGAAAAATAGATTGCAATTTTGGATGA
>JANJEY010000003.1:35281579-35296341 GCA_024703695.1 Erythroxylum cataractarum
GCCATCAAAAACTCAGTCAACCTAAATAACAAAACCGATTCAAAATCTGTGTTCATCAGCACAGCAATTCCCAACAGCATAGAATAAATTCGTGAATAAATATCCAATCATCTTGAAATCCAATTTACATGCTGACAGACATTCACCAACATCTTAGAGACATTTAGGTGAAGGAAAATCTGAAAAACAATTTTTCTAGAATTTATTCTCGATTTTATAATCATGCCTGTTCCAGAATCGTTTCACAAAACAGCATCTGTAACCTTAGGGATTTAATTAGCAAAACTATATCAAATCAAATCAATAAATTCTGAAAATTCATATACATATTCTATAATATGTTATGAACAATCCTGGGCAGAAAAAGTTCTAAAAACATATCACAATATAAATTAGAAACCTGAACAGATAGCATGCATCAACAGAAAATTCCATTAAGGTTTCTGATCTCGCTTCGGTTTTAGCTTCATACAAGCAAGGTGTTGACCGGACCAGAAATGCGGTATGCGGCCATAGAAAAGTTGGCCCTCTCTTTGATAACGACAGCACGGAAGCTAAGGCCTTACTTCTAGAGTCATAACGTCAAGGTATGGACCGACCAACCCCTCAAGCAGTGCCTTCAAAAGCCCGAAATATCGGGTCGACTAATAAAATGGGTAGTAGAGCTGGGGGAGTTCGATATACAATATAAGCCTCAAACGACGATAAAGGCACAGGTGTTGGCAGACTTCATTGCAAAAATGAGTCAACCTAAGTCGCAGGGTGAGCAACACCCTGCCTGGAGCTTATTTGTTGATAGGTCGTCCAACGCCGAGGGATGCGGAGCGGGAGTGGTATTGATCAGCCCGCACATGGAAGAAAAGGTGGAATATGCTCTTTGGCTAGAATTTAAGGCCTCTAATAACAAAGCAGAATACGAGGTTTTGATAGCCGGCCTCCAATTGGCCAAGGAAATGGAAGTAAAACATCTAAAGGTATACAACGATAGCCAAGTAGTGGTCGATCAAGTCACTGGGCAGTATGAAGCCAAGGGGAGCAGCATGATCAAGTACCTGGAACTGGTAAAGCAGGAGTTAAGTAATTTCGAGCAATACTCAATCAGTAGGATAGAACGAGCTCAAAATACTAAGGCAGATGCGCTTTCCAAAATGGCTTCCGATCGAGATGCCAAAAATAACATTTTGGTCGAGCGACTAGACCGACCCAGCATTCAGAAAGCCAAGGAAGTTCTTGACATAAATACCGATCGATCGAGTTGGATGGAACTGATCAGACGGTACCTCCTAGAGGGAACGCAACCAGAAGAAACGTTGGAGGCCAAGAAACTGAGAGTAAAGGCGGCCGAATATACGATCATTAATGACACCTTATACAAGCGATCTTATGACTGGCCACTGCTACGATGCTTGAGCGAAGAAGAGGCAGAGCAAGCAATGGCCGAAGTCCACGAAGGAATGTGTGAAAATCACGTAGGAGGCAGAATGTTGGCTCATAGACTGATTAGATAAGGGTATTACTGGCCGACAATGAGAAAAGACTGCCAGGGGAAAGTCGACTGGTGTGAGGCTTGCCAGAAAAATGATAATATGTCTCATCAACCGACCGAGAGGATGAAAATCGTGAGCTACCCTATCCCTTTTGCTCAATGGGGAACGGATATACTAGGACCTTTCCCTCTCGGTCCTAGATAGAAGAAGTTCTTGGTAGTAGCAGTGGAATACTTCACCAAATGGGTAGAGGCGGAAGCGATCGCTACAATTACCGAGTAGAAGGTGGAGAATTTCATAAGAAAAAATATACTAAGCCTCTTCGGGATGCCTATGGTGTTGGTTACAGACAATGGTCAGCAGTTCGATAACGATAAGTTTAGAGATTTCTGCGACCGACTAAAGATAAGTCTATAGTTAACTTCAGTAGCTCACCCCCAAAGCAACGGTCTCGCGGAGAACACTAACAAAAAGATAATGAGCGCTCTCAAAAAGCACCTAGACGGACGAAAGACTTGGGTAGAAGAACTAGACGAAGTATTGTGGGCGAACAGAACCACACCGAATGGAGCCACAGGGGAAACGTCGTTCAGGATGACTTTCGGGGCAGAAGCTCTAGTTCCAGTAGAAGTGGTGTTGCACAATCAAAGAGTGTCAAGCTATGAAAAAGAGCAGAATAATGAAGCCTGCCGAGAAGAACTTGTGCTTCTCAGTGAAGACAGGGATAGGGCAGCAGCTCGTTCGGAAGTCATCAGGCAAAAAGTAACAAAGTTCTACAACAGAAGGGTAAAGCCGAGCGACGTAAAGGTCGGAGGATACGTCCTGCGAAAGGCCGAGGCGGTTGGGAAATATCCTGGAAAGCTTGGACAGGCATGGGAAGGACCCTATCAAGTGATCAAGCAAGTCGGGCATGGCTCTTACATCTTACGCGATGCAAACGGGAAGATTCTATCGAGGCCCTGGAACTCTCGAAACTTGAAGGCGTTCTACCAATAGATAAGTTTTATTTTAGTTAATCTTTGTTTATTACTGTCTTTTGTACACAACCTGTAGGTACCTTTTTTCTGACCCTGCCAGTCAGGTTTTTGAACGGCCACGCCCTAATTATCATCAATAAAGGGATTTTCAGATTTCTCGGCACGAAGAAATTTCATTAAATTTGGCAGAGTAGAAAATCTCATCGACATCGCTCGGCCGGGTCGCCAAGATAAGATCCTTGGGACCCCAGCTCGGCCTCGACCATAGATAGACCAGGTTGCCAAGACAAGATCCTTGGAATCATCGATCAATATTGACTATCGCTCGGCCGGGTCGCCAAGATAAGATCTTTGGGACACAGCTTGGCCTCGACCATAGATTGACCAGGTTGCCAAGACAAGATCTTTTGAACCATCGATCGACATCGACTATCGCTCGACCAGGTCGCCAAGACAAGATCCTTGGGACCACAGCTCAGTCTCGACCATAGATCGACCAGGTTGCCAAGACAAGATCCTTGGAACCATCGATCGACATCGACTATCGCTCGGCTGGGTCGCCAAGACAAGATCCTTGGGACCACAACTCGGCCTCGACCATAAATCGACCAGGTTTCTAAGACAAGATCCTTGGAACCATCGATCGACATCAACTATCGCTCGGTCGGCTCGCCAAGACAAGATCCTTAGGACCACAGCTCGGCCTTGACTATAGATCGACCAGGTTGCCAAGATAAGATCCTTGGAACCATCGATCGACATTGACTATCGCTCGGCCAGGATCCCAAGACAAAATCTCAGATAGTTCGGCCTCGTTATCACTCGGCCTAATTCACCCGATCGACACACATCGAGCGCACTCATTTGCAACCTGCTATTCGAGGGGATCGTCTAATACCTTAAAACATAAAAGAGGTAATGAAAAACGAGTTTTTATTTCTCATAATTAAAGCTCTGGTCACAAGCTCGACCAGATGAGCCTTACAAAGGGAAAAACAATTCACTCTGATCCTTTGGGAGGAAAGGAAGGGTCAGCAGTAGGATCGGTCGGAGGAGAGGAAGGGCCAACAACTGGGTCGGCAGAGGAAGGGTTGGCAGTCGGATCGGGAGGAGAAGACAACGGAGAGACATCCTCTTCTTCTTCCTAGCTAAGATCTAGCTCCTCATCCGGAATAAAAGTCCGCTCTCCCTCGTCCCTCTCCCTCATTCCCTCCAAGGAAAGACCAAGAGCAGCGGGAAGCAGCAGCTCGGCATAATCCTCGAACAAAGGACACTCCAACCTGTCAGGAACGTGAACCTCATGGCACCTCTTCAAGACCGAGAGGGTCAAGTCGCAGGCAAACTCCAAGCACTACCCATGTAGGAATCGCTTTTTCCACCGCTTTATTGCCTCGACCCTCTGCTTCTTAATGGAGCATCACAACTCCCTCAACATATCTTCGGTCCTGAGTTTACTCTCCACCGCTGCATGACAATCATGGAGGAACTTCTCACTACGCTCCTGCACCGTCATCATCTCCTTCATCAAGCCCTCACCCTCCGCAACCAACCGGCTCCTCTCCTCCTCCCTCATGGCAAAGTTGAGCGCTCAGAACGCCCTTCACCTCCTCCCAAGACTTTTTCTCCTCCTCCAAGGAAGAGAGTTGAGCCTAGAAGACATCCCTCTCTTCCTTAGTCTCCGAAAGCTCGCCCCTCAAAGCTTTCACCTGCTCAAAGAGATCGTGGACTTCCCGATCCAGCGATCGATTAATCCCGTCAAGATTCTGCATACGCTGTTGCATTGCGGTGGACATCACCACACCTCTTAGGCAGCTACAGATGAGATGGGGCCCTAGCTCCTGATTGTTCAGCGAGTCCATGAGCTCCTCATCCATTGGGGGAACGATCCTCTCAGTAATGTGAAGGGATACCTCGAGGTCTCCAATCGATGCAGTTTTAGCCAAACTGATCGAAGGCTCCCACTGTTTGACGTTATTCGCTCACCCTTTCCCCTTGCTTTCTTTCTCCTTCTCTTTTCTGCCTTAACTCGACGGGCCGGACGGTAGGTCAGCAAGCCGAACAAGCCTCTTCCTCTTAAGAGGTGGCTCCACCTCCTCTTCCTCCTCCTCTTCTTCTCCCGCTCGGCCCGCACTCACTGGCACGATCGCCAATGACGCCGACACGATAGAGCGGTCTTCAGCAGGCGAAGGGACCAGCAATACTGTAGAACGGCCTGGCTCCACTGGAGGAGCGGCGCATTCACCGGCCTCTGCCTCCTTCCTTTTTTCTTCCCCTTGGCTTGCTTTTTGGATTTAGGGAGAGGGGACGACCCGACAAAATCTTCTACCCTCGCCATGGCTGCACAACAATAAAACAGGTCAGAAAGTAAAACCAATACTTAAAAATACAGCAAGTAATTCAACCATGAGGGGTCAACCAGACGGGGCGGTTTTCTCTCCTAGCTCGCTAATTTGTGGCGGGGGGTCGAGTAGAAAGAAATCGACTGAGGCCCCCCCGCGATACCCCAGAATGAGCCGAGTGAAGTCGTATTGGCTGAGCTCTTTTATGCGACCGACCACCTCCCATTCCTCTCTACTAAGAGATATGCCCGATGTGTTGTTCCACCGCTCGGCTAAAGGATACCTCCACGGTCGGGACTCGAAGGAGGATCCTGGGGGCTTCACAAAGAAGTACTTCGTCCGCCAAGCGGATATTTTCAAAGCTGTACCGGCCGGGCAATATCGGGCATCTCTGTACTGCAGAGAAGGGATCCCGGTCCCAGAGCTCGGACTATGGTTCATTCTCAAAAAGTGACGCAGGATGCCAACCAAGGGCAAATGGTCGAATTGATGGCATAGCAACGCCAGGCCATTAATGAACCTCCAGCCATTCGGAGGAATCTGGCTCGGCATCAACTGGAAATCGACGCACACATCGTGAATAATAGGGGCATACGGGAGCCTCGCACCACCGATCGAGAAGAAACTGTAGAAAACAACAATATACCCACTCAAGTTGCTATGGATTCGCTCGTTCCCCAAGGCCAGCCTAGGCCCCCAGGACATAGGGATATTATTCCTAATGATCGACCGTTTTAGGTCCGCCGCGATCATCATCGATTTATCCCTCAGTGGCTCCTCCACCACCAACCCATCCTTCCTTTCTCTTGTAAAGATTTCTTCAGTACCTCTTACCACACTTCTAGATTTAGCTGAAGACATGCTTACTAAAAGGAAACTTTTGAGAAACTTTAGAGGAGGAGACGAGGGAAAAGGGCGTACCTATTCGGTGATTTGAGGTTGGAAAATTGGACGGAGGTTGAAAGAAAACTCCGAAGACTGTAGGCAAGAAAATACAAATAAAAGTAGGATGAAAGCTGGAGAACGAAAGCAAACGTAAAGAAAATCTGCAATTCATCGACCCCGAGTACTTATAGAAGACCGGTCGAAGGGACACCGCAACCAAAGCTCGACATATGGAGAAAATCTGAGCCAAGCTCAGACACGTGGTAGAATCTAAGCTGAGGTGAATTAGGGTTGTTCGAAATCCGGAGCGACGCAGCAATTGAAAGGACATACGTGACAGTTGCACAACGGTTATAAGGACGATTCGTTTCAGATTCTGAAGATCTGTTAGAGGGCACGCGCCGCCAGTAATGATTAAATAAAGTACCCTCACGCGCTCAGCACAGGTGTTCGCCTGAACTCTCTTGATACGAGCTGTCACGCAATAGGTGCCGATGCCGATCGATCAGGACACTCAACTGCTCGATCCTAACACGAGCAATCATGTACTACCCGTCAATGCTCGAGCAATCATGTGCTATCCGTCACTGCCCGACCGATCGAGCCTATTACAAGCTGTCTTACGGATGAGCTACAAGACCCTTACATACTCCTTCGACCCTTCTCTTTGCTCAGACTCAAGGAGTAGGGGGGCTTATGGTTGGGTCGGTCGTGCTGGGCCCGAACCCAGTCATAACGACCCATGGACCGATCGGTCCATCTTTCAAGGATCAGTCTCATACCTATCGGCTATGCCAGGCCCAGCTCAATTCACGCATCTGTAGCCCGTTCGCAGGTGGAAGTCTCCCATGCATACGTAAAAACTTAAACCTAGAATCTGCTCCATATATATAAGGTATAACTCTACCATAATAAAGGTACGTGATCATAACCCTAATTTTCTCTGCTCACAACGATCCAACCTTCACAAAAAGACTAACTTGAGCATCGGAGGGGCTTATCGGGAAACAACCCCCGATGTGCCTTCTTTGTTTTGCAAGAACCCTCAATCTGGAGCTCTCGTGAGAAGCAGCCAACTCCATGGATCCAAACGGCAACGTGCAACCTCGCCAGAACTAGGCTGAACCAATAGGGATATTTGATTTGTGATCCATATAAACCACCAAAAATAAATAGTTCCAGACAATGAAATCAAACAAGTTGCATAATAGAGCTATAAACTTTCAAAACTGAAAACATGTTTTACGTTGAAGTGTTTTTTCTTTTCTTTTTTTTGAAAGATATGTTTTATTCTGAAGTCATTATGGATGCAGATGGAACAATCTATGTTGAAGTTGGTGAAGATGCAGAGCTAAAAAGTCGTGTAGCAAAAGTTAAAAGTAGTGTTAGTAAGAGTAGTTTAGTTGACAGTTACTTTTTTCATGACGAAGATGACAATTATGTAATTTAATCCAACATGAGGACTATGTAATATTTATAAAACCAATGATTGAAAAGCTATACCGGACTAGCTGATTCAACTAGAATATAAGCTTGAGTTCCGGTTTAATTTGTGTTTATAACCTTTATGAGAAAAACTAATCAGTTAAGTAGAAAATCCCCTAGTTTCTTAAAAAATACTAGTCAGTTTTCTTAAAAAATCGATCATGAGTCAGCTCATTTAAGCATGGGCCCCCTAACATATTGTCCTTGCTAACAAACTTTGAGAATCTGTCATCACATTTAAGTATTTGAGGCCCAATGCGTTGTCTTTATCATTCTCTATTTTTGACAATTTTGAAATTTTTAATGAAATTTTTTTCCAATTCTATCACACAATCTAATTAACAAAATATTTTTATTTTTATTCATATATTTATATTTTAATTAAAATTTTGTTTTATATTATTATTATTAAAATGAATTACTATTTTATCCTTAAAAAAACTAAATTTATTTAATATCACTAATAAAGTATATTTGTCAAAATTTAGGTTCTATATTTATCTTTTTATACTTTAAAATTTTAAATTATTATTGTTAAAAACTAATTATTATTTTTATAATGAATTTGTTTAATAAATTGAATTATAAATTAATTTATATAAAAGTGATTTTGCTAATATAATTTAAGATTGTGTTAAAAATAATATTTAAAATGTACAAAAGAATGTTTAAAAGACATTAAAAAAGAAGTTAGAATAAAGTTAGAGTTCTTTCTATTCATTTTCTTTAATATACTTCAACTTTTGCAAATCTTTAAATAAATGATAATAAAGAAATATTAATATTAATATTAATAATAATATTATTATTAATTTTATATTATATTCAATCCTAGTTTAAATTATTAGATTTATTATATATTAATAAGCATTATTAATGCGTTTTTATTTTAGTAAAGTATTTTATTTTATAATATTTTTTTACTTATAGTTTATTATATACCGGTTTTATAACAGTTTAATACCGGTTGAACTTTAAAACCTTTAACCTTTTCTTTAACCGGTTCAATGTTCAGTTCGGTTTTTAAAACATTACATAAAGGTATCCAGCTAATGTATATAACAAGCTGAGTATGAATAAATTTTTTGAGTGGTTTTCTACATGGTATCAGAGTAGGAAAGAACTTTGTGAAATTTTTCTTGCATCACAACTATGTTTCCTTAAATTCATAGCTGAAATCAACATTCAACACTAATGGATGAGGATGTCAGGGGATCAAATTTCATATTTGAGAGAGAAGGAGCAAGTGATGATGGAAATCCAATTCAACTTTAAGGATCTAATCATCCAGGAATGATATCATAACTTAGCTAAATGGAAGCAACTATTTGTCAAGGATCAGATTCATGAAGATAGGGGTAGGAGCAAACTAAAGCTTAGGTTTTATCAATGGAAGATGTGTGAAGTCACATGATGATTTGCTAGATTTTGAGCATTGGTGTAGAGTGGATGGCATGGTACGCTCTTGGAACTTGAATTCAATCTCTAAGGATATTGTTGAACCATTCTTATATATAACATCTATAAAAGAGTTTGGGAGGAATTGGAGGAAAGATATAGAGAATGTAATTGACCATTGTTATACTAGATTTAAAGGGAGATAAGCTTGATATCTCAAGGAAATTTATTTGTAGCTAAATATTTTACAAAATTAACAAAATTGTAGGATGAATTAACTTGTTTAATGTCACTTCCTCAGTGTAAATGTGGAGTGGGGAAGTAATTTACAAAACTTGAATATAAAAACAAGCTAATACAATTTCTAATTGGTCTAAATGAAAATTACGATAATGTGAGGAATCAAATCTTGATTATGGATTCATTACATAATGTAAACAAGGCATATTCAATGGTGTTAAGAGTTGAAAAATAGAAGGAAGTAAGCATAAGTTTTACAGATATAGTTGAAAATGTAATGACTATTAGAGCATAAGGAGGTAAGAAAAAGGGAATAGGGGCAAGAAAAGGTACAACAAAGAGGAAAGAGTTTGTTGATAAGCCAAAACTACATTGTCAATATTACAACATGGACAAGCATACAAAAGATACTTGTTTCAAACTTCATGGGTATCTAGAGTGGTTTATGGAATTAAAAGAAAAGAAAAACAAAGAAGGAAAGAAATCATTTTTGAATTTGATTAATGCAGTAGATGAAGTAAGTAAAACAACTTAAAAAGGGACAAAAAATCAAATATTTCAATCATGACATAATAAGATATTGACAATTTCATAACAAAAGGGAAGGTAGGAGTTGAAAACATGCAGTAAATTTCTCACACTTTGAAAATTTTATAGGTATAGCTCTTAATCATATTCTTGGTTCACCTGAATTAATTGAAATTGGTTATTATATAGTTGACACAAGAGCTTCAAATCACATGTGTATAGATCTAAAATTGATGAAGAACATCTCTTTTGTGAATGATTTTACACATGTACATTTACCTGGTGGATCCATTAAGCTTGTTAATCATATATGTAACGTTTGACTTAAACTTGATTAATTGTTTACACATACCTTCTTTCAAATTCAATCTTTTGTCTATTAACAGGCTCAACATTAGGGCTCATATAAAGTTAAATTTCCATTATTTTTAATATAGGACCTAATTTTTGATGAAGTGCTTATAGTAGGAAAAGTGATAAGATGATTGTATATTCTAGATTTTAGCTCTTATCATTACATAGTATACCTCAAAATTGTATCCAAGCCTCTATGTTAACTCTGTAGATATGATTGGTCCTTGGAATCAATGATTGGAATATCCTTTTATAAATGTATTAAAGCATTTGAATGGAATAAAGGATCCTTTTACTAAAAAAGTCCTGTGTGATGTCTATCATTTATCTAAAGAGAATAGATAACCTTTTCAACCCAAGTCTATTCATTCAATTGCATGTTTTGAACTTATTCATGTTGATTTATGGGGTCCTTACAAACATGCTTAAACTAATAGAAACCATTATTGCTTAACTATCATAAGTTACTTTAGTAGAAACATATTGACTTTTTTGTGTTAGAAAATCAAACTATTTATTCTTCTAAAAGATTTGATATAGTTGTAAATAACTTATTGATAGCTAGGATTTTGATTTAATACTTTAGGCTAATTATAGTTGTTCCTTAATTTAGGTTGATTATAATTTCCTTAGTCAATAACTGATGTGCAAGAAGAGTTTTATAAAATAGGACAAATGATTTGGTATATATTAGTGAATTCAGGAATGGAGAAATAAGAGAAGAGTTTCAATTTTTGTTCATGGTATTAGAGCCTCTCTACGACAATTTCAAGCCCAAAAACCTTGTTCTAAATCTTAGGTACTAGTTTTCAAACTTCTTTCAATTCTTTTTCACTTAATTCTATGTTGGATATCTTATAATGTTGTATTCATCTAAGAGTCAATATTTTATTATTAGTACCAATAATGGGGTTAAGACATTAGTTTAGTTAAAAGAACTATAGAGCATATAATCTTCTTATAGGCTCAATGACCGAATTATCTTCAATAATCTCAAGTGGTTAAAATCGTTCTCAAAGGAAAGCGTAAATGGAGCCATCTTATGAGAGTTGGATCTTTCGTTGAAGATGCCACATTTGTAAAATAGGATAAAGAAGATTCCATGATCATGCAATATTTGTTGAACTCTATGACACATGAAGTGATCCAAACCTATATATTTTTAACAATTGCAAAAGAAATTTGGGAAACCATTCGTCAAAAACCATTAAATGTAAGATGTTAAAATAATTGATAAGATCCGAATCAAATTAACATCACAAAGCAAGGTAACCTTTCAGTCACTGGGTACTATAGCATTATGAAAAACTTATGGCTTTAATTGGATTACTATTAAAAATTTTAAAATGAAGTGTGGAGAAGATGTTGTAATATTGTGAAAGTTTGTAGGAAGAGAGAGAATCTTTGAATTTCTTGCAGGCCTCGATTTTGATTATGTTCAAGTTGAAATTCTTGAGAAGGAAGTTCTCCATATCTTGGGGCTTTTTTTTCTATAATACGGGTTAAGAAGATTTGCCAAGGAGTGATGATTGACAATCTAGTAAATAAAGGATCAACTATGAAATCCATAAAAGATGGATTTAGTACCGACGCCAATAAAAGGAAGAGGCAACCAAACTGAGAGGGGGTCTGATGGACTTATTGCAAAAAGGTATGTCACACCAAGGATACTAACTGGAAACTTCATGGAAACCCTTATAACTTTAGGGAAAGGGAGGTAATCATGGTGGATAATCTAGAGAACAAATGAATAAGACAAATGTTGAAGTTGTTCTTAGTGAACAACCAAATCAAGATGATTTGCCAACTTTTAGGGGATAGATATAAAAGTTGAAATCCATGTGAAAATCAACTAAGAATCTTGAAAGCTCTTGCTCTTTGGCTCATTCAAGTAAGTCCTCTAATTATTATGCTCTTAATGCCTCTTTTCCTGTCCAAAATAGTACTTGGATTATAGATTTGGATGCTACCAACCCTACGGTTTTCTCACATCAACCTTTTACCTTATATAAACTTTGTCCTAGTAACAAAAAAATCAAAATTGTAGATGAAACCTTTACTATTATTGCAAGTTAAGGAACTATTCCTCTTACTTCCACAGTTATGTCAAAAGATGTCCTACATGTTCCTAAATTAGCTATCAATCTTTTATCCATAAAACAAATTACTTGTGACTTGAATTGCAAAATGATTTTCTAGGCCACACATTATATCTTGAAGGATTTTGTAGTGCCCCCTTACCTTAGGATACACATTGGGACGCTCGGAGGTCATTCTAGCACATATTTTACTATAAGGGCGAGCTAATATTGATCACTATATTCACTTCGCATGGCATCGTATCATGAATCACTTATTAAGTATCAATAGAAAATCACATAAATTTTAAAACCAACTATTTCCTCATTCCATTTCTCAAACCAAGAGTCTACGTTGCATTTTTCAACCCTTTTTACATGTACAAATGTACTACATGAAAGAGGAAAATATATCCAATCTAACTAAGCCATCTAAAAATCCCAGCTGACCGACCTTTAAACCATGAGTTCTCTTGCTAAAGCCCAATCTATACGGTAGTGGAGCCTTTTAGTAGTTAGGGTAGTCTCTCGGTCTTGAAAAGACAACGTTGCAATTTTGTTGAGTTTTGCGAACTCAATGAGGTAACCATCATCGACGGTTCACTCAATTCATGCAACACACCATTTCACGTAACATGTAATCACATTTTTGCATAATCGATCATGTATTACCTTTCCATTTAAGCAAAAGCAATTCATGCATTTCAATCAATCAAAACATACATAACCAAATGCATATGAAAAGATCATGGGACTCTTTTTCAATTGTTACGTTGTTATGACCGAGTGCTTGAACTGTCCCGTATCTATTTTGAATACTGGGCTCATTAATAATTGTCCCTTATCTGAACAGGATATGGGGCTCATTACACGTTGAGCCTGAGATTTTGAAACATTTTTAATCTCGAGGCTTATTTCCATTCATTGAGCTTTAAGCTCTGATCGTTGGCTACTTTGATCATAGCTGCCATTATATTTTATGCATTCATGAATGGAATGCATGTATCGCAATCAACCATATTATAAGCATTTAGGTCTCCACATTCACATTCAAGCCGCACTTCAATATCATAATCCACATTTCACAGTCATCGAACCTTCTGTCCGAAATCCACAATCCAATATCATTCATTCATTATTCAAAATATAATCTAAGCAAACAAGTAATTAAGTGAGACCATTTAGATTACTCACAAGTTTCTCCCGAAGCTAATGCCTGGAAGATTCGGCAACATCTGGAGGTTGACATTCCAGTTGCTCCTCTATAACTAATAAT
This sequence comes from Erythroxylum cataractarum, assembly GCA_024703695.1. NCBI lineage: Eukaryota > Viridiplantae > Streptophyta > Magnoliopsida > Malpighiales > Erythroxylaceae > Erythroxylum > Erythroxylum cataractarum. The sequence continues at coordinate 35,294,627 of JANJEY010000003.1, forward strand.
ATATACAATATCATAATTTCTTCAATCATAAATATCCAACGATGCACATGTATGAAATAACTTATGTACAATGCATGTTCATGAAAATCCTGGGTACTTTCCATCAGTTTCATCCCAAAATCGATCTCATATCAAAACTCATCTAAATATGATTCATAATTAGGTTTATGCCTCACTAAAACGATCAAAATCATAATTCATTACTTATTCAAAATCCTATAGATCTAGACATAATCAAAACACTGAAGTATATTTAGCGGAATAACCCTAGTTCATAAAATTTAAGAGCATACTCACTGTACCCATTCCACGTTTCTCACTCAGTCTTTCTCAATTCATTTCAGATGGCTATGATTTTTGGTGTAGATGTAGGGCGATGTGTTACGAATCCCATGGTTCAAGAATTGATTCATTTAGGTGTCTAAAGAAGAAGTTATGGCGAGGCAAAAAAGACAGAAGAAGCGAAACTCAGAAGAAGCAAAACACAAAAGAAGTAAAACCCAGAAGGAGCAAAACACAGATGAAGACACATCAGTAAAACACAGAAGAAGACGCGTCAACAAAACACAGAAAAAACAAAACCCAAAAGGAGCAAAACATAGAATAAGACACATCAACAAAACACAGAAGAAGATGTGTCAGCAAAACACCGAAGAAGATGCGTCAGCAAAACACCGAAGAAAACACGTCAGCAAAACACGGAAGAAGCAAAACTTAGAAGGAACAAGACACAGAAGGTACAAAACTCAGAAGAAGCAAAACTTGAAAGGAACAAAATACGGAAGGAACAAAACTCAGAAGAAGCAAAACTCGAAAGGAACAAAACACAGAAGGAACAAAACTCAAAAGAAGCAAAACTCAGAAGGAACAAAACACAGAAGGAACAAAACTCAGAAAAAGCAAAACTTAGAAGGAACAAAACACAGAAGAAGATGACGTCATCACAGAAGAAACATAGAAGAAGATGATATCATCACAGAAGAAGTAAAAAGACAAAATAAGCAAAACACTGAAGAAGATGATGGCATCACAGAAGAAGCAAAAAGACAAAAGAAGCAAAACACAGAAGAAGATGACGTCACCCTGACTTTCAGCTCAGATGTCTAAATTTTTCATATTATATATTGTTGGGAAAATAAAAAGGAAGATCTATAACTTTCATGAAGGCCCTATTGACGGATCTATCTAGATTGGTACATAAGTTTCACAGAAGTTTCAGATCAAATTATTGCTATTTCAAGTCCAACTTCACTTTTACATCACCTAATCACTAATAATCTTTCAAAAACTAATTTAACACTGTAACCAAATTTGTTTCCTCCCAACCACCTAGTATTTATGAATATAGAATTAAATGTCATTTTCCATGCAGATGATAGTAACTCATCAACTTTCCTTCATAAATCTCCAACTCCAAAGGATTTATTCATTACTTTCCTGTTGAAAACTTCAAAATCGTCAAGCTTTAAATTCTATGCAATTTACGTATTTCATTATGTATAATGACCAGCTTCTGGTTTTTCTTAGGGTAGAAGACACAAATAGCAAAGTGGGTTTGGTGTAGGAAAGGAAAAGTAAAGAAATCTCGTAGAAGGGGTTCGATGGAAAACTCTGTGTATGGGAAGAAAATTTGAAAAAGATGACAATGAAGAATGAACTTAGACATATAACTTAACTTTTCAACTATCAGAAAACAGTAACCTACTTCTAGCAAA
>JANJEY010000003.1:35296441-35335849 GCA_024703695.1 Erythroxylum cataractarum
AATATCCGGCCAATCCTAGGAAGCTTCGTATCTCCAACACATTTCTCAGAGCTTCCTAATTTATCACTGCCTCTATCTTCTTTGGATCTACCTGTATGCCATATCCAATTACTATATGCCCTAGAAACATAACCTGATCTAGCCAAAATTCACACTTACTGAATTTGGCATACAAATACTTCTCTCTCATAATCTGTAAGATAACTCTCAGATGCTCAGCATGTTCCTTTCTGCTCTTTGAATACACCAAGATATCATCAATAAATACAATCACAAATCGATCCAGGTAAGATTGAAACACCTTATTCATCAGGGTCATAAAAGTTGTTGGGGCATTAGACAGTCTAAATAGCATCACTAGAAACTCAAAGTGCCCATACCTACTCATAAATGCACTATTTGGTACATCAGCCTAAGCTATTTTCAACTGATAGTACCCTGATCTCAAGTCCAGCTTAGTAAATACCTGACCTCCCTATAATTGATCAAGCAAATCATCAATTTTAAGCAACAGATACTTGTCCTTCACTGTCACCCGATTTAGTTGTCTACAATCGACGCACAACCTCAAAATCCCATCCTTCTTCTTCACAAATAACACTGGGGCTCCCCAAGGTGAAACACTGGACCTTATAAAACCCTTTTCTAACAACTCCTGCAACTGAGCTTTCAACTCCTTCAATTCCACAGGTGTCATCCTATATGAAGGAATAGATATGGGAGCAGCACCTGGAACTAGATCGATCGTGAACTCCATTTTCTGATCTGGTGGTAAACTAGGTAACTCCTCAAAAAATATATCTGAAAACTCCCTAACTACAAGAATATCATGTATACTCTGCTCAGCTCTAGTATCAATGATGTGGGCCAGATAAGCCTCACATCCTCCCTGCATCAACCTCAATGCACTCATGAAGGATATAATCCTAGCTGGCACTGCCTGACTAACTTTCTTGAATACTGCCCTCAGTTGACTAGGAGATTCCTGTACTAGCTCCTTGATGTAACAGTTCATGATGGCCCTATGGGCAATGAGCAAATCCATGCCTAGAATTACATCTATCTCCCTCAACTGTAATACAATCAGGTCTTCCTTCAACTCTGCTTGGTTAATCTTAATTGAGCACCTCTTGTAGACATCTCCTAAGACAGTAGTGCTACCTAGAGGTGTACTCACCTCTAGCCCATGTTGTAACAACTCCCTATCACAATGTGGTCTATATGCCAAATATGGTGTGATAAAGGAGTGTGTGGATCATGAATCTAGCAGTGCAAATGCCACAAAGTTATAAACAAGAAACGCACCTGCTACTACTTCTGGTAAGTCTTGGACCTCCTGCCTGGTCATAACATAGATCCTAGCTTAGGACTGCGATCGGTTGCCCTGTCTCTCAACCCTCATGGAAGAACTCCCAACTCTCCCTCTGCCTCTACTTCGGCCTTTCTGTCCATATCCACCACCTCTGCTCTGTTGGACTGTTGTATTACTCCCAGATCGCCTACTGATAACAGATTGTATTCCCAAAGTATCTGGGCAATCTCTGATCTGATGGTCCATTGAGCCGCATCTAAGATAAGCTCCAATCATTCTCTAACACTCACCACCATGCCTCTTCTCACAATACTCACAAACTGGATACTGATTCTGAGTTGAGCCTCTCCTACTACCAGTCTATGACAACCTGCCCCTCTGCTTAGATCCTGACTGTCTGGATCCACCTGATGATCTGAATGCTCTATTCTAGCGCTTATTGAAGCTCCTACTAGGACTGCCCTGACTCTCACTAGGCCTCTTCCCTTTGGACCCTTGCCTAGTCTCAGCTTGTTTCTCCCTCATCAGCTGCTCAATTCTAATTGAGGCAACTCTCAACTCAATAAAAGTACCCATATTTGACCGCGTCAACCTTGTTCTGATCTCCATATTAAGTCCATTCTCAAATCTCCTACACTTTTCTTCTTCTGTAGGGATTAGAGCAGTAGCATAACCCATCAATTCATTAAATCGAACCTCATAATCAACCATTGACATCCTACCTTGCTTCAATTCTAAGAACTCCTGCATCTTCATGTCCAAATAGAACTTGGGCATGTAGTTGTCTCTGAAGACTCTTAAAAAGCCTTCCCACTTCAACTGACAAGGCCTGGTAGTACTGTTTGGAACAGTCTTCCACCATTTATAAGTTGGGCCCTACAGTAGAGACATTACATAATCGAACCTCTCATCAGGTTCGCAGTATATTTGATCAAATACCCTCTCTGTCCTTTCTAGCCATCCTTCGGCCTCAGTAGGGTCTGTGTTGTCATAGAAGTCCACAACTCCCTACTTTCGTAGCCTATCATACCTCCTCTCCCTTCTCTCGGGAACTCTAGGAGGCATCTCCTCAAATTGAGGTACCAAGGACTCTCTACTAGCTCCTACTAATCCTTGGTCAGCTGGTTGATCAATCTGATCACCTAGAGCGAATGACCTATAATAAACAATAATTTCAATCATTATCTGCATTTTTCATAACATTTCATGCTTAACATTCCTATATGTCCCAACAGATGCCAACCATGCTCTGATACCACTTAAATGTAGCATCCCCTTATCTCAAGATACGCATCGGGATGTTCGAAGGTCATTCCGACACATATCTTAGGATAAGGGCGATCTACTATCGATCACTACATTCATTTCAAATGGCATCGTATCATTAATCACTTATTAAGCATCAATAGAAAATCACATAAATTTTAAAACCAACTTTTTCCTCATTCCATTTCTCAAACCAAGAGTCTACATTGTGCTTTTCAACCCTTTTTACATGTACATTAACAAAACCTAGTACAAATGTACTACATGAAAGAGGAAAATATATCCAATCTATCTAAGCCATTTAAAAATCCTAGCTGAATGACTTTTAAGCGACAACTTCTCTAACTAAAGCCCAATCTACACAGTAGTGGAGCCTCTCAGTAGTTAGGGTCGTCTCTCGGTCCTGAAAAGACAGCATTGCAATTTTGATAAGTTTTGCGAACTTAATGAGGTAACCATCATCGACGGTTCATTCAATTCATGCAACACACCATTTCACATAACATGAAATCACATTTTTGCATAATCGATCAAGTATCACCTTTCCACTTAAACAGAAGCAATTCATGCATTTCAATCAATCAAAACATACATAACCAAATGCATATGAAAAGATCATGAGACTCTTTTCCAATTGTTACGATGTTGTGATCGAATGTTTGAATTTTCTTGCATCTATTTTGGATAGCTCATTAATAATTGTCCCTTATCCGAAGGGAATATAGGGCTCATTACACATTGAGCCTGAGGCTTTGAAACATTTTTGAGCTCGAGGCTCATTTCTACACATTGAGCTTTAAGCTCTGATCGTTGGCTACTCTGGTCATAACTGCCATTATATTTCATGCATTCATGAATGGAATGCATGTACCACAATCAATCACATTATAAGCATTTAGGTCTCCACATTTACGTTCACATTCAAGTCACACTTCAATATCACAATCCACATTTCATAATCATCGGACCTTCTGTCCGAAATCTATAATCCAATCTTATTCATTCATTATTCAAAATATAATCTAAGTAACCAAGTAATTAAGTGAGACCGTCTATGTTACTCACAAGTTTCTCCCAAAGCTAATGCCTAGAAGATCCAACAACGTCTAGAAGTTGACATTTCAATTGTTCCTCTATAACAAATAATATACACAATATCACAATTTCTTCAATCATAAATATCTAATGATGCACATGTATGAAATAACTTATGTACAATGCATGTTCATGAAAATCCTGGGTATTTTCCATCAATTTCATCCCAAAATCGTTCTCATATCAAAACTCATCTAAATATGATTCATACTAAGGTTTATACCTCACCAAAACTATCGAAATCACAATTCATTACTCATTCAAAATCTTATAAATCCAAACATAATCAAAACACTAAAGTATGTTCAATGGAATAACCCTAGTTCATAAAATTTAAAAGCACACTCACTGTACCCGTTCCACGTTTCTCACTCAATCTTTCTTAATTCATTTCAAATGGCTATGATTTTTGGTGGAGATGTAGGGTGATGTGATGTGTTACGAGTCCTATGGTTTAAGAATCGTTTCTTTTGGGTGTCTAGAGAAGAAGTTATGGCAAGGTGAAAAAAGACAGAAGAAACGAAACTTAGAAGAAGCAAAACACAAAAGAAGTAAAACCCAAAAGGGCCAAAACACAAAAGAAGACATGTCAGCAAAACACAGAAGAAACAAAACCCAAAAGGAGCAAAACAAAGAAGAAGACACGTCAGCAAAACATAGAAGAAGACGTGTCAGCAAAACATAGAAGAAGGCGCATCAACAAAACACAAAAAAAGACGAGTCAGCAAAACACAAAAGAAGACGCGTCAGCAAAACACAAAAGAAGCAAAACTCAGAAGGAACAAAACAAAAAAGAAACAAAACTTGAAAGAAGCAAAACTCGGAAGGAACAAAACATAAAAGGAACAAAACTCAGAAGAAGCAAAACTCAAAAGGAACAAAACACAGAAGGAATAAAACTCAAAAGAAGTAAAACTCCAAAGGAACAAAAAATAGAAGGAACAAAACTTGGAAGAAGCAAAACTCAAAAGAAACAAAACATAGAAGAAGATGACGTCATCATAGAAGAAACATAGAAGAAGATGACATCATAACAGAAGAAGCGAAAAGACCAAAAAACAAAACAAAAAAGAAACAAAACACAGAAGAAGATGACATCATCACAGAAGAAGATGACGTCATCACAGAAGAAGATTACGTCATCACAAAAGAAGCAAAAGGAAAGAAGAAGCAAAACATAGAAGAAGAAGATGATGTCATCACAAAAGAAACAAAAAAAGACAAAAGAAGTAAATTTCACTTTTGAACATCTTCTCTTATAAGGACCCTGACTTTTAGCTCAGATGTCCAAAATTTTTCATACTATATACTGTTGTGAAGATAAAAAGGAAGATCTACAACTTTCATGAAGGCCCTATTGACAAATCTATCTAGATTAATACAGAAGTTTCACGGAAGTTTCAGATCAAGTTATTGTTATTTCAACTCCAACTTCACTTTTACATCACCTAATCACTAATAATCTTTCAAAAACTAATTTAACACTGTAACCAAATTTGTTTGCTCCCAACCACCCAATATTTATGAATATAAAAAAAATGTTGTTTTCCATGCAAATGATAATAATTCATCAACTTTCTTTCATAAATCCCCAACTCTAAAGGATTTATTCACTACTTACCTGTTGAAAACTCCAAAATCTTCAAGCCCTAAACTCCATGCAATTTACGTATTTCACTGTGTACAATGACCAACTTTTGGTTTTTCTTTAGGTAGAAGACACAAATAGAAAAGTGGGTTTAGTGTAGGAAAGGAAAAGCAGAGAAATTTTTTAGAAGGGGTTCGGTGGAAAACTCTGTATATGGGAAGAAAATTTGAAGAAGATGACAATGAAGAATGAACTTAGACATATAACTTAACTTTTCAACTCTCAAAAAACAGTAACCTACTTCTAGCAAGGTACCAAGCCTAAGTGACACTTTTCACTTTCCTCATATCTAAGCTCTAACTTAGTTTCTTTTGAAACTAACTCCCTCAAACTCTCATCTTTACAATCCAACTATCTCCAAGTCTTCAGTTGATGTCTTTTTCCTATTTTCCATAAGTTATGCCTAAATTGAACAAAATTCACAAATACAATATTCTTACTAACCAAAAGAATTTTCAATATAAATAAATTCAAAATTCTCAAAACACCTAAAATCACACCTGAATCCAATTATACTCAGAATTATTCATGAATGCATGTACAATCATTTTCATGTACCACAACTTCATTATTCATATACACGTGCACGAAATAATATGTATGAACATGAAAATGCATTCCTAACTCTCATTAATCACTCCCATTTACCATTTTAACCTTCCCACAAGAATGGGATGTTATAGATTTAGTCTCAGGGAAGATGATTATGCTTGTTAAGGAAATAAATGGGCTCCATATCCTTGATATTAAGGAAGAAAAAAAGTGCCCCTTTCAAAGTCTTACCTATCTAGTTATTCTACTAATAAAGAGGACATTTGGCTCCACCATTATTGTATTGGTCATCCACCATTTAGTTTGCTCAAAATTACGGTCCCATTGTTATTAAAAAATATTAAAATTATTAGTTTACATTGTGATGTGTGTGAACTTGCTAAACACAAGATGTTTCTTATCCATTAAGTAGTAACTGAAGTATGGTTCCCTTTTCATTAATTCACTCGAATATATGGGGTCTTTCTAGAATTCTAAACATCATGGGGACAAGGTGTTTTGTTACCTTTATAGATGATTATATAAGGGTAACTTGAGTATATTTAATGAAAAACAAATATGAAGTTGGGGAAAATTTTCTAAGATTTTTCCAAATGATCAAAAACCAATGTAGAGTAAGAATAAAAAACCTACAGAGTGATAATGCAAGAGATTACTTCAACCAAAATCTTTCATCTTTCCCTAAAAAGGAAGTGTTCAATATTCATCTTATGTTAACAGACCACAATAGAACGAGAGTAGCTGAGAGGAAAAATATACATCTCTTAGAAATTACAAGAACATTGTTTTTTCAAAATAATGTTCCCAAATCCTACTGGGAGAATTTATCCTTTTGCAACCCATTTGGTAAATAGGGTACCTCTAAAGTTCCTGGTTTCAAGGGTCCATTAAGTTTATTTTATGAATATTACTTAAATTTACAAATAGATTCCAAATTACCTCTAAAAGTCTTTGGTTATGTGGTTTTTATTCATATTGATGACACTAACCAAGGAAAACTTGATCCAAGAGCATTAAAATGCATATTTATTAATTACGCTTCTACAAGAAAAGGCTGTAAGTGCCATCATCTTATTTTTTTAAATAAAATTTTCATTTCAATGGATGTTGTTTTTATTGAGAAACAACCTTTCTATTCAAAATCTCATCTTTAAGGGAAAAGTGTAAGTGAAGATAAAAACCATGCACTATGTTTCCCTAATGTATAGGTCACTGGTCAACTTGAAACTATTCAACCTAAAAATTTAAATTCATAACCTATAATGCATCTTGATCAGCCATATGAACAACCTCTTAATACACCCAATTTATACAACCAGCAGTAAAAAGGAAAACCTATCTTGGTCTACCTATGGAGAAAAGAGCCCAATTGAACTTAATTGCAAGTTCAAAATTTGACTTTAGAATTAGGTACATAGTCAGAACTACCCTTTCAGTTGATTGATGATTTAAATGTTCCTATAACTGTTAGGAAAGGAATCAGAAATTGCACTCAATATCCTATTTCTCACTTTGTTTCTTTGAATAAAATCTCACATAAACATTGTTGTTTTCTCACTAATTTAGATACAATTCCTATTCCTCAAATTTTAACAAGGTAGGTAGAGATGAGAATTGGAAACTTGCCATGGATTAGGAAATGGTTGCACTCACTAAAAATAATACATGGGAAATTGTTCACCGTCCAAAAGAAAAAAGATTAGTAGGATGTAAATGGGTGTATGTAATTAAGTTCAAAGCAAATGGATCTTTAAAAAGGTACAAGGTTGGGTTAGTAGCTAAAGGGTACACTCAAACATATGGAGTAGACTATCAGGAAATTTTTTCTTCAGTAGCTCATAGTTTGCATTATTTTATGTTTAATTGTTAATTTCAATTGGTCTTTATAGCAATTTAATATAAAATGTATTTTTACACAGTGATCTTGAAGAAGAGGTGTATGTGGAGCCTCCACTAGGTTTTGAAAAATATGTTAAAGATAACCAAGGATGCAAGTTGAGAAAAGCACTTTATGGACTTAAGCAATCATAATGGTCCTAGTTTGGAAAATTTGTAAAAGTAATGCTTGGTATTGGCTACAAAAAATCCAAAGGGATCATACTTTCTTCTTTAGATACTCGACAGTAGGTGAACTTATAGTCTTGATAGTATATGTTGATGATATCATTGTGACGAGTGATGATGACTAGGAAATTCTAAAACTTAAGGCTAGACTTACAAAAGAATTGAAATTAAATGAGTCAAAAAACTCAAATATTTTCTAGGGATTGAAGTGGCTTGATCTAAAGAAGGCACATTTATTTCCTAAAAAAATTTATTTTAGATATTCTATGAGAGATAGGAATGATGGGATGTAAGCCCATTGATACACCAATAAAAAAGAAACATCGGTTGAGTGAAGAAAGAGACGATGAAGCTATTAATAACGGAAGGTATCAAAAGTTAGTTGGAAAACTGATATACTTGTCTCATACACATCCTAATATTGCATATGTTGTAAGTGTGATAAGTCAATTTGTGAATGACCCTAAAAAAGTTTATTTATAGGTTGTTTGTATCGATACTTGAAATACTCTGAAAAAGAAATCATGCTTAGAAGAGGAGCTTAATTAACTATAGAAGCCTACACATATGCAGATTATGCTAGTTCACTATCATATCGATGCTCAACAACTAGCTACTATACTTTGATAGGAGGACTTAGTGACTTGGAGAAGCAAAAAAAAAAGTAGTAGTATCCAAATCAAGTGCATAATCTAAATTTGTGCAATGGCTCAAGGAATTTGTGAATTCTTATGTATAAAGAAAATTTTGGAAGACTTGTAAGTTAAATGATATGGAGTTATGAAGTTGTATTGTGACAACAAGTTTAGTATAAGCATTGAACATAATCTAATTCAATATGACTAAACAAAAAATTTTGAGACAGATCAACACTTTATTAAGGAAAAGATTAAAACTAGACTGATCTATGCATCTTATGTTCCTACGAATGGTCAAGGACTAGATAGCTTAACTTTTCAGAACACTAATAGCAAGTTAGGTATGGAAAATATTTATTCTCCAACTTGAGGGAGTATAAGAAAACTAGACTATTTAATCTTCTAGAAGATTTAATAGAGTTGTAAATAACTGATTAATGATAGGATTTTGATTTACAAATCTAGGCTGATTGTAATATTTCATTATTTTAAGCTTATGATAATTTCTTAGTCAATGATTGGTGTTTAGGAATTATTTTATTTCTTGAAATAGGACAAATGACTTTGTATATACTAATATTCAGTATATAGTCTATTCATTTGCTTGAACATAAACATCAAATTGTTCAAACACTTCATACCATCTTCAACTTAGGTTAAAAATCAGCTCCATACATCAGTTAAAATCATGAGGACACACAATGGTATAAGGTTTACCAATACTTCCTGTACACTTTTGTTTTCTAGTTTAGGTTTTGTTCATATAAAAACTTGTGTTTATACCCCCTAACAAAGGAGTTATAGAACAAAAACATAGGCATTTATTACAAATTGCAAGATCTTTGATATTTCAGTCATATTTACCTATTCATTTTTTTAGTGAAGCCATTCTGACAACTACCTATATAATAAATGCACTCCCTGTCATCTTTTATATCTTGGCAAACACCTTATCAAATGCTCTTTTAAATGGAGCCAGATTATTCTTTTCTCATAACCTATGGTTGTCTATGTTTTGCCTCAAACACATGTCCTCGCAAAGATAAGTTTAAACCTAGAGTTTTTTAAGCTATTTTTGTTGGTTATTCTATTGGACAAAGGCCTATAAATTGTATGATATGGAATAAAAAAGGATTGTTATTTCTAGGGATGTAATGTTTTATGAAAAATTCTTTCCATATTAAACCATTATTACAAGGGATTTTGGAGTTCCTTTATCTGTAATTTGTCTAAATTTAGACAATCCATTTACTTGTTTTCATCATTTCAGTTGTAATGACATTTCTTCAACTAATCTATATTTTGTTCATGTTTTGGCACCCGATTCTTCCTTAAATCATATAGCACCCTCTTACCCAAAAACTTCAAGTTCAATACTAAACAATGTTTGACCTCCTACTAGGAAAACTATCAAACGAAAACAAAAACTCCTATGAATGAAAGACTTCGTTTCAAATTCTTTACAATCACTAATCACCACACACACCACCAATATATCCCTACATTGTTTCTTCACATATATCTTTTGCATACATGTCATTTTTGGTGAGTATGTCAAGTAGTCAAACTAGAACAAATAAGAATTGGAAAATAGTGATGAAAGCTGAATTGCAAGCCTTAGGAACTAATAAGACGTGGGAGTTAATAGATTTACCTCTTAATGAAAAAGCAATAGATTGTAAGTGGATGTATAAGGTTAAATACAAAAATGATGGGGACTATGTATAGATACAAGGCTAGATTAGTAACAAAAAATTTTAATCAAATTGAAGGGAAAAATTATCATAATAGCTTTTCGCTTGTTACTAAAGTGGTGACAGTCATAACATTCCTCACCACTACAACAACCAAGACATAACATTTGCACCAATTGGATATTAATAATGCATTTTTACATTGATAGTTAAATGAATAAGTTTATATGGAGCCACCACTAAGTTATATACAAGCACCTAATGGTCAGGTTTACAAGTTGAAAAAATCATTATATAGTCTCAAACAAGTGTCCCGATGATGGAATCAAGAAATTCTCATCCTCTTTATCAATTTGGTTTTCACCAATTAGCCTACTATATTTAATTATATAATATACCTATTATATTCTTAAATAATTATATTATGATGTGTAAACAATTATGATTTTTATTATTTTCCTAGTTTAGTATTACATGATATATATTTTTGTACTTTAAGTTATTATAGTTATGATAAATAATTAATTTAAAATAATATAATGATTGTGATAATTATGATTGCATAGTAAACTATGGTGTTATATTTATATTAAAAATTTAAAGAAATCAAATTCATTAATCAATTGTTATAGTTTATTGCTTTCCATTAAATCTTAAGAATTGTTTTAAATGAATACCATTTTCCAAATATCAAGAAAGTTAGATATTTGGGAATTTGGTAATATAATTATAAACTTTGAATATAGTTTAGGAGAATATCTCTCTTAATTAAATGCTAATAAATTATGGGAGGTTGCTGATACGAAAATGGAGCGCTGACTTGTTTCTTACGATTACAATGCAATACTGACAAGCCCTTGGCCTCGAAGCTTCATCCTTTTCCTTGGTGGTGAAGTAGACCTAAACCCAAATTTGATTTAGCAGAAGCCATAGACGACATAGTTAATGGTTCCTTTCATTCAATTCAATCGCCAACCAGTTTTTTAGATAGTTTTGTTTGGAATTTTCATTCGTAAAGCCTAGAGTCATGATGCTCCAATATCGACACTTGCCAAGGCTTCAAACCAAAAGAGTCCGTCTCTCTTCTCTTGGCTTTCTTTACCACTATATTTTACTGTTTTTCCTTTTCATAGCTGTAGTTCCCTTTTGGGGATTTTCTGATTTCTATGATCTGTCTGTTCTTTCATTTTTGTGATGACCCAACGTGCGTGTCGACGATTCGACTTCCAGGCTTTTTTACCCAGAAAGGGAATTTTTATCTTACTTTTGACTTGTATGATCTCTTCGTTATGTCTTGCCGACCCATTCATGAATTCTGTTCTTCTTTGCAATGCTAGCAGATTGTGTTTGAAGATGTGATTGCTTCACGTGATTCTTCCACACTAGAGCATCTGAAAGAGTTGAGCTCTAAACGAAGGGCGATTGAGGAATCCATTAATCATACAAGCTCCATCACGGAGGCAATTGCGCGAGAAATTTCTGGTGGATCAACTTGTCGTTATGAACAGGTTCCATACTCTGTTCAAGTTCGGAGTAAAACTCATGTTTCTAATCTTATTTTCAATAATATTTCTTGTGTTAGGAATTAACTCCAGACCTTATTAACCTAGTTTGCTAAAATATAATGCTTTTTTGTGGCCAGTTTTTCACCTCGATGAACCGTGAAAGATGCAATTTTTACTTTGTTTCATTGTTAAAGCATTATCTTCGACGATGGAATAGTCTAAGTGTTCTTTCAAGCTTTGTATCACCTTCTTATCGTTATTTCAGTGCGAACATAGTAGCATATGCAACTTATCGAATGCCCTTTTGTTTCTCTTTAGCTTTTAAATTAAGCAGCCTAATATCTTGTGTGGCTAAAATTTGTGTGTGTTAATTTCAAACTATATTTACTTTGCATTTATGCAATAACCATAGGATCTGGGGGCATTGACATGTTTGTCTTGGTTTGATGTTCTCATCAAAATAATTCCTCAGGAGCGTCTCAGACTGGAACAGTATCTACCCTTGCTGGAAAATTTTATTTCTCATGCCGATTTGATTCGGAGCAACAGCCAGATGGTCAGATGGACTTCTCAACTCAAGATCCGATGGAGTAGTGCTCTTAGCTCATCATTTTTCTTTAATCTTACCGGTCCGAAGTTTTTTCAGATTGATAGTTTGCATTTTGAGCTTGGTATGAGCCTTTTTCTGTATGGAGCAGTACTCAGGGAGAATGCTTTGGAACGTCTTCCAGCAGGTAGGCACTAGTGGCATTTTAAATGATGTAAAGAGATGACTATTATTATTAAGATTATCCACTCTTCTTCGCATTTTTGTAGAATTAAAGCAATCAGCCTTCGTCTTCAGACAAGCTGCAGGCGTGTTTCATTATTTGGCTCATGAGGTTTTTCCCTATTCACAGCCTCAAATATCTGAAAGGCCTCCAGAAGCTAAATCATCTGTTTGTGCTGCTATCAGTCTCATTTGTTTGGCTGAAGCCCAGGTTATTTCTTTTGCTGTTGGATCATCCATTGTCGGATTCAAATCTGCCGATTGTTCTGTATGATACTGATGATGTTGCAATGTTATAGGCCGTATATATCAGGAAGGCAGAAGAAACAGGTAATACTGGTTTTGGTGTTTTGTCAAAGCTGCACCATGGTGTTGCAGAGTTGCTTGGTGAAGCCTCTAGTGCTTTGTACTTGGCAACTGCAGAGAAGGCTATCTCGCAGAACTTTTTGGTATACGATTTTGATAATGGTAGCTTGTCTGTTTCCATTTTGTGTTTTATTTTTTGGTTTTTTATTTTTAAATTTAGTTAAAAAAACCTATTTATTTGAATTTTTAGTTTTAGTTTCTTTCAATTTCATAATTTATGAAAACCAGAAAAATAGTTTTTATTTTCTATTTTTATTTTTTAATAATCTGATATGGTATCAACTAAATATTAATTTACAACTAAAATTTATTTATTTTAATAAAACATTTAATTTTTTACTGATAATTTTATCTTTAAATTTGATCTAATATATAATTATTATCAGTAATAAAAATATAATTACATTTATATTAGTAATTAAACATTTTTTTGTTTTTATTTGAAAGAACATAAACTAAAATCAAAAAACGAAAACTAAAACTAAAAACGAGAACAGAAAAATTGAAGTGAAACATAATGGCTCTTAAGTCGATGCCTTTTTATTTTGTCCTCAACTATATATAGAACTAAGCATTTTGTTATGGTTTCAAACTTTTTACTCATGGATGCTTATGGGAGATTCATCTAGATACAAATTCATCCAATACATGTCCAGGGTTGCTAAAGGGTTTAGCAGATATATGAATCTTTGATTGACTGAAATCAGTTGTATTACGTTGAGTTAGAGGTTTAAAATTATGTGCCATTTTTTTGTTATTAGGATATGTTTTTTACCAACTTGACCTTTTATACATCTGGTTGCAAGCTTCTACCAAAATAATGGTGGTTGCAAACTTGAGTTCGTAAGTACAAATCAAGAAAATAATGATGGGAAAAAGACACTTGAACTGGGCTTCATTTGGAATATATGCAGCTATACACACTAGGAATCAAGAAAATATTCCTGTAACCTATGTTTTCCAAATGTTAACATTTTAAGAGGATTCCTGAGATTTTTTGAAGAACAAAAACTATGTCATGCAGGAAAGTGAAAGCTTGCATGTCAAATCAATGTTTCTTGCAGTTTCTTTAATAATTTTAAACTCCGTTGTGCACTTGCGGTTTTGTCAGGTGGTTCATATTGACTAGTTAAATTGTTCCCAATAGTCTTGTTTATTGAACATGAAGTAGATCATGCAAGAGAATGCTCTGTACTACTTTCGGTTGCATAAGATCATAATTCCTTATTCAAATAGTTGTTAGATACTGATAGATGCTTTCCTTGTTTACCATGTAGGAATTTGTGTCATGTTGCAAAGTTCTACATGAGTTACAAGGCCAGAAATACCAGGCCGAAGTTTTGAGGGAAGATTGCCAAATTGGGATTGCCATTGGAGTGCTTCGCAATGCATTGATGAACGTGGAAAATAATATGCCTGGTGAGGAAGCATGGAAAGTCATATTCAGGAAAGAAATGGAAGCAGCCGCAGAAATTCTAAGGAAATTTGAACATGAGAATGAATTTATTTGGCATGAGAAGATTCAATCTGCAGACGATTTACCGTTACCTCAGGGAAACAAGATTGTGAAGATGGAACCTTATCAACCCCGAAGATGGGAGAGAGAACTGGCTTTTAAGTTATAATAAGAACTGAAATGTATAAAGAATTGGCCATAAAAACATCCGTTTTGTGTTGGGGAGAGGAAAGGAGTGAACCTTCTTGATTCCACATCGCAGTCATTTGCAGTAGGCTGGAAGGGCCTAAAGCTCTTCCGTTCCGATTACGAAGGGTTACTGAACACTTGATTGTGTTAACCACACGTGCTTGATTCACTTCATTTGTCTCAAACATTTGAGGGGCTGTGCACATGCTTCTATGGTTCAAACAAAGATCTCTCATTTTTAAATAATTCCATTAAGGTCTTAGTTATTTTCACAAAACAAAGTTAAAGAGTTTATGCATCTAATTCCCTGGGAAAATACTACTGGACTTGCAGAAAATGATTCAATTTTGGCGTACCCTCACCCCCTAGGACTAGGACATAAAAGGTAAAGCCATATCCAATTCTATGAACTGTTTCACATCCAGCTGTGATATTCTTTCTTTCACGATTTTTCTTCAAATTCCAACAATACCAAAGGTCAAACTTCCAAGTCTTTTGGAGTCGACGGCATCAGACAACGAAAAGATCTGGACTCGGGAATTTACGGTGGAAAAATCACAACCACGCAGGCATTATTTGCTAATCACAAAGCAATCGAGTGGTCGAGACAGCAAAGCGACTCTTGAGCGCAAAGGCCCAGTGAGTACACAGACACGTCCTTTCTTCCGTCTCTGTAAAGATCATTGTAATGGCTCTTCAGTTCGGTTCTCTTCCCTACACTCCCTGTAGAGCTAGGCCTAGGACCTTGTGTCCGGTCAGGCCTTTTTCATGCACGCGTCTTTCATTTTCTCGTTATGCTCCAATCAACTTCCCTTCAATCTCATTGAAGCTGCCGACAAATAGGTCTTTTTCTGAATTTCTGCACTTTCCACCTGATTCTAAAGTATGGTGTTTGCTTCTTGTTGTTATGAGGTTTTATGTTCGCAGCCTTAAGTTACGTGAATTTACAGGTTGAAGAAGGCTGGTTCTGCAGTTGTTTCCGAAGAGAGCGCTGTTGGGTCGAGCTCTTGCACTGATGTGTTTAAACTCACTTACTTGGAGGTGAGTGTTCGTGTAGTTTGATTTGGCTATTTGCTAAATTGGGAGAGCCTTTCTGATTTTGTAAACGTGTTGGTTGAGAAGTTCCATTACTTGTGCTTCTCTCAGGGGAATAGTTGGCTGTGGGACGTGGCTGGGGTTAATATTTTGGTTGATCCAATTTTAGTCGGTAACTTGGATTTTGGAATTCCCTGGCTCTATGATGCTGCGAAGAAGTTCATTAAGACTTTCCAGGTACTTGTTCATTATTGGGATTGCCATTTTTACTGTTTCTTATGGCATAAAGTTTTCCTTGTATATCAATTTTCTGCTCTATTATTTACGTATCATAAACTTATTGGTAATTCATGTAAGACCATAAAAGTGGAGTGGAGTTATTCGTCAGACAGTCTGTTCGTTTGTGGATGAATATCGTGTCAGATAAATTTTAGCATGGATGTAATTATCCAAATTGCTGATCCAAATATACTGTTTGTGGATGAATATCACGTTGGATAAATTTTAGAATTAATGTATTTATCCAAATTGCTGATCCAAATGTACTGCAGCTTGGCGATCTTCCAGAGCTGGATTGCGTATTGATAACACAAAGCCTTGACGATCATTGTCACTTAAGAACCTTAAAGCCGCTTTCTGAAAGGAACAAAAATCTTAGAGTCATAGCAACTCCTAATGCTAAGCCTTTACTGGATCCACTCTTTGACAATGTAAGTTTTTTCTCAGTTGTGGATTCTATGTCCGTCTCTTTTCTAGATGCAATTATTTTGAGCTAACTGATATAGTAACGTCCTTAACCCTATTATCAAGAGAGAGTAATTAGTCTGTGTAATGTTTCTCCAACTGGGTATTGAAATAATGCATGAATTAGCTTTGTTTCACTTTTTTTTTCCTTGGCATTAATATTTAGTTGTATTCTATTCCTAAGTACTTTATTCCAATCATTTACTTCAGGAGGTTATATGATTGATGAAAGTGTTTGAGAAGTTACATCTTACTGTTAGCCGTTTTTGAACAAATCGATATCAGAAAGAATCTGAATATTTTCTCATATCAGTAACTGCGACTTATCACTGGTTATATACAAAATTCAGTCCACTAACCGTCTAACAGAATAATTGCTACACAACTCATTCGTTCTCGTGGAAAAATAAATAAATGAGTATATCACGGGTGTGACTTAACATGTCACACCTGTGACATATAGCTATTTCATAACTATTTGTTCAGTTTTAGAGTGTTTTCTGGGTTCAGCTGCAACCCTATAAGCCTTCACATCTAGTGAGCTTACCAAGTAGAGAATTGGCCCCCATCAACTCATTGAACTATATTGACATTGGAGTTCCTTTGAACCCTTTCCTGCCCTGCATGTCCAGAATTATGTCTCTAAATATTGTATCTCCTTTAGATTTCAATTCAAGTATTTGCTGTTATGTTGCACTCTCATAACTTTCAGTTCATTTGTGGCTGTAAGTTATGTTATGAAAAGGTCTTAGAACTTACTGATGGATAGAATAGGTTATTGACTTTGTAAACTCTGAAATGTTAATGTCTTTAATATTCAATCGTATCTGATAGCTAGGAACCCAAGTGGTTATATAAGAATTAAGCAATCATTTCTTTGCTTTTTCATGCATTGTCATTTTGGACATTTGTATATCAAACGTAAACATAGTTTGAGAATCTTGCAGGTAATATATGTAGAACCTGGTCAGAGCTCTGAAGTCGAGGGGCAGAATGGCACTAAAGTCAGTGTTAAAGCAACAGCAGGGCCTGTTCTAGGCCCTCCTTGGCAGCGGCCTGAGAATGGGTAGAAATTCTCTCTGCTAGAAAATATAACTGCCAATGGTTATAGATTTCTCTTCCTCAACTGAATTTATATGTGCACTTTTTGCCTTTTCTATGTGCTTTAGATACATTGTCAATTCTCCACAGGGCCAATTAACTTTATACTATGAGCCCCATTGCGTCTACAACCAGAAGCTTCTTGAACAGGAATATGCTGATATCATTATCACCCCAGTCATAAAGCAGCTTCTGCCTAAATTTACTTTAGTTTCAGGGCAAGAAGATGCAGTTCAACTTGCCAAGTTGCTGCAAGCCAAGTACACAGCATTATTCTTGTTCTTTGTGGCTACATCAAGATTTGGTTTAATAGGATCTTATTTTTCTTTTCTTTGATTCCTAGGTTTGTTATACCAATGAAAAATGGTGACCTGGATAGCAAAGGGCTTCTTGCCAGTATCATTCAAGCTGAGGGAACAATAGAATCCTTCAAGGTTTGTTTCATTTGCACTCGATGAAAACTAATAACTGATGGAATTGTCAATTGCACATAACAAATTTATAGGATGAGGATGCATAAACTTGACTAGTTTGCATCACGATTATCACACGTTATGCCTGTCATATTTCTGTAACTGATGATGTGAACTGCCACTCCTACACCATTGTCTTGTAACATAGGAACAAAATTCCATAGATGTATGCGGAAAAACTGAAACAACAGAAAGATGGTTGCATATGTGGTTAGGGTGTAGCTACTGATCGTTTTCCTTCTCTTTAACTCTTAGGAAAATGGTGATCAAAATTTCTGAAATCTCTTACTGGCTGCTGAGTTTATTGCCTTTATCATTGCTAAACTAGTTGGTGTTGGTAAGAAAAAAAACGTAATTGTTTTCTGGATGTTAGTTGATTGGAATTTGGATATGTACATTTTAGATGGGTTCTCAGACAGAATGGGCCAGGTATTGGACCTTGAACCAACTGTCTTGGGATATTGATCATCATCTAAAGTAGCAGACAAGGTCTTACTTTACTTACTGCTGTCTGCATAGTGATTGTATGTATCCCCAGGATGTGTGATTCTATTTTCAGCAAAATTTGCCATAGGTGATTCTTAGCGTTAGATGTTTTAAGTTACTCCTTGGCTCTAACCTTTCATTTTAACACACGATTGCCAGTTTGAGGTTCCTGTGGTGAAATTAATGGGATTAAGTTGATTTAATTGTTTAATGGGTTTGTAGGTTGGACTTTAAACAAATTGCTAGCCAATTGGCCTGTTTTATTAGAAGAGAAAACAAGTTTGACAGTTCATAAATGACGCATGGTTAAGGGGGTCTTTTTCTTATGTACATTGGCCTTAGCATTAACGTTTTGTGGTGTGGTTAGTTTTGTTCTCTTCCTCATTCATTAAGATTTATGGCTTCTATATCTCAAGTGTTGCAAAATCATGTCATGTGATGTAGGAGCTTTTGACCAAGGAACTGCCAGATGCTCAAGTATTGGAGCCTACTCCTGGTGTCCCTCTAGAAGTTTCCAAGCCTTGAAGTGCTTGGGCAGTAACAAAACATTTGCCATTACTCCCAACTTTCCCTCTCGATACTTATTGTAGGCTTTGTTCTCACTTTTGGGTTAATTGCACTAAATATGAATCTCCTTTGAAAGAATTTCTGATTTGGATATAGTTTTAGAGGTCCTATAATAACAAAATAATATGATACTCAACAAAACTTAAAAAGTTGCCTATTTTTGTAAACTTAAAATTCAGAGGTTATCACAAGATTCACGACAATCTCTAGAACAAGAAATGTCATTTGAATGCAAGTGGAAGGTTAGATTTTGTTGATTGCTTTCGTTTGTCTATACATTTGTAGATGATAAGTTGTTGACAATTTCAAGCTAACTATTTGTAGTCTAAATAATTCTTTCCAAATTTGCTTAAAAAGTGGGGTCTTTATCACTAATAATAATTTCAGGCATCCTATGCAACTTGAAAACATGATTAAGGAATAATTCTACGACGTCCTTTATTGAATAAAAATGTTTTACTGGAATGAAGTGTGCATACTCCATAAACCAATCAACCACCATTAATATCACGAAATTTCCTTTGGATGTGGGCAATCCTTTGATAAAATCGAAGCTTAATTTCCTCCAACTTCTTTTTGGGATTTTAAATGGTTTTAGTAACCCTGGAGATATGGACGTATCATACTCTTTTTTTTTTTTTTTTATAAATCATGCATTTCTTAAAGTAATTCTGGATAGCAAAGGGCAAATCATCCTTGTTTCATCATGACTCATCTTGATTAATTATTCCCTAAATGTGGTTGTCAACTTGGTAACCCATTTTTCCGTTCATATGCATTTGAGGTGATCCTTTTCCTAACTCTTTTTAAGCGTCTGCCATAGTGTTCTCCTTCCTGCTACCATATTGAAGTTCAAAATCATACCCCAAAAGCTTCGAAAGTCATGACTATTAGAATGGTGTAGATAATCATTGCTCCAGTTGAAGTTTGAAGGTCACGACTATTAGAATGGTGTAGATAATCGTTGTTCCAGAAGATACTTCAAACTTTTATGGTTAGCTCCAACACTCATTTTCATATGTTGACAACCCTTGATGTCTTGGAGCTAATATCTTGCTTAGATATGCAATAGGATGATGTACTTGTTGTAATATTGTTCCAATGCCTAACCTGCTGGCATCTGCGTCCACAATAAGGGGGTTTTGAGAAATAAGGGAGCACCAACACTGGTGCTATCATGATTGCTTTCTTCAATTTTTCAAATGCTTCCTTTTCTTCTTGTTGCCAACTCCACAATAAAAAAAATATTTCTTGAGTAATTTAATTATGGGTCTAGCAGTTAGTCTATACCTTTTAATAAATCTTTTTTAATATCTAGTGATTCCCAAGAAGCTCCTCAATTTTGGGTTGTAGCCAATCTTCAATCATATTTACCTTCCTTACATATGTAGCCACTCCTTTCTCTAAAATTGTGTATCCCAGATATTCAATCAATCTTATTTTGAACACACACTTGCTTCTGCATAAATATGATTGGTTGATTTTCAGAGTTTTCATTGTTATAATAAGGTGTTCCATATGTGATTGTAATGATTTAATGTAAATTAAAATTTGATAAAATACCAGGATGAAGCATTGGAGATACAATTTAAATTGTTCATTCATCAGCCTCTAAAATATAGATGGTGCGTTGGTCAGGCCGAATGTCATGACAAAGAATTCATAGTGCCCTTCAGGCGTCTTGAACGTTGTTTTTAAACTACCTTTACGTTGCATTCGGATCTAGTGATAACCCCAGAGTAAATCTAGCTTTGTAAACTAACTGGCCCAGTGGAGTTCATCTAATAATTTTTTTATTAAGGGAATAGAAAATTTACTTTGATTGTGTGTTTGTTAAGCTCACAGTAGTCTATAAACATTTGCGTGAACTATCCTTCTTTTTGACGAGGACTACTAGTGATGCATACAATCCATAGATGTGTCTAATGAAGGTTTGATTCATCAGTTCTCTCACTACTTATTCAATGATGTCCTTTTGAGCTCTCGAATACCTATATGTCTGATGTTAATGACTTCTACTCCCTCTTTCAAATGGATCTAATGATTATGTTTTCTACTAGGTGGTAATGGGGTTGGTCCTCTAAATATCTTGGAAAACTCTAAATATCTACATTGATCTTGTTGAAGGCACTCCATTGATCCTCCTTTACTCCTAGTTGTTGTAGTTGACATTCAATCGAAAATGTCAGTTGCATCATGAAAAGTTGGCCTCCCTTTAAATGTTGAAGTGTTTTGTGAAAATCTTTTTCTGATACTACCCTGGATCTCCCATCTAGATTCCTATTTAATGTAACTATTTGTCTCTCCTAGTTGAAGTTTATGGTCCTCTTCTTAAAATTACACAAAATGTCGTTAAATCTTACTAACCATTGTACTCAGAGCACTACATCCCAACCTCCTATTGACAATACTAGTGCATTCATGTTGAATTGGACTCCTTGCATAGTCCACATAAAATTTATGAAGCATTGTTTACATACTAGTTGCAACCCTCCACCTATTGTAATGTTTGGTGATCCGATTTCTTTGTCAGCATAGATGCCTCTCTTCACAATCAAAGCATCCACAAAATTATGGGTGTTGTCATTATCTATCAAGATGTGAATCGTCCTCCTCGATGAATTCCCATTACCCTCATTTGCTTAAAGTTCCACTTACTTGTTAATCCCATCATTGCTAATTGTTCTTCCTCGAGTTCATCATTGTCTCCCTCAGTTACAACTTCTATAAGATCTTTATATCCAATGATCATTTATAATTGTAATTGCCTCTTTTGACATTTATGGCCTAGGATATATTTTTCATCACACCAAAAGTAAGCCCTCATGAACTTTTTTTCATCAAATTCTTTACTACTAATGTAGTTAAGAGTTTTGAACATTTTTGCTGCTGCCAAGCGCGTTGGATCCGTAATGGTGGGAAGTATTCAATCTGATGTTAAGCTTATGTTTACAGTCATTGTCTACTGCATCTTTAGAAATGGGCTGTGACCTCCTCAGTGCTTAAACTCCTTAAAGTGTTCCTTTTGAGAAAAGATGTACTCCCTTTTTTCATCATAACCGCTTCTTGCTTCTGAACCAACATATAAGCATGATGTAGAGAAGATGGCTCATGTAACCGCATTGTAAGTTTGGTTTTTGGTTTGAGCCCTTTAAGGAAAAATCCTATTAAACATTCTTTAGATAATGATAGTCTGTTAGAATAATGATCAAATTTGGCTCAATATTTTAGTATTGAGCCTTCCTGTTTTAACTATTTAAAATCTCCATTGGATCATCGAAAATCTTTGCTTCAAAGCATTACTTGTGGATGCTCGTGAACTCCTTCCAATCCACCACTTCGGACTTGTTCCAATTCCTTAAATATGAGTCTATCGTCCATATGAAGGATAATCATACCCACTTTTAACTTCTCCGAAGTTTAATCCAATTGAAAGGATTGCTCACATCTGTATAGCCATAATTTGATTCGCTAACCATCAAAAATTGAAAATTCTATTATGCTTAACCTTGTGGGGATCACATTTTCATCCTTCTCTTATGTTATTTTATCGCTTAGATTTGAGCGTTCTGGAGTAATCGAGATAACTACTCCAGATTCCACTCACTATCACTGTATGAATTACATGAAGATAGATTTAAGATCCAACATGTCCTTCTCATACTTATATTCTTTATTTTGTGACTTTAACAATAGTTTATCATTCCTAGTTTGTGCGTCCATCAAATTTTTAATGCTCTCTTTGACCTACATAACTTAGCTTCCTTTGTACCTTCTATCATTGATATCTTTCCCAAAATTTACTGCTCAGATACCAATTGTTGTGATATTTTAAAGTTTATCAACACCTGATCAAGTTTTTAGTAGTTACATTTAAATTGTTGTGTAGTTAAATTTGTTTTAAATTCTCAAATAAGTTTTGAATAATTTGGAATGGTTTGGATTTCTAACTATTTTACTCTCTTGAATCATTTATAAGATAAGGAAACACTCTCGATGTCAAACAGATGGTTTATGTGTTTTGTTTTGAGTGTGAATGTTGCATATTGTATGATAGTTTATTAGGTTGTATATTGTGAATTGTGTGAATGTGTCAATGGCTTAGATGGATTGAAATTGATTTAATTTTAAACATAATCTATTAGGTTGTAAAGAGTCATTAGCTCGCGAAATTAGTAAATTAGGTTCTTTGGATAAATATGCAAGTTAATTAGGACTTAGTGTTAGTTTGTCACCCTCTAAATTGTCACATTCATTCATAATTTTAGGTTTTGCGACTTAAGTAGCTTTGCTAGTACTTTTTTTCAAGGAAACACGTTGCTAAAGCAATAAGGTAGCTAATAAAAAAAGAAGTGTTTGTTAATTTTAAATAGATATTTATTTTGATGGGCTTCGAGTTATGAATAGAGCTAATATCCAATTCATAACATGGTGTAGCCGAGTAACCAGATCGATACACTTGACAAATATGTGCCTTCGCGTCAAAAAGCTATAATGACGTTCCAACCTAGCAGTTTAATAAAAAAATGACTTAGTCAAGTAATCGGATCCATATTCATCACTAATGTTTGCCTCCGAGTAAAAGACTAGGTCTATGTCCATAAAAAAAAAGTAAATAAGATAGAAAATGTTTTCTAACAAAACCTACTGAACTTGTAAATAGCTTGACTTTTCATGAAAACATAGTTAGCAGTAGTTAGAGAGTTTGAATGACCAAAGACTTATTAATGTGTGTATACAATTGAAAATGGTGAATAACTTGACATTTGAGTTTTGATTGATATGTATGTTTAGTCCAAAGCTCCTAGACGCAAAATTTGCATTTTAATGATTGGGAATAACTTAAATGATTATATTTATAGTTAAAATTATTTCACAAAGTTGAAGCTATTGTCTCATCATTGCATTATATGCTATATGATCTTTTATGTTTGTTGTTTTGTTTGCTTGAAGGCATGTAAACATTTAAGTGTGAGGATGTTGATAAGTGAGAATTGCATTATATTTTAGGGCTTAGTTTGATATGTATTTAATTGTTAATTCAATCATTTAGTATGTGTTTATTTTAGAATTGTGTTAGTTTGCTAATTATTTGTGTTTAAAGTGTTTTATGGGTTAGTACAAGCTTTTGAGCTGAAATATTATACTTTTGAGGTACCTTGAAGTGTTTGCTATTGTGTGCTACTTTCTACCTCTTTTAGGCTAAGAGAGCAGTTATAATCACCCACTACACGATTTATATATACCCAATTGAAATCTTTGTAAATCCATCCATAATTTGTTACATTGGAAACCAAAATTGGATGCATATATAAGAGTGGCAATAGACACAAGATTCATACCTATCATCTAGCATCTTAAATGCATAATTGTTCTGATTCTTCTAACAACTGTACTGCAATCATCTGAGTATTATATAGATAAAAGATTATACAATTATAATGAAACCTATGATTAGAAAAAGTCTCCCAATCTACACCCAAAAATTTCGAACAAGATAATGTACATGGTTATTTTATTCTGGTTTCAATGAGCCTTATACGATAGACCTTCTTTTCTTTCACTATTTCTTTTACTAAAGATTTTTCATGAGGGTCGTTTAGCCTTCTAGTATTCCATACCAGGATTGACATTGATGAGGGAATCCCCTATATGTTTACTGATTTGCTTACTTCTCCTCCTTATTGACTTTCTTCTAGAGCTACTATTGGAGATCTTGAAATCATCGGCTGCTAGAGGCTTGGAGGATTCAACAGTAATAGAAACACCATCTACAATTCTAGAGATTGTCAAGGTGGTGTGCAAGGATTCAACCCTTCAACTTAATATAATGTAACAAATTGAGGGACTTCAGGAACTGCTACAGTGCTTTTTGGAACTACCAGAATATTAAACAGGGAATTAGCTGTTGATATATCCTATAATGTAGCCAGTTTAGTGGTATCAAGAACAACCACTGGACTGCTAGAAACTGCTAAATAATTAGTCATATTATGAGCATCTTATGGTGTTGGAAGTTCAATTATCATGGAGCATTGGTTGGATGCAGCTAAGAGGGCAGAATGATGGTTAGCCACGAAGCATAGTTTAAATGTTTCTAAAAGGTTTGAATGTTGGTCTACATTGGATATAGCTCCCACTGGTTCTTCATTAGACAATAGAGAAACAACATAAGTAGTAATATTAGATAAGGGGGTATACTGGTCAGAGGCATTAATAACAAACAAAACAATTTGCAGGTCATCACTTCCTTTAAAACCCACTGCTACTACACTAGGGGATTGAGAAGATGCAGAGATAGAAGCAATTTCTAGAAGGACAGGTAGCTGGTGATCAATTGTAGGATTGGTAGGAATTATAACTATTTCAACATTATCAACAACCAGAATAAATTTTAGTAGTCATTAATTCCTCATACCAACAATTGCTAAAAACCTTACCCATAGGCCTCCATTTTTTGTTAGCGTAATTGGGTTTCTATGGATATGAAATGTGAATTATAGATTTCTCTAAGGGACCAACTTCATTTAGTCTGAGAATTGGGAGGACGTCAGGTAAGGGAGCATTCATTACAAAGTTTAGCATAATTAATCCTTTCCATTGTGGCAGTTTAATGATCTATGTACACTGTCCTACCCAATGAACCAGCTAAGAAATTAAGACCCTCAATTGTCCAAAATCTCATAAGTAAATTATGGAAGTTCACCTATAGTGGTAAAACATCAATCCTTCCTCAGCCAAGTTCCATACCCGGTCTCCATTTCTAAAGGAATAGTGACCGGTCACCTATATGCCATGGTCCAAGTTCAACAATTTCATCAAGATTAGCTTCCATTGCAAACTTGAAGAGATTGACTCTATCCTCACGCATCATAAGCTTCTCAAGACCTTTCTTTCCCTAATGAGTTCATGCCCATGCATTGACAATAGGAAATGTAGGGCGTTTCGTTGAGAAGAATCCAATTAGGGCATTACCAAGCTTGAGCACCAGCTGTGAGTAGCTCCAAAGGAGTGGAGACAACCCCATCTTTAATAACGTTTTGGTAATGCTTTAATTGCCCCTTATTATGCAAAGTTTTGAATTTGCTATACTCCAACTAATTTAAGAGGGTCGGAATGAACAGAGGAGTCAGTATTTTGGGTTTTAGGTCTGTCCCCAAATTGGACTGTAAGGGTCTCCTTCAAAAGAGCTGGGAACTCTTCTTTCGAAATGGAAGTTTCCCCTTTATCCACTTCAACATAGAAGGCCAAGGGAAGGCCTTCCATTAAGGCTGAAACTCCAACCATAGTGAAATTAGAGCCGATGAGCAACCAAACAGAGAAGAGGAAAGAATTACTAGAAAAGGAAAAAGAAGGGGTGGTTAAGTAAAAGCAAGTAGGAAAGCTAATGAGAAGTCAGAGGAAGTTGTAATTTTTCGTCTTTCTTGATTATTGTTTTCGCCACTTGCATAATTCTTCACTTTGGTTACTCTATCGTTTTTTCTTTGCGACAAAAATTTGCACTAAGAATAGTATAGGGGTTTGTTAGTTAAGGTATTTAGCAAACTTTGTTTTATTGCGACAAAAATTTGCACTAAGAATAGTACGGGGGTTTGTTAGTTAAGGTATTTAGCAAACTTTGTTTTAATTAGCAATTGAAGATTTAGAAAGTTGTTCATCCTAACGAGGAGTTTGATTAAAAGTCTTAATTAGAGTTGTTGGAGTTGATGTTTTTTTTTTATAAAATAGATTCCATTCAAATTATTATGCGATTAGGCTCATGTAATACGTAATTTAATTGTTATTTTTTAATTCAAAAGTACTATTAAAAGTGAACAGATGATGAAACTTTTAATCTTTTATTTGGTTGAACGATAATCTAATTAACTTATTTTTTAATTTTAAATATTCACAAGAATAACACTAACTTGTAAAATTATTTAGAAGATAATATAATTTAATTATGGTCGGAATATTTTTAACTTATAAAATCATTTAGCCTCTCTTTGTCTTACCAAAGAAAATGAAAAGAAAAAGAAAAATAAAAATCTTGCCTAATCCGGGCCAAAGCAGCCTTATTTCTGTTTCTCCGTAGTCTTCCTCCGCCTGCAAGCGTAAACCAGTGAGCACTCAAATGAAAGAAGCTAGACAACGTCACCTGTTTGGTCTTTTAGTCTAATTTCCAACTATTGTACCTAACCACTTAAATCACCTTAAAATTTTTTTTGGCTAGGTTAACAATTCATTTCAATATACTCATATTCTACCTTGAAACATAGCAATATCAACGTGGCAAGTGGCTGTTTATTATTAAACAAGACGTCACCACTTCCGTCATATGTTACATACGGCAATTATTAAGACGACAAGAAAGTGTTGCTGTGTCTGTGCGTTCTGTTCATAAATTGTGATGGCTTCATATCCAGACACTTTCTGTAGGCTGCTGAAGGCTCGTGGGCTGAATAAGGATGGTGGGCTTTAATGCCTACAGTTCCAACGGAGACCATTGCCAAATTAAACTCTTGCTAAAGTTTTTCTCACACAAGATTGCTACAATTTATATAGGTTCACCATTTTTTGAAAAAACTTTAATCCATATTATAATATCTAATTATTTATTTCAACAATTTGATGTAAAGTTTCAATTACTATGAGCAATTATATGTTTAATTTTATCATCCATATTATAATTTAGAGTATATGTATTAATGGTAAATGGATTCATTAAGGACAACGAATTAGATATTCACGCATAAACTCATGCACAGAGAGATGTGCATAAGTTACCTTTTCGCATCATAAAAGATTTAGGTGCGTATTGAATATTATTATTCCATTTTAAGAGAGTTTGAGAAAGGAAGATAATAAAGTGATAAATTATATGGAAAGAAAAAGCATATACAGAGTAATTTGCCTAACCATATTTAATGATGCTTAATTCTTTAAAAATTAAAACCAAAATATCCTACATATACATGTATATATTATATGTTATTTTTTTAATGTGAACTAAAACTACATTAGTCGTACAAACGTGCATGCACATGTACACACACCCACACCCACACCCACACCCACACACTCCTCATTTGGGCCATTCACCACCACATAAGCTTAAGAAAAACTTTTATAAGGAAATTAAACTAAGATAATCAATTTTACTTTCTTTTTAACTCTAAAGATTTTGATTGAGTCCTTGAAAATCCAAATCAAACTTCTTTATTTTTATAAAAAGTCAAGGCTTGGACCTATTTTTATTTAGATATTTTAAAATGTGAGCCCAAATATTAAGTACAAAATGAAAATAGCATTTACAATCAAATATTTCAATAAAATTTTACAAAATATGGGTTAAGTCGTAAAACTTATAAAAATAAACATGAATTCTTCTTCTTTTTTTTCAAAAGTTTGAGGATGCTTATTAGTGCAAAAATTCATCAATTTTCCAATAATAATTGATTAAAAATTTAATGAAAAGCTAAGAAGGAATATAGAGAACAAGCAATTAGATCACTAAAACAAAATGATAAGTCTAGCACATCAATATTGTGCAAAGATTTCCAATTGTATGGACAAACTATCATAACCTAACGATTGTTATGCTTAGACAACTTTTAGGGCTAAAAGCAACTAAAAGCACATATTTAAATGCATGTTAAAACAAGCATCAAAAGACAAGAAGATAGAAAAATAACATTAAGTGGCCATCATCACCAACCCTCATAAAGCATATAAATGATTGAAAAAGTAAACCTAATACGATTAGTGTCAAGTTCCTAATTTCTTTCATGATTATGAGCCATGAAAATCATACTGACAAAAAAAAAAAAAAAAGCAAACGGAAAAGAAAGATGATATATACGATAATATTAATATACCTTTAATTCTTTATCCTTATGTTATATTCATTTGATTCCCTTAAAGGCTTTTCCTTCAATTTTGAGTCTATAACGTTCAAATAAGAAAACAAAACCTAATTAAAAAGACTTTTGGAAGGATGAATCAAAAATAGAGGAAAAAAATATTAAGTGAATGCCTGCTTACTAATAAACAATGACAATCACTCACGTTCATGAATACTTATGAAGAATATAGGAAAAGAGAAAGAAGACTCATGATTTTCTTAGATTTTTTAGTTTGACTTTTCTAAATTTTAAAGAGTGCTAATCAGAATTTGGAAACATACAATGTTAATATGGATGGAGTATAGTGGTTGTACAAAAAAAAAATCTAGAAAGAGGTTAATCGAAGAGTGTTTTTCGTAATGAGAAGGTAGACGACTTGGCCTATAGAGAGAAAGTTGAGATGATAGGACTTAAGTAATGACTTGAACTATATGGATTTCTGCTCAGGGAATGTTTGGAGAGGTGCTTACACAACTTGCAAGAGATTCAAGTCAAGTGCCAAAAAAAGTTGGAGATGATAGTTACAAAATTAACTAGTGTCATACTCAAAAATAAATTGACACTGGTTTTTACAAGGTTTTACAGACTGCAATTCTAGAAGCAAACTGATGCTAGAGTTCAACGTACAATTAGCACTAGACTCATCTTAGTTTCACACTTTGGGAGTTCCAAAACAAAATCGACACTAGTATTGGCTATAACAAATATTATTATTGTATTTTAAATAGTTAAAATTTTGTAATTTTAAATAAATTTTTAAAAAATCTAATTTTAGAGTTTTGTATTTTTTATATAAGGCTATCTTATGGATGAATTAAAAATGTATCATTATTATTATTGACATAAAAATCTTTAAAGAGTTATCTGCATCCTTGTTCATATAAACTCTTATGTAGGTTCTCTATTAACTATAGATCTTATTTAACTTACTAGTGGCAATTAATTCTAAGATCTTATCATTATCAAACTAGTTATTCATATCCTTCTTTTACATAGTTTTATGTTTTATTTCTTAGATTAACCTATTTTCAGTAGAACTATCCTTGGACCTGTACTATTGATATTGAATATGATCGTTGTTTTTTGATATGTGTAGTTTTAATATTTTAACCTCAATATTTTGCAAGCGTACAGGTCGTTCGTGTAGTATCTAAGGTATCAATCCCATGAGAAGGGTTAATCTAATCCTAAACTCTAAGGCTGAAACAAATTGCAGAAATTCAACTGTAACTAAGTTAAAACAATAACGCAATTCAATCAATCAATTCAATCAACCAATTCAACTCAAGAATTAATAACGAAATATTAACAAATCAGCAAATTGGAATGCACACACCTAAAATCAACCTAAGGAACTACCAATTGAGAGAAAGGGGAAATTTTTACCTATCTTCAGCACTAACCTAATTAATTATGAAATGTCAAATTATTGGTCCTGGACTATCCTAGGTTTGGTTACTCTCTCTAGTTATAACCAAAAGCCCAGATTATTAAAAATTGCAATATCTCAATTCACAATTTATCCAAACCCTAATTAGATCTGAAGTTTTCCACAAGATTATTGGATACTCATGTGAGATATCTCGTCACACAATTACCAATTTGATTGATTCTTGTTCTTATTGAATTACCTAACTCTCGTTAACTCAATTTAATTATTTTTCATTAGTTTACCCTCTTAGTCTATTACCGATTTATGAAAACGCAAAAATCAATCACAATGAATCCAATTCACATAAACAATCAGATTTTTATTAAGCTGCTTGGTTGGAATGTCATTTTAGTCTTTTTAAGTGAAGACACACAGTTGTGATGTGTGTCGTTCCGGTTACTCAGCTATATCACATTCTCAACTAGCTACAAGTTCCATTCATAACCCGAAGGCCAATAGTTACTTATTTTTAAAAAATTGCATCTTTTTTTAAAATATTTTATTACCTACCTTGTTGCTTTAACTACTCATTTTAATGAAAAAAAATACTAGCAAAGCTACTGAGGTTAAAAGGCCTTAAATTATGAATGAATGTGACAATTTAGAGGGCCACACTTAAACACTAAATCCTAATTAAGCTGCATATTTAATCAAGGAATCCCTGTTCACTAATTCTGCAAGTTAATAATTCTCAACCTAATAGATCATGATCAAAATTAAATCAATTTCAATTCATCTAAGCCATTGACACATTCATAAGATTCACATAATGCAACTTAACAACTATAATATGCAAAATTCACATTCAAATAAAATACATAACTCTCCCCACATTTGAACAACACATTGTCCTCAATGTGAGTAGGTGATAACAAACAAACACACATAAAGACAGAAGAAATATAAATTAAAGTAAAACAAAAAATAACAATAACAAATAAGAATAAGAATAAGAATAAGAATAAAATAAAAATAAAGACTAAATTGAAAAAGAAAGAAAAGGTTGAGAACAAAGATTATGGTGATGGAGGTGGTGATGAAGATGGAGGTGGCAGTTGAACGCCCTGAGCCTCAAAGTAGTGATGAATATGACATATGTCCCACCTTTGGCATCATTGGGTTCGGGCCATCTCCTTCATCCTTTTGGAGTTCTCTATAAGTGTATCCGTAATTACCTTAGTATTTGTAGAGATTGTGTCCAGTACCTTCTTCTAGCCTGGTTCTTCTGCATCTTCTTCCTCTTCAGACTCCTCATTGGTCAAATCCCCTTCTTGTTGTTGTAGGGTGCTTGAGCTTGGTTGACCAGTCCTTCCTTTGACATGTGTCTTGGCACTAATATCCCGAAGTTCCATATTATGAGACTTTAGGATTTTAGCCCGCCATAGATGATGGTGGTTCATGAACTCAAGACGGAAACTGTAAGTCCATTGCACTCAACTCTA
The DNA here is from genome assembly GCA_024703695.1 of Erythroxylum cataractarum. NCBI lineage: Eukaryota > Viridiplantae > Streptophyta > Magnoliopsida > Malpighiales > Erythroxylaceae > Erythroxylum > Erythroxylum cataractarum. The sequence continues at coordinate 35,328,160 of JANJEY010000003.1, forward strand.
TAGTAGTTAGCTATGGTCGAAACCAAGTAATCCATTCATAAATTATTGCTCCTTTTCTTTCAAACAACAATAATTGTATTAAAAATGTGGGTGATTGTGCAAACTGGGATGTTATGATCGATGCGCTACAATATAAATAGTTCCTTCATCGAACACTTGTTGATTTCCATTTTGTCAAAAACAGTTTGACATATGAATTTGTGCATCAAGAAGTGTTCATGACTCCTAATCCAATTAGTTCTATCCAATAAGGACTGCCACGGAAATTATCGTGTTGATCTACTATGGAAGACTTGGAGAAACCAAAATTTTCATACATGGTATCATAATCAAGCCTATACGGTTGTCCCTATAACCTAAACCACAATTCCCTAGGTTTGTTGGATTCATATTGAAGAGAAGTAAAAAATTCTAAGGTCAGTTCTTCATAAATTAGGAATTGAATTTGAATAAATTGACCCTATGGAATTTTCTTAGCTAAGCTCTCAACCTTATATCACAGTTCTAATCTATCTAAAGTTTCAAAGTGAAGATATTTTGAAACCATAATTTGTTTACTACGAAAATAATTGAAACGAGTACCTTCCTCAGCAAAGAAGATTGGGAAAGATGCTTCGTAATCAGTTGCTCTATTCCTTTTCCCTTGTCCCAAGACTTATTTTTGTCCCACTAATTAATCACACTTTACTGTTTACTTGATGTGGGGTATATTGGCTTGTGAGTCAGTAGAAGTCGAAAGAAATTTGGAGGTTTGAAATTTTGTAGAGAGAAGTGAGAGTGATTGGGGAGATAAAGTTTAGAGAGAGAAAGTGAAAATGAAAATGAGTGAAAAAGTGAAGTTAGAAATGTATTTATAGGTGATTAGATAGTAAAATGGTAAAATTTTAAGTGAAATGCGTGTGCTTGTCATTTTTACCCTGCCATAGGCCACGCTTGTGGCCTACAATTTTTCACCAATTTTAATTTTTTTTCTTCTTTTTCATTCTCCACTTTTCGAAATCCCTTCTTAACTCCTTGTGATTGTGGCCCATAATTTTTTCACCATTTTTAATTTTTCTTCTTCTTTTGTCATTCTCCACTTTTCGAAATCCATTCTTAACCCCTTGTGGCTCTTTACCTCTCTTTGCTTACTTCATCGATCATAGAATTTACATCGACGTCTTATGTCTTTTGATTTTATTTGAAAATGAAATAAACTAACTACAAAATTAAAATTTCTAAAGAAAATTTAAGAAAATTAAAATTCCATGGGTTGCCTCCTATGCAACACTTCTTTTAACGTTGGTAGTTCGATGCTTTTTTTTGCTCATGGTGGTTTAAATGAGTGGTGTAGTGGCAGTGTAGTTATTAATCTAACAATTTGCACATAAGCTACCATGCCTTTGATTCCACCTTCCTTGTGGCTCTCCTTCTTTCACCTTATTCTACATGAGCACTTCTTTCTGAAGGCACTCTGAGGATCCACAATATCTTCCCATTGCCCATAAGGTTCGAGTTCCTTAACATTAGTTGGAGGTAAAAGAGGACTGATCTCTTTCTTTGATAGTTTGAAGGTTATTTGATGCTAGCCTATCCTCAGAGTTAGTTCCCCCTATTAACATAAATGATTGAGTGAGCAGTGGATAGGAATGGTCTTCCAAGGACTATAGGGGTTTTTATGTCTTCTCCAATATCGAATATATAGAAGTCTGTAAAAAAAGTAAAATTATTGACTTGTACTTGCACATCCTTAATAATCCCCTTTGGTTGATGGATTGTTCTGTTAGTCATCTTTACTAACATCTTTGTGGGTACTAACTCTCCTAACCCCAAATTTTAGATAAGGGCATAGGGCGTCATATTGATACACGCTCCCAAATCTACGAATGCCCTGTCTATGTTGACTCCATTTATACTGTAAGGAATGTAAAAATCCCTTGGATCGTCTTTCTTCTATGCCATGTTGGGGTTTCAGTCTGCTTTGCGTTCTTCACCGACTCCATTAATTTGAGTCTCGTTTGTAAGTGTTCAGTTATGTTCTCAACTTTGTTTAAGTCAAATTCCTCATAATTCCCCGTTACCCTACTTGATAATAATTTTTGCTATGCTAGAATATAATATGGTAATTTGGGTCAACATTCCTTGATTGGCTCAATTCCGAGCTCACTTGGAAGGATTTACTTATCCTTCTCCTTTATCTCCATTCTCCTTTGCATGATCAAGTTCCTTTCCCTGGGTCTGAGTGATGGCCATGTTCCTTTCCTTTAGGTTAGACTTTGTATTACTTGGAAGGGTGTTCCTGCATTCGAGTAGATATTGCTTCAGCTGGTTGACCTACTTGGACCTCTAGATTATGTATTAAAGAGGCGTGGTTCTTGGTAACTTGCTCGAATTTGGTCTCAAGCCTCTTATAGGCATTCTCAATGTCTTCAATCTTATCTAAAATCTTATCCAACTTAGATTCCATTGAGATTAGTTTATCTTGTTGGAAGCTCGATTGTCCTTGAGGTCTGAACTGTCCTCCTACATTGTTCCTCCAAGAGAAGTTAGGGTGATTCTTCTACCCAAGGTTGTAAGTGTTGGAGTAGGGGTTGTTTCCCCCTCCTTATCCATCCTGGGCTCCCATGTAATTCACTTATTCTGAATCACCTTCCGTCATTAAGAAACAATCTATTATGTCATGGTCCAATTGTCCACAGATTTCACACTTAAGTTGTACGACCTTTACTGGAATTGAGGATGAAGCCTTCATATTGAGCCGTCGAGTCAAGTTATCAATCCTCACTTACATTTCCGTCATTTGATCAATAGTCACAATTCCTTTTTGTTCACGGAATGTAATAGTTTGTTTACTCCACTCATTCATCCATAAACAAAGGTTACTTGCCATCTTCTTTATTAATTCTTCCACTTCATCAATTGTCTTCCTCATTAATGATCCTCCTGAAGCTGTATTGATTGTGCCTCTCGTATGCGGGGTAACTCCATTATAGAATGTTTGTAACAAAAATTTCTTGGGTAAGTTATGGTGTGGGCATTTCCATTGCAAATCCTTGTATCGTTACATCAATTCCCCGTCATCTTGTTGGAAGTTGGTGATTTCCTTGATGATCTTAATGGTTTTAGTAAGGGGAAATATTTATCTAAAAATACACTAACTAACTAATCCTAAGTGGTAACACTGGCTGGGTTAAGGGAGTGATACTAAGCCTTTGCTCTATCTCTAAAGGTAAAGGGAAAGAGCCTAATTTGAACTACATTTTCCGACATCTGATAGTACCTAAAGGTATCACAAATTTCTAAGAAGTTTACTATATGCGGGGGTCTTCATTTGTTAGTCCATAAAATTGCACGTTTTGTTGAAGAATGTTCAAGAGGGCTGGTTTAATTTTAAATTATGCGGCTTGTACTGGTGGTCTAGCTACTCCTTGGTTAGCCACATTGAACCTTGGTCTCATAAAGTCTATAAGGGTTCTCTGTTATCATCCTAGGTTCGCTTTGTGGTTCAGATCTTGTTGAAATTCCTTGGCCATTGTTGTCTTCGCGATTTCTTCTTCTTCGATATGCTAAGCTTTCCTAATGGTTCGTTTTAGTCGAATAATGTTTAAATCTAATTTTTTCAGTTGCATGACTCAAACTTCTCGTGACTCTTGTATTCATGCAAAAGCATAATTTCATAAATAGGAAAGAAAGAACGAAAAATAAAATTAAAAACTAAAATAAAGGCCTTAAACTATAGAATTAAACTAATTACTTCCCCAATAGTTGCACCAAAAACTTGATCGTTGTTTTCTGATATGTGTAGTTTTCATATTTTAACCTCTATATTCTGCAAGCGTATAGGTCGTTCGCGTAGTATATAAGGTGTCGATCCCATGAGGAGGGGTTAATCTAATCCTAAATTTTAAGGCTGAAACAATTTGTAAAAATTCAACTTAACTAAGCTAAAATAATAACACAATTCAATCAATTAATTCAAAAAACTAATTCAACTCAAGAATTAATCACGAAATATTAACAAATCAGCAAGTTGCAATGCACACACCAAGAATCAACCTAAGGAACTACCAATTGAGAGAAAGGGGAAAGTTTTACCTATCTTCAACACTAACCTAATTAATTATGAAATGTCATATTATTGGTCCTAGACTATCTTTGGATTGGTTACTCTCTCTAGAATTATAACCAAAAGCCCTAAGTTATAAACCCTAATCAAATGATGGAAAATTGCAATTTCTCATTTCACAATTTATCCAAACCCTAATTAGATATAAATTTTCCACTAGACTATTGAAAACCTATGTGAGATCTCTCATCACACAATTACCAATTTTATTGATTTCTTATTCTTATTAAATTACCTAACTCTCGTTAGCTTAATTTAATTATTTTTCATTGGTCCACCCTCTGAATTTATTATCGATATATGAAAATGCAGAAATCAATTACAATGAATCCAATTCACATAAACAATTAGAATTTTATTGAATCAAAAATAAAATAACCTAAATGTGAGTTTAGACAATCCTCAAAATTCATAAATCTTATCTTAACAGCTATTCCAATTCTATACATGGATAAAAATATAAATACATTGGAAAATATATCCAAATGGATGATGGAGGTAGAAATGATAGAAAATTTCCTATTTTGGGAAGTACTTCATGCAGGCTTCTTCTCCACATCTCTCTTCCTTCGTCTCTTTCTCAATCTCTCGATGAATTCTCTCTAAGGTTTTGTGATGGTGGCTGATGTCAGAAGACCTTTCTCTCTTTTGTCTCATTTTTTATATACTTGATGTGTTATAGGCAACCCTAGGGGTTTTCAGGGTCGAAAGGTCTAAAAAATCCTTCAAAACTCGACTTTTCTATCTGTCTGCACGTCTGCCTGATGGAAACCACGATCGTGGGCCACTTGTATACTTTCTATCATGAGTCTCTCTGAAATTTCTCCGTTCTTCATAGTTAACCCCAAAATACTAACAAACACATCAATGCACCTTAAAGACATAATTATTAATCTCAAATGCTTTTACTAACCCATAAAAACACTTTTACACAAATAATTTACAAACTATCACAATTCTACCAAAAATACATACTAAACAATCAAACAAACAGATAAACATATATCAAACTATACCCTAAAATATGATGCATTTCACACTTATCAGAATCTCATCATTCCTATTGGTAAGGATCGTATTAAGGATTTAGTATCAAAGCTTAATTTTATATTCATATTAGTTCTTGATATCCTTCTTTACGTATTTGAAATTCTTGTGTCTTTATTTCCTACATTCAATATTCATTATTATTCTTGTCATTATTAAAGTTTGACTGAAAACAAGTTGTTATTAAGTTCTTGTTCCTTGTTTCTTGAGTTACAGGTCAATAAAAAGTCAACAAATTTTTGTGAAGAAAAGTTCTAGAAAGTGTTGTTTACAACAAATATAAAGGAATTAGTAATTGCATTAATCATTATAAGAAAATTTTATGTCTATTATATTTATCTAGTTTTTCTTGCTCTTATTGTCATTAATTCATTATGTCAATTTCTTCTTATGTTCCTTAAATTAGGTTATATAGACCATGTTTTTCTATAATATGAGTTTTATTATTCTTTGGCCATAATTTTGTTTCTCTATTTACTTTTTTTATCAAAATTTACTTTTTCTTGGAGTATTTGACAAAAGTGGGAGATTTAAACTAGCTTTCATGATTTAGATTTTCTGGTTTACAAAGAACATTTAATCAAGAGTTTAGGTTATGAGTTGAGTGAAATATTAAAAGAAGACACATGAGGGAGTGTTTTGATACTAACGTTTTATGCATGTACAGCATAACTAAAACTTGAAGAAGAAACTTGTTGAAAGATAAGGAAATAGGTGAGAAAAAAAGTGGAAGTAGATTAGGCCTTTATGAACATCATCTAAGGCCAATACAAACAACTTCTTTTATAATTTGATGAAATTTAAGATAAGTTGTAGAAACATAAAGCTACTATAGTTAGACTATAACATAATCCACCTGTAACTTCTAGGATTGATGACTTTAAGGTGAATGATAGAGTTAAAGGTATTATCAACTACTTGGGAGAGCTCAACCCAAGAGGTGGTAGAGGGGGAAGAATATGGAGATAAGGAGGATGCAAGTTTCGTATAGTATCTGAAAGGGAGTATGAAAAAATGGTAAATAGTAAAATGGATAGCATTAAGATGGAGATATTAACTTTTATGAGGAAGGTAGATCTAGATGCATACTTGGAATAGGAGAAGTGTATGAAGTTAGCTTTTGAGTGCTATAATATTTTTAAAGAGAAGGCTAAACTAGTTAACATAAAGTTTAGTGACAATATAGTGGATTGGTAGGATTATTAAATTCTCACTAGAAGGAGGAACCAAGAGTTACCTATTAGAAATTGGGAGGATATGAATTTGGTGATAAGGAAGTGATTTATGTAAAGTTCTTATTATAAGGAGCTTTACCAAAGATTGCAAATGTTAAATCAAGGTTCCAAGAGCATGGAGGAGTAATATAAGGAGATGAAAGTTCCTATAATTAGGGAAAATATGGAGAATGATTGAAAGGTGAAAACTGCTCAATTTATTCATTAGCTAAACTAAGAAATTATCAATATCATTGTGTGGAGTTGGAGGATGCAGTGCATATTACCATAAAGGTAGAAAACATATTAAGAAGATGCCTATTAATCATTTTTGTTTTTTCAATAAGGGTTCTTCATTATGGTGTAGTTTAGGGGTTAAAGAGAAACACAAATCTCCTAAAAATATGAAATAGTGTAACATCCCGTTACTGTCATTAAGGGTATAATGGTAATTTTGGGGACAGACTGATAGGATTTCACTACATACACTGACTGAGCATGCTACTGGCCTCTAATCATAGAGGAACTGGTCTACCGCATATGCATATATTCATAGGTACATGCATTCATGATTTTTCGGTATTTAATTGTAAATTAGAATTGACTGGAAACTGACTGGATTGTGGGGGACTGATTGAGAAATTAGAGTAATTGAGTGTAATTGACTGATTTAATACTGTTTATGAGTGATTGGTAATTTATAGAGGCTTATAGGAAATTTTCGTGAAATTCGGGAGAAAATGCCCGGACCGGAAATTTTTGGGTGACTGACCGATTGACTGTATAGTACTGAAAGAACTGTCCGATGGCGATGGAAAAATTAGAATTTGACTGATAGGAAATAAATATGTTGAGCCATTGAAATTTAGAGACTGAAATTTAGACTGATATGGAGACCCAGGTCTATAAATAGCTAGGGTTGAGATTTTGGGGGAAAAGGTTCAAGCATTCCATCGTTTCTCTTCTCCTTCCCCTTCGGCGTTCGACGATCCCTCCCCATTGGTGAGTCTTGCTATTTCTCCCTTTGGTTTTCCCTTCTATTGTGCTTAGCCAACTGATTTATTGTGATTGATGAAGGATTGAGAGATTTGGAGAGTGTTAATCGGTGATTTGAGGAAGTTAGGGTTACGACGATTTTGAGATTTGGGATTTATCGTCGATTGGTAAGTTTTGTTGGCTTTAATGTTGTTATTACTGGTCATTTGAGTATTTATGGCATTTATGGGGTTTGTTTGAGTAGATAGAGTGTTTAATGGAGGTTGGTATGTGTATTAATGGCGGAAATCGATCGGAGAAGACGATCGGACCGCCGCGCGTCGCGACG
>JANJEY010000003.1:35339364-35366479 GCA_024703695.1 Erythroxylum cataractarum
ATATTATAAATATGTTCCCACGAGCTTTATAGCTCACCCCCTCTAATCTCCCCCATACAGGTGACGAGCAAGAGATCGAGTGAGTCACGAGTACGGCGACACTCCATTTTGTCATGATTAGTTTTAAACTTTAGTTTCATTTCAAGTACTATTGGTTTAAGAGTATTTTGTATTTTTGGCTCTTGAACTCAAAGTTGTAATTTGGTTTGAGATATTCTTAACGCATTATGAAACTCATCTTTTTGGATAATGATTTATGGATATGTGTGTTTTAAAGCATGAAAGTAAGTTTTGAGTTTGTACACGATGGGTCCATTGAACTTCCGATGGTCTCTTTCCTCAATCGTTTAATTTATATGATTAGCCTTGTTTATTAAATCACATGAAAGCAGGTTTCAAGTATGTTTTCCAGCAGGCCCATTAATCTTCCGCGGGTCTTTCCCTTAAATGTATAATTAGCACGTTTCTCGCCACGCTCTCATGTCTGATGTTGGGCTCCGACAGCGGGGTCCAACATAAAGCTTTTGGGATTAACGTTTTAGCCTAAATCAAATCAAGCCAGAAGACTTCTAGGAATGTTTCCTAAAGAGCTTGCAACATGATTGATTAGCGAATTTTAAAGAAGAATCCCTCACATTAATATGAAATCTTCCTCAAGAGGATTAGGATTATACAGTGGAAGGTTGTTGGTAATGCAATCTAATCCCCTAACTTCCCCCTAAAATAATTGCACTCACTTTGGTTGTTTGAGGAATTCTAAAGGATAGACGATTTAATTCCTTCTATGCAATAGCCCCAGGTTGGACCAATTGCCAAACCAAAACCAAAACCAAATGTTATTACCATTTCCAATATGGCTTTTGTAAAGGGATAAAGCTATTCTTTCGTTCTTAATAATTGTATTAAGCTTGAAGATTGATCCTTACCAATCTTCAACTGCCAAAAGCTAGTAGTGGAAAGGCACAATTTATGCTTTCATTTTGTCCAAAAAAAACCTCTTTGTCATTGAATAACCTCCATATTCTGTTGGCTATTAAGACAAATTGCATCACCTGGAATGAGTTTAACCTAAGACCCCCTTCTTGTTTGGGAAAGAATACTTCCTCACATTTGACTTTAGCACTTTTAGAAACCTCAAATTTTCTATACCAAAGAATGTTCATAACACATCTTTCTATCTCCTTGGTGAACTTTTGAAGAAGATAAAGATGATCACTCGAATGAATATGCATACTCTTTAAAATAGAAGAAATGAGCTGAAATATACCTGCGTATGAAAGGAACATGTTCTACTAGTAATAGATTTTGTTTTTGAAAGCTTCCAGTATAAGCATGCATTAAGAGAATTTTGGTTTCTTAGTTGAAATAGGCACTATTAGATTAGATATTTAAAGGCTTCTTGAAGAGCTTTTATACATGAAATTGAACTAACTAAACGGGAATTCCTCACATATGTTGCTGTGTATAACTTACTTTTATGAGAATTGGCTCTTAGGCTAAATATTTTAGAGAACATGTTTAAGGATATCATCAAATTCTGTGAGGAATGAGGGTTAGTTCCATAAAATAAAATGAGGTCATCTGCAAAGGATAGATGATTAATCTGTAGCTCCTTACAATTGTAATGAAAATTATTAACATTATTGTATGGCAGTAACCTAGTTAAAGCTTTAATTAACAAGAGGAATAAAGAATCCCCTTATCTAACTCCACTCGCTCCAATAAACATTTTGGAAGGAGAACCAATAGTGATATAGGTCGTGATCCATTCCATAAACAAAAAAGGGAAGTTAAATAACTGCAAGAATTTGTGAATGAACTCCAATTTTATTGTATCTAAAACTTTCAAGAAGTCTATCTTGACCAAGTAGCTTGTATCTAGGTGTGCATTAAAACCATCTAGCCTGGAGTAAGTGTGCATTAAAACCATCTAACCTTGAGGATTTGCTGGGGTTTAAGCTGAAGAGAGCTTCCTTAATTTCCTCCATAGTGAATGGCTTAAGTGAGATTGGTTTTCATCTCCAAAATGAAACTTTCATGAATAAAGGCACTCAGATCTAACTCTAAAGATTTTAATATAACACTCATTCTTATCAAATTCTTGTAAAATTTTAAAATAGTTCTGTAAGGCCCCAAACTATACCCTAGTAGGAATGTTTCATGTCCATGAAAATGTTGGTAATTGATATGAATGGAATTGTTGGGGATATTTTAGTAATTTGTTTTATGCATTCATAAGTACACATTAATCATAGACTAAATTGCTAAATGTAGTAACATGGCATGCAATTTCATAGAATAAGGCAAAGGTGTGGACATTTTTGTAATTAATGAAAGGTGAAAAGTTAAAACTAATAAGATTGAGCCATGTGTCATATCCCACGCCATAACAATTAGCTATATGGCATGTCACCCACCACAAACTTTACTTAAAAACATGAAAAAGAAGAGGGGAGGATTAGAATTTTGAGCTTCTTTATTCATCCAAAGTCTTGTGAAATTTGATCTCTTAAAGGAATTGAAAGAAAACACAAGAAATTTGTGCCTTTGAAATCTAACTTGAGTTGATTTCATGTTTTGTTATGAACATTAACTCCTTCCTCATCTCCTCTTCATCTAGGTCTATTATGTATATGTGATTGTTAAAGATGAGTTCTGAATGGGTATGTTATGTGTATAAGTGGAGAAGACCAAAGAAGGGAAGCAAATGGGGTGAAGAATTAAGGTTTTGATCACTCTTTTAAAAGGTATGGAAATTTTGATATGTTGTTTAAGTTTTTGAGTGAAACGTGAGGAGTTTTGTTAAGATAATTATTCTAAATGAAAGTGGGATGTTGCTGGTTCATTTGGATGTTTTCTTGGCATTACTCTTGCATAATAAGACTAAAGTGAGTTAACTGGATTGTGTATCTCGTTTAATGAAGTGGTTCCACTAAATAAACTTCTATATTTTATCCATGTATTGACTTATAGATATTAAAATGGGATAATTTTAATTGGAGACTAAACTAAAGAAAAAGGTCTACAACTTTCATAAAGGAATTGAATTTGAGTTCTGTGTTTAAGGGTTTTGAAATTTGGCTTGAAGTTGAGTTCTGGTTCTTATCCTTATTTTAAAATAGTCTACAGTATTTTGGGTATACACTAAATTGCATGAAATTTATACCATGAGAAAATTAAAATGAGAGGAACATTTTTATTGAAGACCATTTTGCCTAAAAACCCCATTTTATGTCAAAATTGCCATATAAAATTGACCTGAAAACTTGTTTTGAGAAAAAGCTAAAAATTTGGGTATAGTTGTGTATCACCCTCATTTTAGCCTAAACATGAATTTTTTCCTTTCCCAAATGTTGCTGAATTTCATCCAAACTCTTTTGGATGTCACTGGAACTGAGTAAACCCAGTTATATGGGTAATATAAGACTCGTACTTATAATGTATAATTACTTAAATGCTTTCATTGAGGCATTATTGAAAAAGGACTATGTTCTGTTCATAAAGAATATTAAATTTGATTAGGTATGATAATGTTTTCAAATTATAATGCAAGCATTAGGGAATGAGTTTGAATGTATGAATTATTGCTCTTTAATGTTCTGATGATTAGTTTCAACCTGCCAAGTCTTAGTTGTAGGTAAATAGGCATACCTAAAAGGGTCTGTAGCTGCTTCTATTCTGAGACACTATGACATCTTCTATTTTAGAGACTTAAGTCTCTTATGTTTTAGAGGCTATTGCCTCTTTTGTAGATACCAATCATAGGTACTTCTGTTATATTCCTATTACCCACTTCTAAAAAGATTAGCAGGCAAATCTTGTATATGATTTGATATTTGTTATGTTTTGATGCAAACTTACAGTCGACATGCTCGTTGAGTATCATATTCAATTAATGTTATATGATATTTCAAGAGTTCATGTTATAATGTTTTTCCCATCGCTTGATTGTCACAAATCATTTGGATGTAAATGTTAGACAACTATTGAAAGTAGTCACCATCTTGCATCATTATTTTTCCCACTAAGCTATATGCTTAGCATGGTGGTTTTTCCTTTATGTAGGTCTTGATAATTAAGATTAAGGTTGGGACAACTACAATGGCCAAAGAAGGACGTATTCACTTTTGGAAGATTTTGCGTTTAAGCTTTGAGTTGTGTGTTCATAAATATTATGAGAAAATTTGTAGTATGTGTAAATGGCTTGTAATAACCATAATGTAGGATGTATTTTTTTAATGTATGGATTTGATATGTGCAAATTATGAACCATTTAAACCTTAATGAAATATAAAACGTAATGTATATTTTCCTTATTTTCTAGGAGTTGTTGGCTTGTTTTGGTTTGTTTTGTATGGCATCCATATATCCTCTTAAAGGTTATTGGGGTGTTACAAGTTCCCTTAATTTGATTTTTGTCCTTGCAGAGGTAGCCATTCTCATAGTATAGTAATGAGATTTTATTATTATTTCTTCTCATTAGGATAGAGATGAGAAAAAAAATTGGCATTAGAACCCCCTTGCTTGAGCCAATTTACCCTAAATTTTTTCTTTAACATAAAGTTAAGCATAAAAAGTGATTAGGTACAACTATTGGTATTTGAAGGTAATTAGGTAGCCAGTAAAGGATTCGCCACTCCTGATAGAAGGAGATGATACCCACAACCTCTTGTTGGGATCATTACTCAGGAGTCTTTGGTAAGAGCAATTATGTGTCATGAAGAGATTCTTCAATGACACATAGAGTAATGAGATCCTCAAGAGAAGAACTAACATCATTTGGACTAGATCTGATATAGTCAGTCTAGTAGGAGTTGACACATAGCCCATACTTCAAACTAAGTCGGGTATAGGACGGTGAAGGGAAGAATTGCATGATAATTGACTATGGAAAGCTTCGTAAGTCAGATAATTAACTATCAAAGAGTTCGAGTGTTAACCAACTTACATTTCAGTAAATTGGCATTTTGAAACCCTTCATGATTTGCTTAGATTAAGAGTTAATTCAAGTTACCAAAATACTTGGGAACCTCCTTGCATAAAAGATCATATGAAAAACAAAGTTTGCATGACTATCATTTAAGCAAGCCACGATCGTGGCTTATAGGCCATGATTGTGACCGGCTTAATAATAAGTGGTACATAAGTGAGTTCTTCACTTATGTACATACAAATTTTCACCCAGAAACACACTCAATGGAGAGACTAAGGGTTTAGAAGAGTTTTAAAAGTTGAGAGGAGTGATCTTGAGATTTATTCATGCAATTTTAAGTAATTGTTGCATGAGATTAATTGCAAGTAACTTGGTCTTGATCTAACTCTCACTAGAGCATCTATTTGAACTCATATTGTTTGGTGCTCTAAATTTCCTTACACAGTGATTTTTCTTCATCTTTGCATGCTCTCTTGAGGACAAGGAAGGTGTTTGGTGTTTTCTACAACCCAAACAAGGAGAAGATTCAAGAAAGGAGGAGTATTTGCAAGGTACATATGATGTAATTTCATGTTCTTATAATCTATTTTATACATGCACATGGATTCTGGATTTTCTAGGGATGTCGTGGGGGTTGGAATTTTGATTCTGACACTGCTTATGCCTTGCCATATATGTGATGCATGGAACCGTAGCTCTTCAACAATGGTATCAAAGCTACTCATGCATGTAAAAGATGATCTATTGAACATGTGCAAACTATTTGTTGAGTTATGAATGACATGCATGTTGATTTTAAAAAAATTGCATAAATTATAAAAAAATGGTTTTTCTGGTTTATTTCAGAAAAATGTTTATAAGGTTTTATATTATATTTTTTCAAAGGAAAATGGAATTGAATGTCATTTTCTATTTTATTTAGAATTAATCTCCAGTCTATTCATATGTTGGTTTTTGGGAATTTCTGGAAAACAGAATGTATGTGCTGATTTTGAAATTTTGTAATAATTCTAGAATTATTTTCTAATTTTATTTCACAGAAATGTTTATAAGGTGTTATATTATGTTTTATTCAAAGGAAAATGCAATTTAATGTCATTTGCTATTTTATTATGATTTTAGTTTCATCATAATGCATGTATGAAGTTCTGGGAAATTCTTGAAATTTGATGAACAACATGCTTCTAAATTCAAAAATAATTTTAAAAAAAATATTTTTACAAAATTTCTTTATGAACATGCACATATGATGTTGCCACATGTATGAGATGCATGACACCTACTTTTGAATTGATTGATTATTTATTCTTGATTTTAGATGCATGCTAGTTGTGTTTGACAAGTGGTAGTGGACATACGATGTGTTGACTAATTCCACTTAGTTAATAAAGAAATCCTAGGAAGTAGAATTTGGATTTTTTTTATTAGGCACATTTAGAATGTGTATAAGACTCTGGAAATTTTCCAAAATTAATTAAAGTTGATTCAATTAATAGATCAAGTCAAAGTCAACACTGGTCAGCTTTTTGAAAGCTGATGGGGCGGACTTGTTTGATGACTTATGTGTATGTGTTTTGGTTATAAGACCTTTATGAGATAAGAAATGTATTATTTTGATGTTAGTAGTATGCTAAGTGCATGTGTTTGAAATTAGGGTTTTGGAAAATTTCCAGACATTGAATCGCTTTAGTGTCTAGTAGGTTAACCCATTTATCTTGATAATTTTAGCTGTTAAGATAATTTTTTTGGTTTGTGCCGAAATTATCTTGATAAATTTGAGATGACCTAGGGACGTTTTAGATGAATAATTGATGTTTAGGAATTTTGGAAACCTTAGGGATTAATTTAGAATTAATCCAAGTAGAGCATAGCATTTCTAGTGTGACTAAAAAAAGGGCATGTGTACTAGAATTAAATTGTTTCACTTGGACATCAAAATAATTGAATTTTAGGGTTCCTAATTGAATCACATTCACAATTCAAATTAACTAAGACTAACACTAATACCTGATTTAGTTTAAGAGTTGAATCGAATCACGAGCTTTAGATGCATAGTCAAGTCAACCTAAATTAAACCTCATTTGTGTGTTACATGCATTAGATATATTTTAACGATAGTTGTGGACATAGGCCCAATTTAATTGAGTTTTCCATAATATGTATATATATATATATATATACACACTCCTTGACCAAAATATTAAAACTTACACCTTCCATTGATATGGAAAAGACCATAATTCCGTTAGTGTTGGGTTGTTGGGCAAACCCAAGGCTGCTAAATGAATATGTTTAAACCATGAAAGATATATTTTCGGATTAATAGGTTAGTCATAACTAGAAGCATTGATTTGTTAGGCAAACCCAAGGTTAATGTTAATAGAGGCGAAGTTGGGTAGTATACATGGGATGTATACGCATCAAGAGTTGATAACCCAATGAGTGTGCTAAATCAACAATTGATGGCACAAGTCGATAGTTGCATAACTGAATGCAATGGGTATGAATGATACCTACCGATTGACCTAAGGTGGCTTGTTGGGCAAACCTAAGGTCATTCTGTTGGAACCCCGCCCTGGTGGATCACGTGTTCGACGTCCTACGTGACATCTGGACGCGCATTCCACGAGGGAGGAATTCCCCACCAGGTCAAACCTCAAACACGAATCCATTTCACTTACTTCCGAACCGATCTTGAAAATTTCACTCTCATTCTCCTCCTGAAATTTGAATTCTTAGAGCCCAAATTGAAATCCGATTCTTAAGCTAAAATGAAAATTTCACGTCTCTAGATTTTTTTTAACCAAAAATCACCTCAATCGGATCTCTCTAGATCAAAAAATCACCAAAGTATGGAAGCATGTTCAATATCTCCACCCAATTGTCCCAATTTGATTTAATCCATAACTTTCAACTTAATCCTGAAAGCTCTCTAGATTTTGCATGACGAGGTAGAGAATTTTCTTAGAAAACCAAAGCTTCGAAAATCAATTAAATCGGAGGTCAAACGAAAAAGTTACAAAAAAAGAGTGCAAGGAGGTTTGATTTAGAAAAGAAAAAAAGTCAGAAATAAATTAAATAAATATAAAATAAAATAAAATAATAATAATAATAATAAATTTCCTCGCGCTCGCAAGTGACTCGGCTCTTTTTCTTCTTCTTTTTTTTTGACATCTAAACTTTAAAAATTCATAACTTTTTGCACAAGATTCCAAAAATTGTAAATTTGGTATCAATAAAACGATAAAAGGAAGCTCTACAACTTCCATGAAGGATTCAAAAACTAATTTGTCCTCTAAGGGAGTCAAAAGCTACCTCAAAGTGACTGCCCAAATTAAAAAATATCCTACACAATAACAGAATTTTCAAAAATCATATCTTTCAACTAAATGGCCCAAAAATGTCACATTTTACATCAATGAAAAGATAAAAATATGATTTACAACTTTTATGAAGGATGTAAAAATCAATTTAGTCTCTAAAGAAGGTAAAAACTCTTTCAAAGCTACTGCCTATAAAAAGACAATTCAAACAGTAACTGAATTTTTCTAAGCCTCATAACTTCTTACTCCTAAACCCAAAAATGGCATATTATACATCAATGGAAAGAATAAAAGACAATCTACGTCTTTCATGAAGGATACAAAGATCAATTTAGGCTCTAAGGAAGTGAAAATCCCTTCCAAATATACTGCCTGGACAATTCCCTTTTCAACAGTAACAACATATAACTTCTTAATCCTAAGTCCAAAAGTGACATACTATATACCAATGGAAAGCTCTAAACATGACCTACAATCTTCAAGAAGATCTTCCAATCCAATTCAAACTCTAAGAGGGTCAAAACTTCAGTCAAAGTTTCTGCCCATTATGAAAATTTTGACAGCATCTCCCCTAAATTTTCACTAGTCAAAATCTTCAACCTTCAACCAATTTTCCAACACCTACACAACCACTTCTATATCCACATTCTTCAATCTCCCAAATCCAAACGCCTTACACAAAACTTCATCCTAAAGCTATGCAAAAATGCAACAACCACAAACCTACTCTTCTAGCCATTCTCAAACCATACAACAACACATTTTGATCAAACATATGCAAAATACAATAAAACCAAAATCTCTTTCATTTACATGAAAACATAAGTTATTACAAAGCTTTAGAGGGAATTTTAGCCCTAATCACATCAAAGTATCAAAAATAAAAAATACAAAGAATGGTTACATGAACCAAAACTTTTCTCCAAAATGCAATCTAAAGCCTTGTTTTCCAAAAGATGACTTCAAAAGTAAAATACATAGGAGTAATGCCTCAATCCCGATTTGGTTACTCATTTTCTCGCTCGTCGCCTGTGGAGGGAAAAATAGGGGGTAAGCTTGACGGCTTAGTGGGTAACAATTTAATAACTAAGAACAAGCAAGCAAAACTCTTTAACAATTATTTTCAAAGAAAACTTTATAATAATCTTTTTTTTTTTTTGCCATAAAGAAATCCCCATCATTTTCAATTGATCAAACATACACAAAATCAACATAGACAAAGCAATATCACATAAACACAAAGAAGATGGTTTGGGTGGATCCAAACAGAACGTACTACACATTCATGCGAAACGGTCATGTGTAATCGTAAACTTATGTGAGTACGTGAGGAGCTCCAATGCCACTAGCGGGCAGGCGGGAGAAGCCTATGAACAGATAAGTGCACTTGACTCTTAAGGGATCACCACAAACCCAAAGAATCATACATATCATATAATTCACATAATTCACACATGTTAGCCACAAATGGCTCTTACAAAATTTCACTTTCACATTCTTCCGAAATCCCGTTTTTCATTCTTTTTCACTCATCAAACAACTTTGTAAACTTTTCCACAATTTAATAACATACAAAAGACATATAATACAATCTCCAATCATCCGAAAAAGTAATACATGCAAAATTTGAAAGTTAAAGGAAAGTATTAAATGGCATTTATTGAAGGAAAATTAAGTAGCTTATTTACTCAATTATTAAAAAGTCACCTACCTTAAATCCTTTAGCTCTAGGCTTGATCAATTTGCCTTTCCTCTAACTCCACTTGCCTCTCTTGCCCTTCATCAAAACACAAAAATCCCAACATTACAAGGGATATCGAAATTGGGCAATTTAAGGTAATAAAAGCATGAAATTGATCCTATAAAACCTTACCCATACTTTTCCTAAGCTATTTGAACCAAAACCCATCAAAGATTCCAAAGGATTTCGAAAATAACTCACCTTAAAAGCCACCCACGAAATTTGATTTTTGCCTCTAATGGAAGATTAAACCTTCCTCTTCCTTTTTCCTTCTTGGAAAACCCTTAAAAACTTTCTTCTAAAGCAAGGAAAATGAAAAGCCCTAATTTTCTTCTTCTTCTTCTTCTTCTTTTCTCCATCGAAGGCTCTCCCTTTCTTTTCTTTGTAAATTTTGTAATCTCCTTTCACAAAGCCTAAGCAATTCGTTTCTTCCCTTCTCCCTTTTAAAAGAAAACTAAAATGACCTAAATACCCCTCCTTATAAGCCTTAAACCTTAACCACTTAAGTGATCTACCCAAATTGCCCTCATACCACCTTATTCCTTTAATTTCTAACAACATTTAAAACTCTAATTGAATCTTAATCCCTTTATTTAATTCCATCAACCTAAGCACTAAAACCTCAAATTATTTTAACCAAAAGAAAATAAGCAAACTAAACCTCAAAATAAAAATTAAACATGCTTATTCAATAAGAAAGAGGAATTGGGACCCAACAGTTATTTTCTTTTAAAATTGTAGTTTTAAGACTTCTATGTTTTTATGCCTATATAAGGCTATCTCATGCATAAATTGATATTTTATCATTATTATTGTTGAATTATAAACCTTTGAAAAGTTGTTTTCATCCTTGTTCTTAAGGGAATTCTTAAGTTAGGTTCTCTATTAGCTATAGATCTTATCTAACTTATTAGTGACAATCAACCATACGATGTTATCTGTCTAAATCCTTTCTTTTCTAGAGTGTGATGATTCATATTATTCTTTTATTTTTTTGGTTCAATTTCTTGGATTAACTTATTTTCAATAGAATGATCCTTAGTCATATCATATTGATATTGAATCTCATTAGTTCTATTAATGAGGGTTATATCATGGGAAGCATAAAATCTCTTAATTTCCTTTTTTTGAAAATCAAGAATATTTATGAGGTCTAATGGAGGATTTAAATTACACGCTTAGAAGATCAAAGGTTAAGATTTATTTAAGTTTTTGAAAATACCTAAAAAATTAGAGGTATTTGATGGTTCAAAATGCCTACACCAAATGGAGCCACCTTATATACTAATTAATAGCTCAAATTTATCAAATTGTAGTGTAAGTAATGGACCGATCAATATTGGCTACATAAAGCACAAAAAAGACCAAATTTTGTCCTTGTCAAGAAACACAACAATTTATCATTTGATTCATTAGATTAGCCAATTTTAATGGATGCGATCCGTTGATTTGTGCTATAAAAAGCATGCCAACCATCAAAGGGCATATGGAAGAGTGAAGAGTTAGAAATTCCTGCCAATGTGCTCTCTTAAGATAACTATCTCTAGTAACCTTGTCGTGACATATTTTATCATTAAAACACGTGATTTTTCTTTATTTATGTCACGTCATTTTTCATATGTCACTTAGTACTATAGATAGGTTATATGATCATTATTGACAATAAACTTAGTGGTGTTACAAAATTGAAAAGTACTTTAGTCAACACTTTAAAATGAAAGATCTCAAACAGCTAACATATTTTCTTGGATTATAAATTCATCATGATAATTCATGCTACTGTCTCTCTCAAACAAATTATCTTATGCAAGTATAAGAGACAACAAAATTGCTTCCACCCTAATTGATGGCAATGTTCATGTTTCACCAACTTATGAAAAACCTCTAGATGATCCTACATTATATTAAAAACTAGTAGGGAGTTTGATATACCTTATAATAGGGAGTCAGTTTTGACAATTACTCCAATTGCTCATTATATTGCAGTACTTCATATTCTGTACTATATTAAAGATACCATATTTGATTTTCATCATCCTTCTCCTTGGAACTTCTCACATATTCTAATGCTGATTGAACTAGAGATCCTATTGAATAACACTCTACTATTGAGTTTTGTTTCTTCTATAGTGATTCTCTTATCTTATGGAGAAGTAAAAAATAAACAATAATATCTTGCTCCAATATTGAAGTTGAATACTGAACTTTTACTTATACTACTTATTTACTCATATGATTATGGTGGCTATTATATGATATAAAAATTGAAGGCCCGTTAGTCACAACTATTTATCTTAATAATCATGGGGCGATTCAAATTGAATATATTGACATATTTCATGAGTGAACAGATATATTGAGAGTTACTGTCATTTTATTCTTCATTCTCTTCAGTAAGAAATTATTCTCTTATTTCTGTATCATCCTATGATCAGGCGACTAACATCTTCACAAAAGGTCAATGGTGAATTCAATTCAATAAAATTGTCAACAAACTTGGCTTCATTTTTACCATCTTGAGTTTGAGGGAAGGTGTTCATCACTATAGTAAGATATTATTAAAATATTATTGATTGCATAATAATGAAACAATATTATGTAAAATAGTAGACAATTAATGTATGTTGTTTCAATAATCAATGTAGAATATTTGGGCAACTAATTGTAAATAATCTTTTGATTATTTCCTTTATTACTATACTTAAAACTCTAGAGTAGAGTCCTTCTTATACATATTTCATACACAACTAAGTTTGTTGATAGGTTAGAGTAGGTTCAGGTGTAGCCTGAGGCTTGATTGGACTCAAAATTTGTGATCTAAGCTAGAATTTGAGCTTGGTCAAACTTATCTAGTCTCAAAACTTAATAGGATCATATTAGACCTAAAAATAAAAGGTGAAAGATTCTATTTTCATTTTCTTTATTTTCATTTTCTTTAAGTTATTATGCAAGAGAAACTTCAAAACTATTGATACCAAAATAGATTTTACTTTCAATTTAAGAGGTTTGAAGCAATCTTCCCCGTCTCATTGTATTTCTTACACTAAGTAATTTAGATAAAACTTTGTTCTTAAAATAACTACCAATAAAATTATTGGAGAATATTCTTAGAGATTCTTTGAGGCAAAAGTTGAAACTGTATTCTTGGGTTATGACTATTTTCAATTATTGTTCACCTATTAAAGAAGAGTCATTAAAATTATCTTTTAGAGGTTTGAAGGTTGGATGATGCCACAATAGAGAAGAGAGATACACGTAGAGATCATTAGGCTGCGAGAAGACAAGATATTCAATAAGGAAACAATGCTATTTTTCTTGGAATAAAAAGCATTGTTTATTTATGAAACAATGTTATTTTTGTTTCATAAATAAAACTATTTCTCCTTCAATGCCAATAAAAGATTTGAAGTAATAAAAAGAAAGTGCCTTGTAATATTTGAAGTAATAAAAAGGAAAGTGTCTTTTAGAGGACATTAAAGATGTACTACATCTTACGTCAATACTTCACGCATATAGAATATGTTGTTTTAGTTTGTAATCTTATAAACCAAATGGATGATGGAAGCAGATAGGGGTCTAATTTAAACCTTCTAAAACCCCGGCTCAAAACTAGGACCTTTCGATAGAGCTTTTGGTGGATTAAGAGAGCAGGAGGCAGGAGCTTTTGCTATGATGCAAATCACAACACTGAAGTGATGGCTTTGATACAATCTCCCCGTACGTGGATTTCAGATTTCCTGTCATGTCTAATCATATTTGCCCACCGATCACCAATTTGCGTTAGTCCAAACATGATCTCTTGCTGCGGTTGGTTTATACGATTATCATAAAAAGGTAATCAGCAATTTTCTAACATCCCACTCTTTAAAATAAGCGCAGGATTAATACACCATAAGGAAAAGCTCAACCCTCGTCCTACCTATTTACCTAGATGGCACAAATAATATGCTCTTATGGTTGAAGCACTTGGGTGAAAATCGGGATCATGCTACCCTGACAGGGACATTCTTTTATTGTAAGCTTAGCCCATTGCTTGTCATTGACAGGTCTGGCTCGAAACTGTTCGTCAAATTGGCGGACACTGACGACGACAACCATCGGAAAATGACTCTTATCGTACTTGAAATGGGTTAATACGGTTTGCTTGCTCTCCTCAATTGCATGGACATTTGTTACTCCTTTAACATTTCCCATCTCCATGTCAACAAGCTGTCCCTGTCAACCTCTCTGGAATAACAAAAGTAGAGCGAGGGAGTCACGCTTCCGCCTTCTCTTCTACAGTTAACGTTGTTTTCACTTAACTTTTGCATTGTTGATGGACTCATGGACAGAAAGCGAGAGAGAGCAGAGATATGTGTGTTAATAAGCGCAGAAATAGACTCAAAAGCGAAGGCATAGAGGCAGAGGGGATAGTAAGTCATTAGAAAGACCTCGAAAATCGAGCGCGCATTGGGATCGACAGTGAGAGTATATGTATATGTTGGCGAATTAGTGTCAGCGTTAGGTTTTATGATTTTCCCTCTCCCTTCTCCATTCACGGTTCTTGGTGGTCTCCGTTTGCCATTCCAATCCAAACACGTAAGCCACATCACTTTCTTTCCAGAGGCCCAATTTATTTTAAGAAAATTAGTTCAAAAAAAGCACCATGTAGCAATACTGGTCTCCGATGGACAAGACCTAAACCTGCAGATAGTGATCTATACTTGTCTTTCTTGTTTTCTCCTACAAATCTGAGAGACCATATCTCTGTATCTCTCCAGCTTGCTTGCCTGCCTGCAATCTTGCGTAACAATCATGCAAGCTCATTCCTCTTCTTGCGTCTCCTCCGGCGGAAGTGCCTTTTTAGAAGGCGATCATGAGCAAGAATATGAAGATTCCCTCTTTCTTTCTCTAGGCCCTCCTGGACAATACAGCAATACAATCTCTACTTATCATCATCTCTCCTCGAACCAGCTTCAGAATGATGTTCACAGAGACCCTGTTAAAGGGAATGGTGCAACTATTGCTCTTCATCTCCGTCCTTCAGAACCTGGAGCTACCACAAGCAACCACAATCACATTGATCCTCAGCTAGCTAAAGGACAGTACTGGATTCCTTCCCCCGCACAAATACTTGTCTGCCCGACACAGTTTCCTTGCACTGTCTGCAACAAGACTTTCAATAGATACAACAACATGCAGGTCTCTCAATGATTATCATCGACCTCTTTCATTTTGAGAATTCTCCTTTTTTAACGCACTATCATAACGTCTTCCAACTCTGGAAACACACATATCTTCATTGTTAAAAAGCACCCAAGTGTGTAACTTCTATCTTTACATTTTTTGGGTAATAAGTTTGGACTTCTGTATTTTTTTTAGTTTGATATTTTTAAGTACATCTTTTTTTGTTAATTCTTATTATCCGCCTTTTATGTTGTTACTGGAACCCTAGATGCACATGTGGGGACATGGTTCACAATATCGAAAGGGACCGGAGTCGCTAAGAGGAACAAAACCAGCATCTTCTTTGCTAAGATTGCCTTGCTATTGCTGCGCTGAGGGCTGTAAGAACAACGTAGAGCACCCAGGATCGAAGCCATTGAAGGATTTCAGGACCTTACAGACACATTACAAGAGAAAGCACGGAGTGAAACCATTTGAATGTAGAAGATGTGGGAAGCCATTTGCAGTTCGAGGTGATTGGAGAACACACGAGAAAAATTGTGGTAAGCTTTGGTTTTGCATTTGTGGATCTGATTTTAAACATAAGAGATCTCTAAAGGATCATGTTCGTGCATTTGGAGATGGCCACGCTCCTCATACAATCGAGATATGTGAAGTTGAAAAAGAAGAATACGATGACTATGATAATAGTTGGAACAAAAATGACAATCTATTAAATGACAATTGAGATGGTCATGGTACTGTATTCTTCTAGTTAGTTAATGCGTGTCTATAATATGTATGAGAGAGAGTGGAGTAAGAGAGGATGAAGACAAAGAGTACAGTGAAAACCAAGTTTTCTATGCATTATAGTATTTAATGCTGGAAGTGCTAGTTTGATTGTCTAATTAAAGAATCTCTCTTTTGAAACTTTTCATGCGGTTAATAAATGTGCGAGTGAGAAGGTGGTCGAGTAAGTAAATTCAGCAGTGACTGCTGATAAAAGCAGACAAGCAGACATGCACAGCAGAGTCACAGATTCTACTGTTCATAGCTTTGCATTTTGCCATGGACATCATTTACTCTCTAAAATCTCTCTTTATGAAAAATTTACATATATATCACTCTGAGAAAGAGACAGATGGGTCATTGTCTCTGAGCTTCGACTACCACTACAAACACTTTGATCGAGCCCTATATGTCAGAGACGAGTGAGTGAAAGAAAGCGACGAGGAGCGCTAAGGGACCACTGCATTTTTACTGTTTTTGGGGTTTCACCCAAAGAAGTGCCTTTCCAGCTTTTCACACCAACTACAAAGCTATACTAGTATAAATTTTCAGCCCGTCTGATATTTACCATTTTCAGCCATCATACTTTGTAATCATCTGCCAATCTTTTATCCTGGCCTTTATCCCCTTTGTTCGCATCTCAATTTTTACAAAGTCTCTGCTTTCATTCACAAATCCTGTATAACAAAATTAGCTGCACTTGCTTAGCTGTATGGCCATTAAAATGCCAGCTAGCTGCTGTTAGTTGGCCATGGCTTGGTGCAGCCAGGTCTTATCCTGGAAGTCATGCATGGTTGTCAAACTAAGTAGACAACGAGAAATATGATTGTCAAATTAAATCAAAATGATGTGTTATAGACAACTTTGATGCACGTCAGTTCTAGTACAATTAGATATGGATGACCAACGGGGTATTTATGGATACTAAGGAAACTAACTAGATGACTAAAGTGTAATATCCAAGGCATCTAAATCTAATTGAACCACACTTAGGGCTGAGCAGAAGCTGCTCAAATGTCTAATTGAACCACACCTTTGCTGGTCGTGAGACACCTCTAACTACACCTTTCTTATTTTGCATGTCGGCTGTGGATCATGTACTATTATATATAATCCTTTCAGCCGTTTCTTGTAATTTAATCGAGTAATGACATTGATTGTACGAGAATTGTTTGGACTATTCAAGGTACTGTAGCACATGAAATCTTTCATTCCGATTACGGTGTTCTAACCTTATTTTATTAAATCTCATCCACATATTTACTCGTCACATATTTATATATAGAACTCACATAAAAAATGAAAAAAAATTAGTGAAATATGATAAAAATATCATAATTGAAACAAATGATCTATTCCTTATCGTGAAGGTAATAGAAGTGCAGACTGGCTCGCGCACTTTACCAGACAATTTTTCCTAGGATTTACTAGTTTTCAGCACCCTCTGAGGGGCTGCCTTCCTCTCCTAGAAGAGGATGTGTCGGGGGTCAGGCACCCACGACCTAACAAGTAATCTGTCTTGTTTTTTTTTTATTTCTTTACAAAAAAAAAAAGATCTATTCCCTCAAGATAGGGGTCCAAATGTACCATAATTAATTAAAATAACATCATTTAACATATTTACTTTTATAGCGGAATAAAACCCAATTACTTAAAAAGTATTTTAAATTTAGCAGTTATTATTTATATCAAAGTTATTAAATACCATTATTCAAAATAATGATCATATCTAAAATTTCCTCCTAATTTTAGCTGTAAAAATAAGATTTGACTCTATGTTATTGTTTTGTAGAACACTAAATCTATTGGCATTCATCAAGTTGGACTCTTAATTACACAATGAATGTGATGCATTTGATCAAATATTTTGTTAATCTTAGAATTAGATCCACCTCATTTAATCTAAAATAATAAACTTAAAAATTAAAGGGCTTGAATTTTGGAAATCATTTTATGAATTAAAATAATAAACTTAAAAATTAAAGGGCTTGAATTTTGAAAATTATTTTATGAATGAAGTTTGAATTTTAAAAGAAAGAAAAATATTAAGCTCCAAGTTTGAATTATATAAAACATTTAAAAAGTTGAGTCTAACCCAATATTCATATATCAATGTGTTATTTAGATCTTATCAAAATTTGAATTTTAATAATTACGAATGTACTTTATTTTACGAATTATAATTATTATTTTTCATATATTATTATATGTATTATATTTTATTTCAAAATAAATCAATTTTATTTTCAAATAATAAAAATTGAAAAATATGTGTTTATAGGGTGGACCTAAATTGATTTTTTTAATAATAAATCAAATTTAAATTTAAAAATGATATCCATTTTTGGATCATGTTAAATATTGATATAAAATTTTCAAATTTTTTATTGAACTTTATTTAAACTCAATTCAACTTAACTCATGTGCATGTCTACTAAAAATATGCTTAAAGATTTGGGTTAGACAAGAAACAAGTTAAAAATCAATGAGAGTATAAAACCATATCAAAGCCTATTTCACCTTCTCTTCTTCTTATTACTCTCATTTCTTCTAATTAATTTTCTTGTTCTATTCACAATCTTTTTTCCTCTACTCTCCTCTTTCTTCCTCTTCTCGGGTTTTTTTCCCCATGGTCATTTAATCTCTTTGATTTTTCTTGCTGCTAATATAGTGCATTTCCCTTCTTTGATAATTGATCTTTTTATTCGCCTTTTTTTGCCCAATAAAACTATTTTTTTTTACTATTTCTGGGATGACTTCTCCCAGTTTTAGAAGCCCCTCTAAAGATAATCTCAGCATAATCATTTTCATCTCTTTTACCAAACCAAGCAATTTTTAGCCTTGTTTAACCTATAAATCCTTTACCTTATAGTTATCACTCCTCACTAACTTTATATATGGGATCACTCTCATAGGTCTCCAGCTTGTAATGGCAAGAAATGTTTAGTGTCAATTAGTTGAGGACCTCTTAGGTCAAATTATTCTACATTCATCTAACTCAATACGAAGAAGGTAATATAATTACTCCATCATTAGAAGTACTCAAGTTAGGAGCATTGAAATAGTCCAACTCTTTAATTAGTTTTTTCATTAACAAAAGACCAATTTTTCTTTCAATGTTCTATAAGAATTTGAAGAACTAGAAGAGAACATGATTGGAGGAAGTTTTGATCAACAAACATGGTCTATTTATTTTTATATTAAACTTTAAACAAGGGATAAGTAAGGTGCTATAGTTGAGTCCTTAATAACTAATCAACAAGCCTATATTTCTCTAAAAATGGATACTTGGCTAAGATATGAAAAAGATAAACATAGAATATGTCACAATCTATATTAATTTTTATAATATTTTATTGGATTATTGCCTGAAAATGAGTTTGAGTTGCATGGCCTACTTTATAGAAAGCCTATGTGCTTAGATGAAACTTCTATAGGAATGAAACACTTAGGATATTCTAAGATTTATGTGGAGGTGAGGATAGACTAGGAGCTTTCCAATTCAATTCCTATCCTGAAGCTTAATGAGGATGATAAGATGGTGAGGGTCATGTTAATGGTAAGTTAAATATGAACTAACTTTGGCACAACAAAAGAAGTAATAGAAACCAACAGGTATAACAATTCAAAGAGTGGATTATGAGGAGGTCATAGGAGTTGAAGTTAAGGAGTAAGAGGCCTAGGGAATTGCTGGAATTACTGCTTCTTTTGAGGCTTAACCACTCTCAGTACGTGCGGAAATTATTAGGAGTGGAGATGAAAGAACTGTATCATAACCAGTGCCAGGCACAACACCAACATTCTTATCAAACAATACAGAACATAACCCTTTAAGGAGAAGAATAGGTAAAGAAACAATAAGAGAGAATTCACATACTAGTTTCACTTAGGAGAAAGAGATGGCTTAAGAAATTGCTCAAATGACACCATTCTTATAGGAATCCCCCTATAATAACATGTTCTTAACTAATTCTATACAAAGTGAGACAAAATTCACTCAAGCCAAAAGAGAGAAGTCAGAAAGGAAAACAAAAACAAGGGCCTCAATTAGTAGCCAAAACCTCCTCCAATTTTTATTATCGCATAGAACATAAAAGGGCTAAATTGTCCTAAAAAGCAGCAAGTGATTTATGAGTTCTTGAGCATCGGGAAACCATTTATAGCAGGCCTCATAGAAACTAAAAAAAAATGAAATTTTTATAATAGAAGGCTTTGGTTTTTGAAGAAATAATGGATCATTATTTCCAAAAATTATTAATCAAGCTTAGGCCTAACTAGAGGCTTGATCAATTTTGAAATATACAGCCAAGACCCAAATTCGATTGGGCTTAGGCCATGTCTTTTTTAATTTTATATTATTTTATGATTTTAAAAATTAAATATTTTTAATAAAAGATTTCATCTAAACTTCAAATAATTGAAACTAAAAATAATATGTAGCACAAATATTACTTATTTATTAAATAATCTATAAATAATACAAATATCATCATTGATTATTTATATTAATAAAATTTGCCTTGTAAAATTTGAATATATAATAAAAATACATTGTATCAATTATTAAATATGCTTTTTAAAATAAACAAGATTGTTTAAAAATTTTATAACATACTTTGTTATCCTAAAACTCATTTTTATATAAAAAAAGTTAATATATGTTGTTTTAAATGAAAAAGTGTTTTGTAACTCGTTCATTTTTCTAAAGAAGCCTAATAATATAGTCTTGAAAGTTCTAAATCGCTTAAATCATCTCAATTTTAATAAGAAATCCATATTCATTTTATTTTTATTAAATTAATTTTGCTAATTTCAATGTCTTGTTTTTGAAAAAAATAATGGAAATATATTTGCTTGATTTTTTAAAATTAATTTCTCTTTAAAATATTACCTTTTTTTAATTATTAATCACTATTCACTTATCCGAGTCTAGCGGTAAAATAGTGCTTGGTTCATTCAAAACATGAAAGAATAATATTAATTCATAAGTTTGGCTACGTGACAACTATCACGAGACTATTATCAAAATCATTTTATTTTCAAAACAAAAAAGTATCATATTGTTATTATTATCCAAATGAAAAAAAAGATATAAAAAGGAATTATCAATTATATCTAGAGACTAAAGTTGACATAACAAGTAGAGGTAACAATATAAATTTTTCTTTGTTAACCTACATAAAACCACATAAGTAAAGATTTAGATCTTCAATTGTAAGAACCAAAATAATCAAATGAAAAGAAGTAAATCAAGAAGTAGAGATTAAAGAAAACAAATCCATAGTAAAGGAAAAGGCCTAGATAATCATTATAATCAAGATCATCAATAGTTTACACCATCTCATATACATGTAGAAACATTATTATGTAAACTATAATTGATTATGCAATAATTGTATTAAATGAATATTCAACACATGATAATTAACAATTAAATATACTTTTGTTATTGAATATTTGTTCAAAGAAATTTTCAATTAAAATATTGGTCAATATAAGACAAAAAGACAAAGAAAGATAATATAATATATGATTCTTAAAACTATTAAGGTAAACAATACTAACATATTATAAAGAACAGAGTTTAACCTTTTTTTTTCAAAAAAGAGAATATAGTTTACCTTAAATATTTTCACCATCTAACTAATTTCAATCATACATAAAATCTTCCACAGTATTAAGATTAAGTTAATTATGATAAGGATTAACTATCTGACATTCAGTACTAAAAGTATGATCTAAGCAATAGTAGATATTGGAATTACTAAGAGGTCTCATGCAATTTCTTGTATGATCATAAAATTACTTCCATGTGTTTTCCACCGTACCAATGTATTGAACTGCATATTTTCAACTTTGGTCACAACACTTGCATCTAAATAGGTGTCTAACTTGATCCTACTGTAAATTAATTATGCAAATTTAAGACTCACACCAGTCTTATGAACTCCAAATGAAGCTGAAGCTAATGTCAACTATAACATATTCTTTAGCCTTATCACCTACAACTTTTGATAATAGAAATGTAACTCCATCTTATATCTTGGTTCTAACATAGAAATGACAACCATAATTTTCTGATCATATACCAATAATAATTGACTTTCTCTATCATTTTCTTTGTCATGACCTAGAGAACTCATTGAAATCAAATATCTAACCAGATAAAGCTCGTTTGATCTTGCACAAGCTGCTAAAGCAAATGTGCAAATTTGATTATCTTGTTCTTGAGAACAACTCAATAGCAATATAAAATATATCCAACTTTACACAAAGTGTTTTAACCAACTCCCATTTCTCTTTTGTTGACAAAAAAAAATAGTGAAAATATCTTTGTCTCAATTTACAAAACATCTCAAAATGTTTGGTTGTTGGCTCCAATATCTTGAAATTTGAATTTCATCTAGTAGGACAATTCAAAAGTAACTTTTTTGCACAAATAATGTTTAGTTATTGTGTAATTTCTTAAATTTTTTTTACTCATTTGGGTGTTGCATTCCAATACACTACCTATTCTGAATCAACTCTACCATTTCCTTTATTATGTCAAACTTGTCACTCGTAATCAAAGTCACATATATATAAAACAACAAATATAGAATAACCTTCCCCCAATCAATAGGCTTTTAACTCATAACTTGTTTTTTATTTTATTTTTTTATCATAGCATCATTATGCTACAATTATTAAAAGTTATGGTTAAGAGCTTGGTGTTAACATTTTAATCCATTAAGCAATCTACCAACATAGTTGTCAACCTTTTAGCAGTACCTGATGCCAACACATAAATAAACCTACCATTTAAAATATGAACAGATATCAGTTATAATATAATTAATAAATAAATGATAAAAATATTAAAATATAATTTACCTTAGTATTTGACTACATATAATCCATTTTTTATCAGTATAGTGTGTTATCACCACCATATAGCCCTTATTTTAGTTGTCATTTGTTAATTTTTTTATGGCTACCATTTTGTGAATACTTAATAACATCTTCAATATGTCTTCCTTTTGATCACCGTAAATCTTGAAAGTGTCTTTCTTCATGACATTATAAGTTGGGATCTTAAAGGTCAATTAGAGTGAGGTGAGCACCATTCTTAAGTTTTTTCCATAAACAATAAATAGTAGTTCATCATCAATGATCATCTTAGCTATCAAAAGCTTTGTTTTTTTGCTATCATAAATTGTGACAATCATTTACTCTTCACTCTCTTAAGGTTAGGGGAAAAATGTTTATCTTTTGATATGATCTTCTTTTTGTTACACAACTCTATATGTCTCTTTAAATGAGAGATTCCACCTTTAGAAATCTTGGTCAATGTCTTATGACAATACTTCCATTTAGCACTTTTTACTTTATCTCTTAACATTGTCTTATTGAAGTGATTCTAAACATAGCTTACAAATGAACCTATTCCTTTAGCCTAAATCATTTCTTTACTTATTGTTGAATTGGGTCTCTCTAATGGTATAGTATCTAGTACCAAATTATAACTCTCCATTAAAGGAATATATTTGTCCATATGAAATAATTAATATATATAATCATATAAATTATTCATGGATATTTACATGAATATATATACTTTAAAGAATGTTTAACATGTACACATGCTAAATTTAATGAGCATTTACACTTTTCAGAATACAAAAAGGGCATAGAAAGATTAACCCTATAAAGAAAATAGGGAGACTAGATGTACGTTACCTTAGATGTTGTATTCCATAAGGATGTGGCATATTATCCTTATCCATAATCTCCACTTTAAAGGGAAACTATAAATAAATTGTAGAGTTAAAGCCTTTATGCATTAGAAAATAAAACAATTCTTTTTAAAAACTAAACTATAAGAGTCATGCAATATTGTAAATATATGTATTTAAAGTACTTACATTCCACAAGCATACAAGTTTATTATCTAATACTAAGTTAAGCTATAATAAAAAGAGATACATAGTTTTCTTTGGAAATCCAACCTAAAAATTTCAACATTAAGTTTAAAATATGATAAACTAATGTTCCAAGAGATAAGATTAGCTACTACAATGTATAAATCTCCTAATAGTGAGGTAGAATAAAAAATAATTATAACGGTAACTGCCACGGATGTGAATTCTATAAATTATATAAGTTTTAATGTTCAAGTTTAACATGAGAAACTTGTGGCATAAACAAGCCTCTTTCTTATATATAAACAAGTAACCACAACTTTGACATGAACATAATGGATTTCTTATTGTCATGCCATCATTTGTACAAGACCATGTTCATATTTTAAATTTAAAACCTTCCCACTAAGTCTTTGATATGATCACACCTAAGAAGTTATAATTTTGTTTTCTTAGGAGCAAAAAAAAAGAAAAGAAATAGAAACAATTAATTACCTTCTGAATTTCTAATTAGAAGTAACAATCATAATCAAAAGTGAAAAGTGGGTACCATTATTTATACCCAATTTGACAATTCCTCTTTTATTTTCCTTTTGAGATTTAGCTGGTGGATTAGGAGCATATAAAGAGGAGTAGTTAAGGGCCTCGAAGTTATTGAGCAGAGTTTTAGATGATGAAGGTTGGAGTAGACTTAAAATTTGGATTTGAGAGGTTATAGGAAGCTCTCTTCTCAAAGAAGGTTGAAGTAGGTCTTTTTTTTTTCAATTATGCCATAGTAATGCATCAATAATGTTCTCCAAAATGAGGTCATTTTGGTTTGCATAAAATGATGTTGTTTTACATAAGAGCTGAAGAGATGGTTCAGAATTTGGGCTAGGCCAAACCAGTAGTGTTGGGCACCAGTTTCGGAACCCAACTCTTGCTCTGATCCACAACTGTTGGGCACCGGTTCCAGAACCCAACATTCGGAGTCATAAAACGTGTGCCTATGCTTCTTACCATGTATGGTTATTCCAATTAACCTTCATTAGTCATTCTCGATTCATCTTCATTCTCTAATACCGTAAGCCTCGGGCCCTATTTTTTGAATTATTCTTATACTAAAGAAAATGTTCTATGTTCAACTTCCATCTAGATATTGAAAATTTTAGAGGCTGAACTAGAATTCAATCTCTTCATAAAATTTGTAAACCTACGTCTCTAGTTTACTCCACAATGGAAATCATCTCAGTTGGAACCCTACAGATCTAGATATATTCAAAATGCCGAAGCATGTTCAGTAAAATAACATTAGTTCATACTATTCCAACAGATTCCTTTACTTTCCTTTAATCAAAACCTTTTTCCAATCAATTTGGAATACTGCCAATTTTTTTGGAGAGATAGCACAATGTGTGTTGGGATCTATTGTCTCAAGGATCACTTCGTTTAGAGGTCGGATAACAAAGCTTGATCGAACAAGGTTCTGTCCTCAATCATATTGAACCTATTTCGGGACAAATGGCATAACTTGTTCTAGGGATATCAGATCAAGGTCATTCTTGAAGGGTTCGAAAGAGGACTTCAATATATACATCTTTCATGTAGACCTCGAAGACAAATTTGATCGTCTGCAGGGTTAAAAATGTGATCAAACGATAGGGTCAGATGAATAGTGCACCAGACGATATGACATCATTATCAGACGATATGACGTCACCAGACGAAGCGTCCTCACCAAACGATAAGTTCTCACCAGATAAAGCATCCTTACTAGACGATACGTCCTCAACAGACGAAGTGTCCTCACCAGATGATACGTCCTTAATAGATGAAACATTCTCACCAGACGATATGTCCTCACTAGACAACACGTCATCACCAAATGATACGTCTTCACCAAACGAAGCATCCTCACTAAACGATCTGTCCTCATTAGAAGATGCATCCTCATCAGACGATATGCCATCACTAGATGACATGTCATCACCAGTTGATACGTCATTACTAGACGATGCGTCCTCACCAAACGATGAGTCCTTACCAAACAACACGTCATCCCCAGACGATACGTCCTATACTCTTGAGCATCTCCAGTTATAAGGACCATAACTTTTGACTCTGATATCTAATAATTTCATACTTTATAGCATTTGAAAACTAGAAAGACAAGTTACAACTTCCATGAAGACAACTTTCAAATTCATCCTAGATCAATCCAAATTTTTCTGTAAAGACAAAACATGAATTTTACCCTTATGGAAGACTTGAAATTTTGCACTATGCAAACTTGGAATGTTCTTAGCATAACCATTCAGCTACCAAAATGATTTCATTAAAATCTCAAATCTCAACTCATTTGTCTCATCACCTTGAAATACATCTGATCAGTCATAATTCCTATCTTCCTTCTCGTAACATCTCACTTGTGCATTCATATATATATATATCAACGATTTATGTTCCAAAATCATTATCTTAAGTTGATTTCTTCTTCATGTATATCTAATTTTAACTCACATAATCTATAAACCATTCACATTTTGTTAACATCAAAAGAATAAAGTTTTACAAATCTTTAATGACATTTCAATCCACATTACATCATCATCTCAAAATCTCAAATTACAAAAGGTCCTTGAACAAACAAACTTCTTGCTTTCCCAAAGTCAACTCAAACTACAAAATAAACAAATTTGGAGAAATGCCCTTAGGCTCTTGATCACTTGGTCTCTTAGCTATCACTTGAAGATGGGATAAAAGGGTGGTGAGCTTGAAAGCTCGGGGGTAATAAGCATAAACAAAATCGTTGAAATGTTCATTTGTCTTATAAAAGTCATAGTGAATTTATAAAACTCTTTGTTCTTAAATTCTCAGCCAATTTCACGATCTTTTTGCTCAAAACTTATAGTTAAAAATGTCCTTACGTCAACATAACAAAGTACATTTAACCATCACTGTAGAACACTCAAGTTATGCAACAAACTTAACAATTCAATTATGCAATGTACAAACAAATGGCTCGAGAGTTCTATGGAACGAAATGGAGAAACTAAAATTTACATCGTGAACAAAACGAGTCTGATTTATCAAAATCTTGTGGCCTCAAGCGAGCAGCTGGGAGAAGGCCATGGGTTAACGTGTGTTGGAACCCCTCCCCATGAGTAGCATGCCCGACGTCCTATGTGACATCTGGACGCGCATCTCACGAGGGAGGAATTCCTCATCACGAAAGAAACCTCAAATCGAACTTATTTTAACGTCATCCGAACAAAACTTGATAAGTTCACCCTAATTATCACCC
>JANJEY010000003.1:35385579-35400912 GCA_024703695.1 Erythroxylum cataractarum
TTTAATGGCATTCCAAGCCACATTACATCATCGTCTCAAAATCTCAAATTACAAAAGGTTCTTGAACAAACAAACTTCTTGCTTTCCCAAAATCAACTCAAACTATAAAATAAGCAAATTTGGAGAAATGCCCTTAGACTCTTGATCACTTGGTCTCTTAGCTATCACCTGAAGATGGGATACAAAGGGGTGAGCTTGAAAGCTCGAGGGTAACAAGTTTATAACAAAGAATAAGCAAAATCGTTGAAATGTTCATTTGTCTTATAAAAGTCATAATGAATTTATAAAACACTTTGTTCTAAAATTCTCAGTCAATTTCACGATCTATTTGCTCAAAACTTATAGTTAAAAATGTCCTCACCTCAATATAGCAAAGTACATTTAACCATTACTGTAGAACACTCAAGTTATCCAACAAACTTGACAATTCAATGATGCAATGTATAAATAAATGGCTCAAGAGTTTCGTGGAACGAAATGGAGAAACTGAAGTTTACACCATGAACAAAACGAGTCTGATTTTTCAGGATCTTGTGGCCTCAAACAGACAGCTGAGATAAGGTTATGGGTCAACGTGCACGTGACTAACAAAACGGGTTCCTCTCTTGCCTAAACAAAAGCACATATTCATGCCAAATCATTTGCTCATGTATTCATACTTTTATACTTTCACATATTCATTCATACAAAATGCCATGACATGTTTCAAGGCATAACATGAATATTTCAAAATCATTTTCTATTTTATAATCAAAATTCATGCACCAACATGTAACAATTTCTCATATCACTTAAAACATTAAAAGCAACATTTATGAAGTAATTGAAATCATTTTACTTTCTTGATTTGTAGAAATGTTAATGGCTTATAACTCTATTATAAACATGTAACCCACCTTAATTTCCTTGCTTATAGACTTGCTCAAAATGTATCTACTCTTGCTTCTCTTGTCTTTCTTGATTTTCTTCTACAATAACAAAAATCTCACTCAATAGGGTTTTTAATTGACAATTCCATAAAGCACAATCATTAAAATTGGTGTTAGAATACTTAAACCCATGCATTTTTTAAACTCCATAAACTAAAATTCTTTAAAAAATCCTAAAAGATTTGGGTGATCTCACCTTGGTTCTTCACCAAATGAAGAGATCTTTGGTTCAAATGAATGCTCTTCTCTTCCTCTACCTTTTTCTCTTCTTGAACCACTTCAAAATCTCTCTCAAAAGCTAAAAAATGAAGAAACCCTAGCTTAACTCTCTTCTTTTCTCTCTACCACTGAAATCTCTCTTCTTTCTCTCTTTGATTTGTTATTTCTCTTCCTCTCTCCAATTCACATTTTTTTCTTCTTCTTCTTAAACAAGACCAAATTTTGGTCTTGTCCTTTCAAAAATACCCCTCCTCTCCTTTGGATTTCCTATTTTGCCCCTTCTTTCATTTACCTCCTAAGTCCTTTATGTTAGGTCTAAGCCTAACAAGTAGCCCTGAGCCTAAGCTTGACTTAAGGTTTAAAATTAAAAATAACTCGAGCTTAATGCAATGCCTGGTCAAGTTAGACTGGATTTGTTAAATTTATGTTGGGTCGAGCTAGGCTTGGGAAAAATTTCAAACCTATATCTAACCACCAACTTAATATAATAGCTACATTATAGTAGCCTATGAGTCCTCCAAAGTTAAAATTACTTAACTAGTCTCCTAAAACCAATTTGTGACACACTTCTTCTTTTGCCTAATCCTACAAATATTTTTATTACCTTTATTTGTACAACTAACTTGGAATTCTATATACTCTTTATCACAAATTAATTTTAAAGGGGAGTGGAAGTTTGGATGTGGATTATACTAAGGGACTTTCACACCTTATTCTCCTCAAAATCTAAGAGGGTAAACACAATCTAAGGAGCCCCAATAAGGACTTTAGGAAAAGCATCAGTGGTTTATGCCTTATAGACTTGAGCTTCTAGATAAATCTATTCACTAAGAGCAATAACCAATATGGAAAATGGTTAATAAGGAAAAAGTTGGATAGACCTTTAGTGAACTATGCTTTTAATGCAAATTTTCTGAGAATAAGTTATCATTCATTAACTGACTCATCTTATACGACTCTCCAATTAAAATATATGATTTAAAAATATTTGAGTTAGATTCATTTTCTAACCAAAATGTTTTTGATTGGTATATAAACATTGTAGATTGAAAATTCGTAAGGAAGTTATGAGAACCTACAAATATGTCCATTAGAAACACTAACCTCTAGCAATAACTCTTTGGCAATGTCTCCTCAAGAAAGAGACTTACCTTGATCGACCAAAGACTTTTCTTTTGTAAAGAATTTGAACTTATACCTATCATTAAATCATAGTTTAAGGTATCTCTACATAAGAAAAAAACACATTCCTTACCATTTTTTGAATAAAAGACTAAAAACTTCTTTTTTTGATCATGTGTTCTCTTACGAGGCTTTTACACTTTAATTCTTATGATATGTCTAGAATTTAAATTGTACCGCCTAAAAAGGTTTCATATAGGCCTTATTTGATTTTAAGATGGCATATTAATAGGAAGCCTGATATTAAATACTAGGAATGATGATGCTATTGACCCCAACGTCAAACTTGTATCTCTTAACTACTCGATACAAAAATCATTAAGTGGCAACCTCAAGCTATAATTATTTTTTTCTTGCTAAGCATCTTTATCTTTATGCATGGAAAATCACATTCTCTAGTAGGTTTGTGGCTTTTTATTCATTAATGGGAAAAGGGATATTATACTATAATTTGATATCGTCAAGGTTCACCATAAACTTAAACCTGTATTTTTTAGCCTCAAAGTCCTTACTCAAAAGTCATTGGCCATATATCTACATCTATAGGCCATTGTATTACCTTTAACTCAGTGAGTTAGACCCTGTTTCTGGAGCCCAACATCGGATAGGGGATCACGAAGCTTGAGCATGGAGGAAGGCTTAGAATTTGGAACTTAAAAGAAAAAATCCTTTGGAAGAAAAGGCGGGCTTCTGCGAACACTCGCGAGAAAATCCGTTGGACCTTTCAGGAAATTTATGCCATGACGAATGATTTAACTTTCGCCGCGGTGAACCTGCAATTGTATTTTCGCCGTGACGAACTCACCACACCAACGAAAATAAAAAGCTTCTATTAATTACACCCCGACGAACTCTTGGCTTCGCAGAACCCACAACCCAAAACTACCTACTATACTAAATACAAACATAAATTCCTTTAACCAAATCTATCAATTCAACCTAAAAACAAAATGGTTATGAACCTAACCACAAACAAGTTCTCAAAATCTTAATCTCATTTCTAAAACAAAATACATTGTGAAGACAAGAAAATCGTTGACATCCCAAATATATTTCATTTATAACAAAAAACAAATGTTTTACAAAGCTTTAATGGCATTTCAATCCAGAATACATCAGTTGAGTTTGAGAACTGAAAATATAAAATACATTAGAACTAGCAGAACTTGAAATGCGGCTAAAGCCTTGTGATTACAAAAACAAAAATCTAAAATCAATAGGAATTCTAATTTGAGAACCCTAAAAAAATACATTCACTAAAATGGTTTTGGGGTACTTAACCCCATGCATTTCCCCAAACTTCATGAACCAAAACCCTTTTTCCTATATCCAACTCTTCAGGTCAATTTTCCATCATCATTCTGATTAAGTAAATGACAAAATTTGAAAACACTTTCTTCTAGAAAAATGTTTCTCATTGTCTTAAGTTTCTAATGACACTAAAATCATTCAATTTGGTTTAATACTCTAAAAGTTATACTAAAAACATTTTCAGGCGGTTAGTATACTAAAACAACATTCCATACTCAACTTCCATCCAAAATTTGAAATCCTTAGAGACTTAATTTTAACTCGATTCCATCATACATTTTATAGATCTATATCTCTAGTTTACAACAAATCAATATCTCATTCGGATAACTACACAAAAAGTTATGTTCAAATTACCAAAACATGTTTGTGCGGAAAAAAAGGATTTCACCGTGGCGAACTTGTCTAAAAACCGACTCCAACGACATATTTTGCTACATTTTTCATCTTTTCACTTCCCCCTTTCATATATTACCCATCTTAACACTAAACCATCTCTTCTAATTCATTTCCGACCTCATTTCAACCCAATATCATTGACAAATACATCAAAATCTATCTTTGATCATTAACCCTAAAAGAGAACACTTGCCTATATCATTCATCAACAACTTTCTACCCATATTCAACTTCATTTAAGTTTCATTGAACCAAACCCATGAAATTTAAAGCATAACTTATTTGACAAACCCTAGCTTTTCTCTTTTTCTCTTCTTCCTCCTTTGTCTCCCACGACACTCTCCCTCTTTCTCTCCTCACTCACAATTTTCTTCTTCTAATTCATACTCTTAATAATCATAAAATGTCCCTTTTGCCCTCCAATATAAGCCTTATAATTCTTAGACTTAAATGATCTTCCAAAAATTCTCCTAATGCATTCTTACTCCTTCCATTATACTTACACCATATTATACTCTAACTTAATCTTAATTTCTCCATTTAATACTTTTAATTCCATCAACCCAAGAAATAAATCCTCCAATCATTTACATGCAAATTAAACTCCAAATAAAGCGATTTATTTAGCGAGACCACAAGATTTATTCAAATCATGCTTAATAAAATAAAATAAAAATTCAGGGCCCAACACAGTGCTAGATTCACTCTTAAACCTATCACTAGATCTATCACCACTTTATGTACCACTAGGTGCAAACATTATCTTTTGAAAATAAAAAAAGGCTATATAAAGATGACAAGCATGCATTGAATGACAACTCTTTTGACTAAATTTTAAGAAATCTTAGTTACATCTTAAAACAAAAAAAAAGATAAATCAATAGATATGAAAGACATTTTTTATTTATAGAAAGTGAGTATGCAACAAATATACCTCAATGTATAAGACAACATACAAATTGTTTTTACAATTTAAGATCTCATTTTTCAACTAAGAGTTTGTAGTCTAAAAAAATATTTTCACATTATATATGACTTAAAGAATGCATTACATGTGAATTAGCTATCTATTCTTAAGGTATTTAGTTCAAATCCTTTATTATAGAAATGATGCAAATGTGATCGTATCCCATGATCCTTATATAATCTCATACTTGATGTAAAGGTTATCATATCATGCAATCCATTTAAAAATCCTAAACAACAAGTCTTGCCACTTATGAATCTAAACCAAAGTTGATTACCCAACAAGCTAAGAACCCCATTATTACATAAGATGGAGACATATGTCATCATTTATGTATCATCAAGTTATTGTATAAAAAATTAATAGTCTAGAAATGAGGTCATTTTCACACTATCCTTTTATATATTACATTTTTGTATGTAATGTTACTAACTTAATTATTAGAAAGTCAAATGACATTAAATAATCATATATTAATTTTATATGTTTATTAATAAAATGCTCACAAGCAAGACCTAAATCATACCCTAATTCATCACATCAGATCTATTTTAACATATAAGAGCTAAAACTTATACTCAAAGAATTCAAATAAATGAAAATCACTTAATCTCACTATCCAATACAAATAAAATATTAATGTTATTAACAAAATTTAAATTAGATTATGAATAACTCCACTGGTAAATGATTTTTAGTAGTCTTTGTAGCTATTTTGAGAAAAATAAAGATATTTACCATTGTTTTTCGATAAGTGTCCAAAAGAAAATTATAGCACCTTATGCAATCTTATAGGCTTTTCGATTTAATTTTAGGGTAATACTATCATATTAAGCTATCACATACTATTTTCATACATATTATGGACCACCCCCACTATATCCAAACCATCATGTTAACCCCAAACACAAATTATTAACTTCAAGTTAGTTTAAGGAGACCATTGATTATAATGACACATCCAAACCAATAAAAGTAATTAAGCATGGATTGAAGAAACTTTATTCAGGTTCTTATTGGGCAAGAGGTCTTATAAGCCCCCAATGTTTGACCAAAAGTCTAAAAAGGCTCCTACCATTATCTCTAGTACTAATTCAACCCCTAATGTTTTTAAATGGAATAATTTTCAACTAAAAGAGTTAGTCTATTAGGTGTTTGTTAATTAGATATAATAACTTTGTTATTTTAGAACAAGTGGCATATCGGGTAAGCTTATATTCCAACTTGATAGCTCCCTACACTATCTACAAAACTCCCTAAAACCTAAACACTCTTGATACTTCTTTTGTTCCCTATTTTCTATAGTTGTGTTTTGTCATGCACATAACTTGATTACATGGGGCCAATTTGTTAAAAGTGGTAAAATTTTGATATTATTTGATAAAAGTTATAAAATTGGAGTTTTTAGCCTTGAAAATTGTAATTTAAGATATTTGGTATTTGGCATCACAATATTCAAGATATGGGCATCATCTAGGTTACAAATAGAGATTGATTAATTTTTGATAGGAATGGGACCTTGATAATTACTGAAGAAGAAAACTTATTACTCAGAGATGGAAATGACAATTTGATTTAGTTAAGCAGTACTTTGGAGTTGTCCAACAACACAATTGCAATTCTTGAAACAATTGGTAATCTTATTTTGTCAAATGTTTTTGACACAAATAATTCATATTGGGAAAGTTTTAGCCACCCAATAGATACATATTTGCCTAACTTGAAAGTTATAGTAAGTCTAGCAATGGGAGAGAATTAATTTTGTTTTATTCCTAAACTTGTTAGTCTGTTTGTAGTGTGTCCTAAA
Organism: Erythroxylum cataractarum; assembly: GCA_024703695.1. NCBI lineage: Eukaryota > Viridiplantae > Streptophyta > Magnoliopsida > Malpighiales > Erythroxylaceae > Erythroxylum > Erythroxylum cataractarum. The sequence continues at coordinate 35,392,394 of JANJEY010000003.1, forward strand.
CAAGTCTTATTGGCCATGGTATACTTAAACTCAAATAACTATTATCATGATTTTTTTCAATTCCTTAACATCCAGTTCCCTCAATTGGTTCTTTAATCTTTCATGGTTTTTCAAACTAATATGAAAATATAGTGAAGACTAACTAAAGTACTTCTAGACAAGTAGTAAATGATAGTCACCTATAAGGCAAAAGAAGGCATATTTAACCTTAAAGTTTACATCCTCTGATAAATTTAATCCTAACATTTCAGAGAGTACAAATTAAACACTATCATTTGACAAATGTTAAAATTCAACCCCAAATTAATAATGAAACTTATGGCAATGTGACAACGTCAAATTTCTATCAAGTGATCATATATGTATAATATTTCATTGTCGAAATGGGTCCTAAACTGCCATGTGAGTCTAACGTGGCAATGTGGGATTTGTATACTTAAATTATAAAATTTAAACAAAATTAATAATTACAAAATAGGGACCTACTAAAATAATTTAGCCGTAGTTTTTGTTAACTTAACTAATTAACCTGTTAACTTAACTAATAACTTAAGAAATTAACTTAACCAATTAACCTATTAAATTTAGTAACTAAACTAATCAATTAATTTACCTAACCTATTAATAAAAATAGAACTCAAATCCCTAACAGAAAAATTTATCGAGAAGAAGCTATTAAAAAATTCCAATCTTCCCCATTAATACTATCCTTCCTCACCGTTACCAATCATCCTGTGAGATTCGTTATTGGTCATTGACAAAGTTGTCACCACCTTGAAGTTTGCAACATTCATTTGTCACTAGTCACAGTGGAAGTCCTCGCCATTTTCAACTTTACAACATCTTAAATATTTATGTTATTAGGCTTATGTTTATGACAAAATAACACTTTTAAAAATGATGCCAAATATAAGATTCTTTTGCTATTGCACTTTCCTATTTTGTAGACATTGACTTGTCTCAACGTCCTTTTGTTGCTTTCTTTTTATGCTAAATGTACATGTATTTTTTAACTAATTAACCACTAGTCTCATTTAAATTTTTAAATTGAATTTCACTTAGGTATAATTTTTCCTTTAGCTTTATTTTTTTACTAGAATTTCATTTTTTTAGGTGCAATGGTAGTACTAGGTGGTATGGAGTGAATTCTAACTTCTTCTAATACTACTTTAGTTCCTTTATCACTTATTATAAATTTTAAGCTTGAGTTAATAGGTCGAGCATCTTCCTAAATTTTCTTCCCATTTATCTCAGTGATATAAGAATGTAATTCTTAAATAATATCAAGGGAGCTTAGAGTTTTGTCCTTTATCTCACTTATAGCAGTCACCATTGGAGGCTGGCATAAGCTCTTGGAGCTTTTGATTTCATGTTCAACTCTTCTTTTTTAGGATTGGCCATTATAAATTTAAACGTACATAAAGGTGGCTATGTTATAAAAGAGAGTGGATGAGAGTTATATTTATGTTATTTCTTACATTATTCATAATATCGTTAAGAAGTGTGTTTACTTTGGCTTTGAAGAATTTGCAAGTAATACATATTTGATTTTACTGGTTTTTCTTGACTTCCCTAAACTCTCTACTTTTAGGAGTTTTCCTTAATCTTCTAGGCTACTTTAAATAAAACAATTATTTTTTGAAAATTATGATGCCCTAAAAGATAAAGACTTGGTGATATTGTTGACAAATGAAATTGTTAAAAAATTTAAAATTTTAATAATTCATTCAACAAGTAAATTCTTTTACTAGGGACTAGCCTCTTGTAGCTCTTTAAAGTATTTAAATATTGACAAAATGCTAATTTTTATAACATACTATTTAATTTAACCTTATAGTTGACCATTCACCAAAGATACTTGTTATTAGGATACCTTAAACCTTTGAATAACATCATAAAAGTAATAAGTTTTAGTCTTTTAATGGAGCTAATTTGTATTTGTTGAGTATTTATTTTTAGTTGGTGCAAGGTAGTTAAGTAATCAACAGTTTATTATCACTTTTTGTTCTATTTAATCTTTGTTTTACATGATCAAAGTTAGTAGATTAAGGTTTAGATACAGTTTTTTTCTACTTGCTAGTATTGAAGTCGAATTGATTTTTTAATCTACAAATTGAATTAATATTTAGAATTTATATAAGCCAATATTGTTAATTATTTCTTAAGCATTTTTTCTTACACTCTATTTGAATTTGTGTTTGAATATATTTTTATGTTTGGGTCTCTATTGTGGATAATTTTTTTTAATTGTTGATTTACAGGTTTTAATGGCTTAACAGGAAGTGTAGGGCTTTTTTATGGTGGAAGTTTCAAGTTAGAGCCTGGATTTAGATAATTTGGTAGGGATATTGCTACATTTAAGAATGTTGATATTGACTATGTTAGTAATAGATAAATATATGAGATGAGGAAGGATTTATGGTATAATCAAATTGATAAGGAATATTATGGAGTACTTGGATTTTAACTTTAAAGAGTCACTGATCAGGGTGTAAATATGGAGGAACCATGTCCATATGGGAATGTGGAGGACCAGGGGGCATAGATGAATGGAAATTTGGAGGAATAGGGTGCATATATGGATGAGAATAAGGAGGAACAGGTTTCACATTTTCAATCAGACTTTTAATGTTGTTGATCATACAATACATAACAAATACAATGTTAGGTTAAGAATTATGAGAGTAATTGGATTAGTTTTGTGTGTATTCGAGGATGCCTATGCATTTTATATGTTGGCTATGATAAGAATGAGAGATGTTTCAAAGTTAAAGTTTATAACCTTGATCAAAGTTGTTTTGCAACAAATAAATGAAAACAGGCTTCTACCAAAACTTGCTTCTACCAAATTCTTGATGAGACACTTCAAGGATAGCCTAATTTCTCAACCAAAAAAATGTTCAAAGAATGTAGAGTAAAACTCAATATTTTTGTTAATTCAATCATATATAGAAGAGAAAAGAAGAGATTACGGAAAGAGAGATCAACAGATTATATTAATGAATATGCAAAGTTGTAAAGTTATGTACATGAGTTAAGGATAAGCAATCCTGGATCAACATTTGAGTTACAATTATTGAGAAATCAAGAGAGATCATTTTAGTTACAATTATCGAGAAATCAGGAGAGATCATTGCTATAGGTAATGATAAATGATATTTTCATTAACATTAATAATTCCTATGTCACTATATTATGTTATACATTATATTACAATTCAAAAGATTATACATTTTTTTAATGTCATGAAAAGAGGATGGAAACTTTTAAGATCGATTTCTAGGATTGATGGATGCTTCCTAAAAACAGAATTATAAGGCCAATTGTTAAGCACAATTGGTAAGGATGGTGATGGAGGAATGCAACCATTGGCCTAGGCAATTATACTGGGAGAAAACACATATTTATAGAATTGGTTCATGAATTTGTTAACATCTGATTTGGAATTGGAAGATGGTGAAGGAATTTCTGTCATATTTGATATGTAAAAGGTATGCTCATGTTAATATACTTGTAATTGAAATCATTATTGAAATATTAACTAATATCTTTTTAATTTGATTTACGGATCGGTCGGGGTTATAGAAGAGACTTTTTTAAATGTAGCTCACCAAATGTGTGCCAGACACATATATCACAATTGGAATAAAAATGGAAGGGAAAAGACCTTATAAAGTATGATTGGAATTGCACATGGTCAACCTATATTGAAGATTTCAACAAACTACTAAAGAGGCTTGACAAGACAGCCTTGGATATGCTTCAACGTTACTTAAATATCCTAAAAAGAGGTAGGCAAGATGTCACCAATACTTTGAAACTAAATGTTTGATAGTTGACAACAATATGAATGAAACTTTAATGGGTGGATCCTACTAGTAAGGGACAAACCAGTGATTAGCATGCTTGAGACAGTTAGAATAATGGTAACGAAGAGGCATGGAGATAGGAGACATCTTGTAGGTGGGTGAAATTCAAATATTTCACAAACTATAGTAAAGAAGTTGGAGAAGAAGAAAGAAGCATTATAGTAGAGAATTGTATGGAATGGAGATGGCACTTATAAAGTTTCAAAGGGTGATGGGAAGCACATTGTGAGGATTGGTAGACAAAAAACATGTAGTTATCGAGCATGGGACCTATATGGATACCTACACAAACATGAGATTAGTACAATCTATCACTCAAAAGAAAGGGTTTAGAAATTTATAGATTCATGTTATATGAAGGGTCAATTTATGAGTTTGAATGAAAATGTATTACAACTAATAAAAGGTAAAATTTGATGACCTTCAAGTGATGTAGAGATGATACATCCTTTAGCTAGAACAATTATGCCTGATAGTCCCAAAATTACAAGAAAAGAAATAGTAAAATAAGCTAAAGAAAATAAAAATTCCAAACAAATTGTCTCGAGAAGGATAAGTGCAGAAATGTCAGAAATGTGGTAATTCTGGTCATAACTCTAGAAAATGCAACAAGAACAACTATAACTTAACATCTTGAGGCTTCTTCACAGGTGTGTACACATTACTTCAATCATATGAATATGGTTTTATAAACATACAACAATTAATGTTTATCATTATCTTAATTAAGTTAGAATAGAGGCAACTTCATATGTATACAATTTTTTAGATTTATATTAATTATTATTGGCGTTAATAACTGAAAAAGTTTTTTTTCATGAAAATTAATGTGAATTTGGTTAATGATAATGTTATATTAAGTTAACAAAGCAATATTGCAACGAATATATTCTTTATCAATTTAAATTAGTTGAAGTAATTTCCAACTATGTTTGTAATATTTTATCTTCAATTTTTAGGTTGGTACATTTGGACATGTCAATAAAAAAAAGTTTGGAGAAGTTGACCTACAAAGATTCCAGTTATCATTTGAACCAAAAGGTTTACGATTTAAAGGACGTTTTAGGATTACTTCACATCAATTACAAGCTAAAACAATCAAAAGGAAAATGTCATTAACATAATCATCATAACTAGAACTTTCACATTCAAGTATAAGTGAGGCAAACATCCATTAGCAATGCCTTTAACTTTTTCATATTTTGATATTTGTCCCATTGAATTTTATATATGTGCTCTACTGATAATGGTGACAAATGTTTAGATTATGTAAACATAATGTAATCTAAGTTTTTGATGTTTTGATATTTATCTCATTAGTTTTTAGATGTATGTGCTATTGATAATGGTGACAAATGTGAGTTATATAAACATAATGTAAATATTGGTTTTTTGTTACTAGGTCAATATTAGCTTATTAATCTTGAGAACCTAATTCAATGTCATGCATATAATTTTCCTTTAATCTATATAGACTGAATTATTTAGTGTCTGTTGGTTTTATGTAGTAGTGTTCTTTTTGATTGCTTAAACACTACTTCATATATGAATTAAATTTGGTTGTACAATACATAGTTATATTTACATTAAATAATTCACATATGAATATAATTCAAAAACCAAATTTTTCATAACATAGTTTAAATTAATATTAACCATTACATGTTTAAAATTCAATATAATATCCCTATAACATATGTACAAATAAAAAGTACTAGAACCATATCAAATCTTATTACAATGTTCATTAACATAAACTTCATTTTTTTTCTCTTTTCTCAATAAATTTATTTCCTCTTTTGTAAGCTTCATTTGTTCTTCAAATTCCTTATTTGTGCTCGTTTCAACCTTCTTTTTTAACATTTTTAATTCTTTCCTTAATTTTGAATCACTTCAACAATTCTCTTAGTAAATTTTTCATTGTGCCATTTTAAAAAGTTGTAACTCCTAACTTGAAATATTTAATTTCATTAACTAAACCTTAGACATAAGTTTTTAGGCCAAAAGGGCTAATTAGTAATTAGCCCTTAATGCTTGCACGAATATACAAAATAGTCCTTAAAGTTTCACTGTGTTTAAATTGAACTCGAACATTTATAAAACATTCAAAATAAACCTTAAAGTTTAGAAAATATTCAGATTGAAGCTTGACACTGACGTCATTAGGGTATAGTTAGTTATTTGCTGACATAACACAAAATTTTAATAAGTTGGATTTTTTAAAAATGTTTTCAATTGTGGGACCCACCATAAGTTGACATGGACTTTGTTTGATGAAGGTGGGTCCCATATGTAGTTCTAACATTATGCTTTTTCAACATTTTATATGTTTAACTGAGGTGAGTCCTAGAGATACAAAATGGTCGTGTGTGTTACGGTGAAGTTCGATTATTCAGGAAAAACATACTAAATATATCACCACTCAACTAGGGTTGGATATCAGTGACAATATTAAAAAGGAAAGAGGAGAATTCGAAGCTTTGAAGAGTAAGAATTTGAGCCATTTAAGATAGTTAAAAGAGAGTTGTTTTGTAACATGTTATATCTTCTTAAAATTGGTAATCTAGAAATAGAGAGAGAAGTTTGAAGGAAAGGACCTAAATGATTTTTTTCCTATAAGTGTTGGTGGTTTCCATTTGATCATTATGACCAAACTAGCCAAAGTGATGAAGTTTGACCTAATGCACTTGCCACCATTGCCTTTGTCTGATGCAATGATTTTAATGGGAGGAACAAAGAAAAGGAGTGTGCAAGCCAGGAGCTAGAGTTTCTTCATAAGCTTAATGAGAAACCGAGGAGGTTGAGTTTTGGTTTGTGGGTTGTATGATCACTTCTTTCTGAGCTTGCAACTATTTCATCCTCATTAATTGAAATTGTGAATCAAGTTTTACTAAATTAGAATGCTTTACCTTCTCATATATAAGTGTAATAGATACCACAATAACACTAATTCCTTTTTTATGACGCTTCTACGCTTTCGTCTAATTGTCTTGTAGCAAAATTATAAGACAAAGAATCTTGTTAGCTTGAGAACATGCTTGTCATTGGAAATAGATTTCAAAATTGCACCTAATTCTTGATTGTTGTCTTTGCCTAAAACTTTAGTTATGTACTAACATCACAAAGTGAAGAAGATTCGACCTTATTCCTTGTCAAACTAGGATTTAACACGAAGAGCAAGCATGCAGGTTGGGAGTTGGATTTAGTTCCACATATCTGTTGGATCGAAAAAGAAAGCATGTCATATTTGGAGAAATGGTAGAGTTCAGAACATTTTAGAAATCTAAATTACAGCGGAAGAAATATTTCCAAATCATCATGTGAATATATACATGATATGGTATAAGGATAATAAACATAAGAACAAGATGAAGAATATATTACCTACTCCTTCGCTACAGCTTTGACTCCTCACTACGTTATCCTATCCTTGGTAATATATCCTCTCCTACGTATTGTATCATCTTCTCGATATTGTATCCTCGACCAATTTGATATTCCACTTGTTCTTCTTGGACAACTTGGTTATTAAGATCCGTTGGTGGGAAAGGAGAAGAAAACTTTGGAGGAGAATTTTCTTAGAAGAAAGAAGACCAAGAATGAGACACTCTCATGCAATTTTCATTTTTTTCATGCAAGATAGGAGAGAGAGAGATGAAAATGTAAGAACCCCTTCTTACTCCAATGAAGACTTTTCCAACCAATGCATCATTTCTTCATTTAATCAATCATAAAGAAGTCATTAAATGAGGATGTCTATATGAAAAATCTATTAACCTAAATGAGACCTATCAATTTCATTTTTGATGATGAAAAAAGGAAGATAGTACATCTAATGTACATCTTTCTTCTTTAATCCAATGACTGCTAATAGGTTACATGCTATCATTAAAAGATAACCATTAAACCATTTAATGGTAAGTTCATAACTCAAGATAAACCATAATAAAGACCATCTTTATCTAACAATTTAATGTTTAATGAGCAACTGCACATTTAGCCCTAATGAAAAACGAAATTGCACTTTACTTTTTAAAAATTTTTATTTTAATTTAATTAATCCAATTAATTAAATTAAACCAAAGTCTAGCCCATTTCTAAATGTACATTTGGGCTTCTAATTAACCATTAATTAGTACAAGCTCAATATTCAATTATGAGCTTCTAAAATCTCCATTTATATTTCTTACTTTGCTTGATAACCTTCCCTGAAGCAAAGTGAGGAATCTTATTGGACTTAGATAATTAAAGCTCCAATAAGCCCAGAATTAATTTAATCTCATTAGAATAAATTCTAGCTTATTGACTAAATGTCATTCCATTAAAGACAATTAGTTGAACTCCTGAATTACTAAATATTATGAGAACACATATTTCAAATAATATGTCCAATTGTAAACCCTATCATGAACCTTATTATAGCCACCCGTATAACAAAGGGTAAAATTACCATTTTGCCCTTATGTTGGTTTTTCCTTCTAGATCTCCCATTTTACTTTATATGATTATTAACACATAAGATCTCATCTTGATATTATGACTTGATGGGCAGCTAGTTCATCAAACTACTAAAGCCAGTTTAATCACCAAATCTCCTTAAAACATCTAGAAGTGATGATATCACTATAAACTCTTTATTTGAGTGAATGT
>JANJEY010000003.1:35443627-35457644 GCA_024703695.1 Erythroxylum cataractarum
TTCAATGAAAAGCCGCATCCTGTCCTTCCAATAATGATAGTCCTCACCATTGAACACAGGGGGTCTTGTGATGGACGCACCTTCAGCAATAAACACATGTGATTCTGCCATGGATCTTTTTCCTTACTATGTAAAAGTGGTTTTTGGAAACCGAACTCTGATACTAATTGAAGTAAATCACACGTTAATATAGAACTCACGAAGTACGCAAAAAGGGGGGTTGAATTGTGTAATCTTTTGTGACTACACAAAACCTTTGATAATCTTTTGAAAAATAAACTTTTTCAAATATTAAATGAATATCAAATAGTTACTTAGTTAAATCGGAAATAACTGGTATAAACTTGTATAAGAACAAGAGTATTTAAGAGTAAAGAGTTAGAAGATAGACGATGCAATTTTTATACTAGTTCACCCCAAACCTTGGGCTACGTCCAGTCCTCAGAATCCTTATAAGTTTTCACTATACTTTGTCAAAATTACAAGTATTCTTTCCTCCCTTCCAGAGTCTCTTCAGGTCTATTACACTGAGTATTCTTTTAGCTATCTTAGCCTCTCCAAGCTCTCAACCTTTTCTTTATGTCATTAGAAAGATAATGTGAGCTTTTGTTACAGTAATGTTAGCTCTCGTATATCGCATAGAATTTTTGTAAGTAATAACTTCTGTGTTTTGAAACTCCTTTTGTGTTTCGTAACTCCTTCTATGTTTCGAAACTCCTGTGTTTCGCAACTTCTTCTGTGTTTTGAAACTCGTTCTATGTTTCGCAACTTCTTCTGTGTTTTGAAACTCCTTTAGTGTTTTGCAACTTCTTCTATTTTTTGAAACTCCTTCTATGTTTCGCAACTCCTTCTGTGTTTTGAAACTCCTTGTGTTTCGTCCACTACACGCTTAACACACACATTAAAATAGTTCATTTATTTCAAACATTATTATTATTTGATTATCAACAAAATTATTAAACATCAAGTCATTTTGACTTAACAGTTACTTTTCAACTTGAAAGACCAAGTTATTGTTTGTTCTTGTCTTAAAATATCTTCTTCGTGACTTTCTTCTTGAAACTTCTTCTTCACAAATTTCTCACCAAAATTTCACCAAAGTTACACCTTGCTTTCAAGTATCTTTTACTACTCCCATTTTGTTGTCTCTTTCTTTTGCCCCAAGAAACCTAACCCAATCCACCTTCAAGATGATGTACATGGGTTGCATGAGAAGTTAGGGCTTTTTTATGTTTTGAAGAATTTGGAGTTTTGGCAAGTATCATGTTAAATCCTTATGAGTTATTAATATATGAGATAAATATGGTGATTACTTGACATATATGATCATGAGAAAAATGGTCATTTTCTTGTACACCGTGGATATATGGATGTCTTATTTGTGTGATTTGATTTTCAATATGTATTAAGATGGTGTTGAAATGATTTTTGAGTTTGAAAGATCAATGAAAATGTGTACGAAAAGAGTGCAGAAAAATTCAGGAAAAGTTGATACATATATATACTCTATTTTCACTGTGTATAGGTGAATTCTTTGGGTTTTTTAGAGATGTGTTAAAATGAGTTTAGAGTTAAGGAAATGGTGTAATGTGATGTCATCGTATGAGAAAGAATGATTAAAAGGATAGTTAGAGAAGATAATGGAGAATGTGCAGAAAATGGAAAATGCAGAAAAATGAAGAAGTGCAGAAGCAAGGATAAACATTTGTATATGAATTTTCTGTTTTTGATATTTATGAGTAATAATGAATTTTTATTTGTTTTGGAATGATAATGTGCTGAGAATAAGGAAGAAATGAAGTAGAAAAGATTATTTATGCGTAACATGTTAGATGAAAAATGTAGGAGTTAAAATCTGGAAAAAGTGAAAAAAGAATTTCTAGAGTATGATAGCTATAATGTTCCTACTGAACATGCATCTATATTTTAGCTATATCTTGATCTGTATACATCCAAATGTGATGATTTTAAGTTTAGATTAAACTACAGATGTGTGGATATATTTTTCATGAATAGATTTCGAATTTTGTCTCTAAGAGTTTCAAATTTTAGGTTAAAGTTGAGTATTGTGTATTGCCATAGTTTGGGAACAGTCCGTAGTTTTTTTTAGTATAACTTGCAAAATACCAAACCAAATTGCACATAATTAGTTTCATTAGAAACTTAAGACATAATGAAACAATTTTTCAGAAGCATTTTTGGCTAAATCCTTCATTTTCATTGTCAAAATGGCTATGTAAAAGTGACCAGAAAGTTTGTTTTGGGAAGAGAGGAAGAAGAAACAAAATCAGCTACTTCTGCACAATCGTGACCTTTTTGAAGAGTTTGAGAGCCACGATCGTGCTCCTACATGATTGTGACATTTGAAATGCATTAGAAACTCACGATCGTGACTTCTATAGTTACTGATGGGAGACAGATGCGAACATCCTTTGATCCTTTGACTATAACTTCTTCCCTCGACCTCCAAACAACATGCAATTTGAACCAACATCGTAACACATTGTTCTTCATCTCACCAAAAATTATGAACATCTAAATTCATTTGGAAGAGATTATTGATGAAATTGGGACGAAAATGATGAAAAATTGTAGAATATTGATAACTAAAGTATTTTTCACTGAGCATGCTTTGGTATTTTAGCCATACCTTGTTCTGTAGTTATCCAAATGGAATGATTTTTTATTTGGAGTCAACTAGAGACATAAGGTTAAAAATTGTATAAAGAAATAGAATTTTAATTTTGTTTCTAGATTTCCAAAATCTGAATTGAAGTTGAGAACAGAGTACTGTTTCAGTTTAAGAACAGTTCGAAATATTTAGAGTGTAACTTTTCATAATACTAATCAAACTGTATGATCTTGGTGTCATAGAAACTTAATAAATATTAGAACAACTTTCTAGAAGGAAGTGTTACCAAATTACTCCATTTTCCTTGACAAAATGTTTGTGAAAAATTGACCCGAAGGTCAAGAATTTTGGAGATATTATAAGAAGAAATGAAAGTTTGGATCTTATATGATCATATAATGTTAGAATAACATTAGTGAATGAATTGTTGATCTTAAAGTACTAAAGGCATGAATATAATGGGAATGAAAGTTGTTCATATGATTGTAGTTGTGATTCAAAGGAGATGAGTAATGGGTATCAAGGAAAAGTGAATAAGAATTTGATATTATGAGAACAAATAATGCTAAAAATAAGAATTTGCTTAAGTTGTGAAATTTCATAATACACCCGGGATTGTCATTGAGCATGCATTGTACATAGTCCATATACACAATTGTTCATAAATGAATACTTATAATTGTGCTAACTTATTAATGTTTGTGTGCAATGTGTGTGTTGCATATGTTGATGTGAAGGATAAACGTCCACATCCAAACGTTTCCAGATCTTGGAAGCTAATACTAATTTGGAGCGTACTGTGAGTTGACCAAAATGATCTTACTTTTTATTATTTTATTTATGTATTATGGATTGAATTATTATGAAATATGAATGTGATCGTTCTGATTCTGTACATTGAATGTCCAAGGAGTTTAATACATGTGAAAATCATTGAATGTGAATTGAACTGAATAAGTGATTCTCAACTTTAATGTTCAATGTCTGACCAAGGTCTGATGACAAATGTGAATGAGAATGTGAGAGCGAATATGATTATGTGATATTGAGAATTTTCAATTGACTGAATAAATGTGATGCATTTCATTTCATGAATGCATAAAGGATAAAGGCAGTTGTGATCGGAGTAGCCACCGAAAAAAAGCTTAAAACTCAGAAAGTGAAAAAGAGCTTAAAGCTCGGAATATGAATGTGATTAAGAGCCAAAGGCTCATTATGTAAAATGAGCCCAGTTTCTCTAACTAATATGAGATAGTTATTAATGAGCTTAGTATTAACAATAAATAAGGGATAGTTATAGGCACTCAGTCACAACATTAATAATTGAAAGTAAGTCTCATGAGCACCGCATATGCATATGATATGTATGTTTTAAATAGTTTGAATGATTTCTAATTGTGATAAGTGTTTAAATGATTGAAATGATTATAAATGAAAAGACATGAATTAAGTGTTTATAAGTGTTGATATGTGTTATGTGATTAAGTGAGTCATCGAGGATGGTCACTCATTGAGTTTACAAAACTCACCCAAACTTTGCAGTTTTTTCTAGGCTCAGAAGAGTTACCCTATTAAGCAAACAGGAGAATAGCCACTGCATTCAAGTAAGAGATAGAGGTTAGGATTAGTTTGTATCTACATATAATTTTCCATTAATTTTTATATTAAAGAATGTATTTCAAAATTATTGTACAATGTGTATTTGAATTCATTTATATTACAATATTTGAAAATTGTTAGTAATAATTGTGAATGGAAATGTTTAAAAAAATGGGCTCGATTTGGTTATTGTTTTCCGTATATGTGTACGATAAATTTGAAACATTTGTATTGAGTTTTAAGTGTTTGACTATTCTAACATGTCGCCCTTGTGGGGTATGCACTCGAACATCACTTAGGATGTCGGGTACGTGTCTGAAGAGGGTGGGCTGCTACAATTTGGTATCAAAGCCTATAATTAGTGTATTACATAGGTGGTTTTTGGAATATAGGTCAAGTTACATGCATCTTAGTCATGTCCTAGCAGACAGTAGTAACCGATCCCTAATCTGAGTTGCATTTGTATAAGTCACATGCATGAGCATTTGTTAAGCATTTGAGCTAATAGAATTAGTGAGAAGAATGATGCTCTTTTAAAATGTGAGAAAATGAAAGTTGTGGATAATTATACATGGGAAATAATATATGGTTAGTTATGATAAATAATGATTCAATGCAATTGTGTTGGGGGATGTATTATTGAATATGACACCAATATTATACTGGGGTGATATATCTCCAAATGTGATATAGATGTGAATGTATTGTCATGGATTGTTTGAGGAAAATAGGGATATAAGTAGAAATGATGAGATTAAAGTGTACAAGCCAAGTTGAAAGAAAATAAAATTTTCTATGACCTAGAGAGGTTAAACTTGGACTTGAAATGAATGTCAGATAAATATGATAAAGAGTTGTGATTTAGCATAATAATATGTCTGTGATATTGAGATCAAAATTTCATGATGATTCTTCATCTATAATTCTGAATGGATTGAGGATATACAATTGGAAGATGAAATGAATGACTAGGAAAATGAGATAGAAATGAGGAACGAATAAAAGGGGAATGAAATAGACATAAATGACTTTTCATAAGATGACTTATATGTAGTTAGGAGAAAGTTAGAAATGCATATAAGATAGGATTTTATGTATGAATGAGATTAAGAAAAAGAAAATGAATCAAATAAGAAGAATTAATGCAATCAATATGGTAGTTGAACTATTATGAAATGATGTAGCATTAGAAGAGTTAAATTTTGGAAAATTGGAGTAGAATTGATGTTAGTATATGTGTTAATGCGAGGAAGAAAATGAAGGGCATGATCGTGGCATAGCTCCATAATCAAGGACAGACACAAAATGAGAAGTTTTGTCTAGAATCAAATGAGGTTAAGGTATCTTTATTATAAGCTATTAATTACTGAATTGTCATAAATACATCTCTAGATAAGATGTAATGATCTTGATGGTATATACCAAAGTATAAGAGTAAATGAATTTGTTTAATGTTCCACTGAGTTTTATTATACGGAATATATTAATCGTGTAAGATATGATAGAAATTGCTCTTATTGAGAGATTAGGAATAGTTGGAATAGATCTTCTTGAAGTACTAAGAATGGCTGATAAGCAATGATGAAAACAGTTTATTGATAAAGATTACATCAACAGTATAGATGATAGAAGCAAAAATCTTCTTTCGAAGAAGAATTTCATCGAATTAAGTTAAGCAGACCAGATGGTTTAATTTTTAAGAATGATCAATGAATGAACAAATTAGAAATGAATCTTTAATGATTTAAAAGTAAATATTGGATTCCTTTTCTTAACGAAGACTTAAGTATAAGATGTAGAATAAGCTACTGAGAATGTATGCATTTTGTTTTATGTAAAGTATCCAACTATATGAGTGGATTTTTGAATTTAAGGCGACACTATTATTAACGTGAGGAAAATTTTGGTCTGCAATATATTCTTTGCAGATATGTTTAGGGGATACAAATTTGATTTGATGAATGTGTTACCAACATAGGAAGTTAAGATTACACTAAATCAAAATGTCTGGAGAAACTAATATCAATTAATAGACATTATAATAAGTCAATGTGAAATCAAAGGAAAACGTATGAATGGAGATAATCATTCAAGAAAGGAAGCCAATTGGGAAACTGAAAATAACATAAGATAATATTATCTCATTGAGGAATTAGTTACTTAAGGAATTATGAGAAATCATGGGCATATAAAGTTTTGGCAATATCTATTTGAGTTAACAATGCCCCAGATAGTATAACGGTATTGAAGAATAAAGTGTCCCAATTTTTTTGATCAATTCATGACTATGATCATTGACAATATATTGAATTTATTCGAAAAGTTGAGGAGAATATTTTGAATACTTGATGAAATCTTACATATTGTAAAGGTAGAAACAATTATATGCCAAGTTCAATAAGAGTGAATCTTAGCTTGATTGAATAAAATGTTGGGTTGTATAGTATCTGAACATAGCATATGGGGAGACTTAAGAAAATAGAGGTAATGATGAAGTGAGAAACTCTAAGGCATATATGAGAGATCTGAAATTTTCTAGAATTAGCTAGAAATTAGACACTACCAAAAATTGTTAGGAGATTTTTATTGATTTTAGCCTTTGACAAAAATGTCGGAGGAAAAACGTGTAAATCGCATGACTGATGAAGGAAAAAAAAAAGAGAGTTTTGAGGAATTATAACACCGATGTTAACTAGATCGTTTGGATTTGGAGATTTTGTAGTAGACAATCATGTTTCACACCTGAGATTAAGATGAAATCTGATGCTACATAATAAAGTGAATTCATATGCATTGAGATAATTAAAATCTCATGAGTTGATTATGTGATACATGATTTGAAACTTGCTACAATAGTAATTGTTTTGAGAGCTTGGAGACATTATATGTACAGTGAAACATTTCCAATCTATATGTAAATATACAGATCATTTAAGTTTAAGGTAATTATTAAGTTTGAAGGAACTGAATATAAGACCAAGATAATGGGTAGAGTTACTGAAAGATTATAATTGTGCCAATGAGTACTGTCCTGGTAAAGCTAGTGTGTATATGATGTATTGAACAGAAAATTCAATAATGGTGTAGCACAATTTAGATATTGAGGTTACCAAACCTAGTGCAATAAAGAGCATAGAATTTTTAGTTCAATTTTGGGAAAATTAAAGTATTATTAGTTACATTGAAATTAAAGATCAGTTTCATGTGAAAAGATTAGCAAAGGCAAAAATTGAATATTTTGAATTTAAAAAAATGATACTTTATGATTGAAATAAGAAGTATGTATACATGATAAAGATGATTGAGCAAAGAGATCATTAGTGAAAGCAAAAATAACAACTTAAGCTATACATCCTAGTAGGATGCGCCGAAACAACATTTAGTGGCTAAGACTGTCGAATCAAATTACTGAATGTTTGAATTGACTATAGTCTTAACTATTAAAGATATGCTTAAAGCTTATATTTTGGAGTTCATGGGAACATAAGATCAATGTATAGTTCTAATTGATAAAAATCATTATCATAGTGATATCATTAGAATACTGTATGAGGTATTACACAAAAAAAGAGTCGTTCACCCTTACATTGAAATGAAGAGGGACAAAAAAAGGATAAAGACTAGAATTGATTTGAGATATTATTGACAAGTGAAATTGACCTGTGTTAGAAATTAAATGACTCAAGAAAGACGGATGAATTAGGTGGATCAACACCGAAGATATGGAATATAATGAGATAAACCTAAGAGTTAAATGTAAGATTTAAATGTATTAACACTGAAGAGATGTGAAATAATAAGAAAAAGATGAATTGTTTATGAGAGTGTCACCTTGGCAAGGTGTGCTCAGGTTACAAAGAAAAGGGAGCTAAGCTCGAACTATATTGGTACGTATGAAGTTATTGACAGCATAGGACCATTAACTTAATCTTACCAATAATGATATATTAGATTCACACTACATTACTTTAGGAGTATGTTAAGAAATATCAAAACGATCTGACATAGATGTAATATTGACACAAGAAGTGAAATTTGTGAATAATATGAGATATGTTAAGCAACCAGTTAAGATAGTAATGACTAAATAATTGATTGAAAAACCTAGTGAGTCTATTGACTTTGGTCATTTGGAAGACATTATTCGAGTGGTGAAGTTAAATGGAAAATGGAGGAGCATATGAGGAAACAATACCCCTACCTTTTTTATCAATCAGATAAGAATTTTGAGGAAGAAATTTAATAAGGGGTAGAAATGTAACATCCCGTTTTCATACTAAGGCTTAGAACCCTAGATTTATGTAATTGAGATAGCAATGAGATATTGGAAAAATACATTTCATGCTAATGCATAATGTTAGCATACACATAAGTGAATTTAATTATCGGACACATTGCAATGAACTGTACATGCATTCATTGACATTTTTCGGGAACAATTGAATTGTAAATGTGATTATATTGAGAATTGTGGTTTATTTGTGCTGAAAAATTGATTTGGAGAGTATATTTATTAATTTAGAATTGTTGGTGAAATATGTGAATTTTCCAAAATTAAAGGCATTTCTGGACTAGGAAAAATGTCAAGTGGCAAGTCAATTAATAAATGGAAATAGAAATAAGAGTCAAATGATATTGAAGATTTGTATAGATGACTTTAGAATTCGCAAGAAAATGTCATTGAAAAATTAAAGACAATTGGAGTAAAATTTGGAGTTGATTGAACTAGTTAAATGAGAACCTAGTTTAAAGCCTTAGAAATTGGACAAATGGGTAAGTGACAAGTGTCACTTGCCAAGCTAAGTCTTAAAGCCACGTTTCTGAAGTAAATCACACGTTAATATAGAACTCACTAAGTATGCAAGAAGGGGGGGTTGAATTGTGTAATCTTTTTGTGAATACACAAAACCTTTGATAATCTTTTGAAAAAGAAACTTTTTCAAGTATTAAGTGAATATCAAATAAGTACTTAGTTAAATCTCAAATTAATTGTATAAACTTGTATAAGAACAAGAGTATTTAAAAGTTTAGTTAAATCTCAAATTAATTGTATAAACTTGTATAAGAACAAGAGTATTTAAAAGTAAAGAGTTAAAAGATAGACGATGCGATTTTTATACTAGTTCACCCCAAACCTTAGGCTACGTCCAGTTCTCAAATCCTTTTGAGTTTTCACTATACTTCGTCAAAGTTACAAGTATTCTTTCCTCGCTTCCAGAGTCTCTTCAGGTCACTTACACTGAGTATTCTTTTAGCTATCTTAGCCTCTCCAAGCTCTCAACCTTTTCTTTCTCAGTAGAAAGATAATGTGAGCTTTTGTTACAGTAATGTTAGCTCTCATATATCGCACAAAATTTTTGTAAGTAATAACTTGTAAACATTAAGATTATTCAGTATTCGACTACGACTAATATTTATAGCCTAAGTCTCCAACCCCTTCTTAAATCTTGATAATTGCTTCTTGCTTCTTGCATCTCGCATAATCCGTTATTCAGTTGAGTTCTGTAACTAACTCAACCTTCTTCCTCTTAGTTTTCGAAAATTCTTCTATGTTTCAGCGTTTCTATTATGTTTTGAAACTCCTTCCGTGTTTTGAAACTCCTTCTGTGTTTTAAAACTCCTTCTGTGTTTTGCAACTTCTTCTGTGTTTTGAAACTTCTTCTGTGTTTCGTCACTTCTTATGTGTTTTGAAACTCATTCTGTGTTTCGTAACTTCTTCTGTGTTTTGAAACTCCTTTTGTGTTTCACAACTTCTTTTGTGTTTTGAAACTCCTTCTGTGTTTCGCAACTTCTTATGTGTTTTGAAATCCTTCTGTGTTTCGCAGCTTCTTCTGTGTTTTGAAAATCCTTATGTGTTTCGCAACTTCTTCAATGTTTTGAAACTCCTTCTATGTTTCGTCCACTGCACGCTTAACACACACATCAAAACAGTTCATTTATTTCAAACATTATTATTATTTGATTATCAACAAAATTATTAAATATGAAATCATTTTGACTTAACAAATTTGACCTTAAGGTCTTCTTCAAAGTTGTATATCTTAAGGTTCACTTTGAAATTGCCCCAAGATAATCTTAATCTAACATCTCTAGTGAGAGTTATGCCATTTTTCCTAAGACAAGTTCAATATAAGTGAGGACCAAATCTTGTTTGCTTCGTTCGGCCATAATTTGTCTCTTTGACCTCCAAATGAGGTGATTCTTCAACCTTTACATTTCTAACACTTTTCTTTTTACGTATCCATTGAAGTTAATAGCTTTTGGTGTTGATTTAAAAAGGATGGATTGAACCAAAGTAAGGGTATCAATTGGAAGAGAAGGAATTGGATAATTTACTGAACATGCTTCAATATTTTGAGGATTTTTGGATCAGTAGAGCTCTGAATAAGATGATTCTTATTTCAAGATAAACTAGAGATATGAAGCTATAAATGGTATGAAGAAGTTGAAATCTAATTCAGTTTCTAAGATATTTAAATTTTGGATAGAATTTGTGCATAGTATACTAATTTGGACAAGAGCAATCCAAAAACGATTGAAGTGTATCTTTTGAATCACTAACCCAAATTGAATGATTTTGGTGTCATTGAAAACACAAGACAATAGAGAAGATTCTTCTCGAATAAAGTGTTATGTCAGAATATTCAAGGGTGCCTTTGGCAAGACACTTAAGTATAAAAAGACATAAGGAATAAATGGAAGGGCAAATGGGACAATTCTCAATCATTATGGGCATAATTGGAAGAAGAAGTGTTGCCTTGCTTATAAATGAAGTAGAAGAGAAGAACGAAATGAGAAAGAAATAGAAAGAAAGAATGTCATGAAAAAGATAAAGAAATATAAAGAGAAGAAGAAAATAAGAGAGAGAAGAGAAACCAAGCTAGGATTTCAATTTCCTTAGCCTATAAGAGAGATTTTGAGGTTGTTCAAGAAGAGAAAAAGGTAGAGAAAGAGAAGAGCTTACATTTGAACTAAGGATCTCTTCAATTGGTGAAGAATCAAGGGAACTAAGAGAATCCTATCCAAGAGCAAAGGGAAAGGCAACCTTGACTTGGATTTTTGCAAGGAAATAAGGTGGGTAATGTATTTATTGTTATTGTGTGATTTGGGCAAATTCTTACCTATGTGTGGATATGTGCTAAATTGACTTGTAGAAAATACATGATGATTTTGATTTTTTCATATTGTGGAAGAAGTATGATATGTGATATAATTAAATTATGAATTGGATCCATATTATGCCATTGAATTGTATCATGGCATTTTGATTTGAATGGAAAGAAGAAAGAACATGAAATATATGAAAGTATTTCATTTTGATAAAATGGTTTTTGAGCATTGATTATGTGCTTTGTTTGGGCGAGAGAGGAACCGTTTCGTAGTCACGTGCACGTCGACGTAAAGCTTTCTTTCGGCTGCCTGCTTGTGGCCCACGAGATCCGAAAAATGAACTCGTTTTGTTCACGGAGTAAACTTCAGTTTTTCTGTTTTGTTCCACGGAACCCCTCAAGCCATTAGTTTGTGCATTGCATTTTAAATTGTCAAGTATGAAGCTTATTAAGTGTTATGTGATATAAGTATGAATGTTTAAATTGCTTGAATAAAAAATGAATGCTAGAATTGCTAGACATATATATATACATATGCTTGACTTTGGTCAATTGTCAATGGCTATAAATATATTAGCCACTGAGTTGTGTAGCTCACCCCACGCTTCCTTCCTCAGATACAGAAAGAGAAGATTAGCGATCCTTGCAAGGCATTGGAACTCCAAGATAGTTAAAGAATTTTGTAATTAAGTTAGTTCAGGAATTTTTTGTATTTTAGAATCATATCAAGCATAGACATTCAATTGTATCATGTGTATTTTTATACTTTGTATTTTGTATCTGTATTAAAGCAAAGGGGTTGAATTATTAAATATTATGATAACATATATTTCATGTCCAATTGCAAATATTATGAGAACACATATTTCATATCCAATTGCAAAATCTATTTTGAACCTTATTATAGCCATCCGCACAACAAAAGGTAAAATTACTATTTTGCCCTTATGTTAGTTCATTTTTAGATCTTTCGTTTTACTTTATATGGTGATTCACACACAATATCTCATCTTGGTGTTAAGACTTGATGGGTAGCTAATACATCAAACTACTGACACCAGTTTAATCACCAAATCTCCTTAAAACATCTAGAAGCGATGATATTACTATAAACTCTTTATTTGAGTCAATGTTTCCTGATACATCTTTCAATTAATAATTCCAACATGCAGACACTAGATTAATACTCTATAAAAATCCATTATGATCATATCAAGAATTATATCGAAACACATATGAGTTTACCACTCATCAAGATTGTGGTCTATAATAAGCGAATGCTTAAGTTGTATGTTTTAAGATTAAAGTAACGACCCACTTTATTCTTTAAAACATACTTAATTCCATATTCACTTAATAGTGCCATTATCAAAAGTCAACTACTATCATGATATGAAACTCATCATTTTTTTGAAATAAATTCCTTTACTTACATGAAGATAAATTGCAACACTATAGTCTAAACCATAATCAAGCTGTTGGGCTCTATTTTCAGAGACCAACTCTTGCTCTAGAAATCATAAGACTTGAGCGTGTGTATTACCTTGTAGAGTTTTTTCAAGGAACCCTCACTAGCCATCATCCCGCATGGGTGGCGTGCCCATACCAGTCAATTGTCAAAAAATGAACTCATTTCTCCTATTTCCGAACAGATTTTAGAAAACCTCAAATCAGAATTTTAATTTGGTTTCTTCAGAACATTTGTTCCCATTCTCTTAAATTTCTAATGACACCAAAATTATTCAATTTGGAGCACAAATCTAAAAGTTATAGCCCACAAATTTCAAACTGTTAATAAACTGAAACTATACACTATACTCAACTTATTGCAGAAATTGAAAGTCTTATAGTCCGAATTAAAATTTGAATCCTTTAGATAATTTATATCTATATGTCTCTAGTTTATGTAGAGACAATAATTATCACATTTGGAGCTCTACTGATTAATATATCACCAAAATACTGAAGCATGTTCAATAAAAATATCCAACTCATATTCTTCCAACCGATCACCTTACTTTGATTCAATTCATCCTTTTCAAATTAAATCCAAAATCTACAATTTTTTTAGAGATAGATAAATGTGTTATGAATCCAATGGTTCAAAAATTAAGTCATTTTTAGGTTAGACAACAAAGTTATGGCTAAAAGAGTGAAACATGTCCAGGTGAGGAGGAAAATCTGTGCACAATCGCGACTTTTGGCACTTTCCTCCTGCTCTTCTTCTTCTGACAATCCAACTTCTAAACTCCATAACTTTTGATCTAGAACTCTAAATTTTGTAAAATTTATATCAATGGAGAGAAAAAATAAATATATACAACTTCTATGAAGAACTTAAAAACAATTTCTGCCTTTATAAGGGTCAAAATTTCAATCAAAGTGGTTGTCCCAAAAGTTCCATCCTAAACAGCATCCAAACTTCTAATGATCATATCTTCCAACTCCATTGTCCAAAAATTTCAAACTTTATACCTTTGGAAAGATAAAAAGATAAGCTACAATGTTCATGAAAATAACTTTATCTAATTTTTCTTATATCAATACAGTTTTCCCTTGAAATCAGTACACAAATTTTACCCTTATGAAAGACTTGAAACATTGTCTCAATTTCACTTCCTCTCATGCAACATCATTCTTAACCATCCAACTACATTTCATCATTCATTCCTATTTT
>JANJEY010000003.1:35462201-35488770 GCA_024703695.1 Erythroxylum cataractarum
ACGTGCCTTCCATTGTTTTGCAGGTACATTCACGTAGCTTGAATCACAGGAAGTTGCCAACCGATGGAGCCAAACGGTAACGCACCGTTCGGCCAGAATCCGGCTGAACCAGAAAGCATAAGAATTGAATGAATCTTCACGTCACACAACTCCATCTCCCGAGCAACTCAACACCAGCTTACACAATATTCCTTCATTTTATAACATCCCTTTTGAAAAAACTAATAAACGAACAAAGTCTTAGCAAAAAGAAGCAAAACAATTTGTATTATCAACAGTGATAGGTGGCAATGAAGAAGGGAGGCTAACCAGTAATAAAGTGGTGGGAATGGGAGTGGAACCTTTATTCCCTCATTTTTAGTTGTTTTTTTACTTGTAATAGATAGAATAAGGAGTGACAAAACTGGAATGAACCGGTACTGAACTTTTTTTCCCCAAGAAAGTATAGATATAAGTTGGGAACAAAAATTAGATAAAATATATTATTAGAATATTATCAATTCATTATCAAAATATTAACAAGATATGAATTTTTATCATAATATTATCATCAAAGTCACACATTACATTACGATCTTTATATATTTTTTAATAATTATTTTATTTTCTTTCATTGATAATTTTATTCTTATCATAAAAATCATTCATAATTATTTAAAATTTAATAATTTTATAAGTCATTAAATTTTTATTAATTATTTATAAAATATAAAATATTTTAATTAATTATATACAAAATAAATTGTAAAATAATTAAATATTAATAAAAATTTCTCATTTCATTCTTAATATTTAATACCAAATATTAAAATTACTATTAATATTTTTTAATACACCAAAGACATATAAGGAATAATGTCTTTCATAATCCAATTCTCACTTTCTATTTTTATTCTTAGTTTTTTATTCTTAGTTTTTTATTCCTTTTCTATTTTCATTCTCATTTTTTTATTCTTTAGCCCAAAAGATTAAATATATCCTTTTGCCATTATCTTAACCTTTCGAGGACAAAAAGCTTCCTCCAATACTGCACGTTGAATCCAGCTCATCAACGCTTAGTTTGCCAAACATACACACAAGAGCACCACAAAGCAAAACAGAACCTTAGGTTTGTTACATGAAACATTGAGTAAGCAGAGCACATCCAGAAGGAAAAAATAAATCGACAGTGGTCAATTCCCGAAATTTAATTAAGTTCAGCTTTCTTCAGCCTCCTTTTTTTGTTTTTTTTTTTGGGTTTGTTTGTCTTGTAATGTACACTTGAGCTTTGATGCAACTTGCAACTTGCAACTACGCCACCTCCTACCCCCACTTCCACTACCTAGCTCCCTCCTACAAGCTACAACCCTTTGTTAACATTCACAAAACCTCCAAATAAAGGAAAAATTACAGCAACCAAAAACAAGAAGTTGAAAAGTTAATGTTACAAAGCTCCAATCATTCTTTGTTTCTTGCTCCACTCTAGTGACAGCAGCTCCATTTCCCTATTTCTTTTCCCATTACACCCGCCTCTGGTGTTAGTATTACTCTCCTCTGCTACATTAAAAATGTTGACCCCAAACAATCTAACCGTCTGAACTGGCTGGACCGGGCGGCAAATTTTGCTCGACCCGCTTCTACTCTCCCAATCAATATAAAGCTGCTTAACGGGACCGGTCGATTTCTGAAAACTAACAATGTCACCGGCCGTCAGGTTCTTTTCCTTAACGAATCGGCTCCACCCTTTCGTCAGCACATAACTCTGACTACTAGTCCAATACGAGTATCGAAACCTCCATACCTTCCCTGTGACATCCTCGAAATTCAACAACAAACCCTTTGTACTATTGCTGTTTCCACTCTGCAAAGGAAAATGTTTCTCTGCATGTTGCTTTGGTATCACCAAACGGTTCAATTTACCCACATCGCTCGGAGTCACCGCTTTTTCAAACAACCGCTCGAGTTCTTTGAAATTCCGGTCCGAACCGGAAAACACTTCGTTGTTATGACCTTTTTGGACTCTCTGAGATTTTCCGTTGTAGTTTCGCTTGCTCTGTTCAAGCTCATCGTTGTATGTGTGCTTTCTTAACATGTCCACGATTTCTGCTTTGGAATGAGAGCTCAAGAACGCGGCTTCGATGTCGTCGTCGTGATCGGAATTGGTGGTTTGCTTGAAGTTGGTCACGGCTTCACGGCCGCGGAATCTCTGTGCGGCGATATCGTAGGCTCTCGCGGCTTCATCTTCTTCGTTGAATGTTCCGAGCCAGACACGTTGGTGTTTCTCGTAAATCTGAGCACCCCATCGACCGTTGGGCTGAGAAACAACTCCTTTGTATTTGGAGGATGGAAGCTTTCGTGACTCAGCTTCGACGCCGGACTCGGAGTCGAGAATCACACTTGTTCTGCTTCCGAGGCAGCAGAGTGATTCGGGCGACTTTGTCAGAGGCGGGAAGAAGTTAGGCGGAGAAATGAAGTCACTTGTTGTACTCTCATCTGTACAGCTTCCGTCCATTTCGGGTAAGTTGATTTTGTTTTCTTAGCTGAAAGTTACAGAGAGAGCAAGGGAGTGGTCGTAGCAGTAGCACAGAAAAAAAAAAAACAGAGAGAGAGGTAAGGTGTATTTTTTTAACTAAGAGCAGAGCGAGGGGGAATGAATTGCGTTGTCTAAGGAGATTTGAAGTGTATATATATATAAATAAAGAGGGGGTCGATTCATGGTCATATGGTCTTTGTTCGTTTTTTTATAGTTGTTGTAGTGAATGTCTTGGGATTGGATTAGGATCAGGGAGATATGGAGATGGTAACAAGTAACTAGGTATGGGAAGATCGATTGACTCGGGAATAAGTAGAGTCTGTATATTGTTGTGGGCTGTGTGGTTTAGGCGGGACCCACGGAAACAAGTTGATGGGATTCACATGACTGTGGACCTGGTTTCAGTTAAGTTCATCCCCCCCGGGGTATCAGTATGGCTCTGAGTCTTGGAGCGTGAGACTCTGGGTCTGTGCCTTGTGAATATAACAGACAAGTGTTAACTTGAAACAATTTTTATCCAGTTTGTTTACCACCTGACCATGACATGGGATGGGGGTAGTGGGGCCATCTTGATAGATGAATGGATGGAAGGAGCAACGGTGTCTTGATATGATTGGTCCCCCGCCCTCTACCTCGGTTTGTCTTATTGGCCAGGTTCACCTTAGTTTCAAATCCCAATATAAACCTTCCCTCACCTTAAAACTTATCCAACCAACACTTTTTGACATTTTCTGCTCCCTCCACCCACTCAACTAGCTATTCCTTTGTTTGTATGCACTCGACCGCACCCATTGGATCACAATCCTACGGTGTCTGATCTGCCGAAGTGGGGACCTTATTCTTTTAATTCGCTATAATAGAATCTAGGTGGCATTTGTATAGCGACGGAGAGAAGATAAGCAAATGACGTGGCAAGTTATATAACACGAGGATATTTTGTCAGATGGGTCCAGATTGTAATTCATTCAAGCGCAAGTTGATAAATTAAACTTACTAAAAGAGCCGGTGGGCGAATGGTCTTCAGCGGTGGCCGTGGTTTTTCACGTGGGTCCTATTATTGTATACTAAAACTACTGATAAAAATGGCCAATTTGTCGTTTAAATCCAGTAGATGTACGGTATTCCTTGTTTTTATGATACGGAAAAGCTGACTTCCTCTTATACATCGGCGCCTCCTCTGCTCCGCTGTCCAAACAAGTTGGGATTTGTTTGTGGTACTCGTATGTAGAAAGAGAGAGAATTATTTGTGCTCAACTCCAAGTCTATCATCTATGGACCCTACCTTTCCCATGCTAATTGTTGACGGTGATCTCTTTGATTTTGATTGGAGTTGAAACCCACCATGCGACCATGTTTGTTGTTTTTTAATACTAAGTCACACAGTGGAAGGATAGTAAGGAATCACCAAATTATCCTCAAATTAGGGAAAGCATCAACACATATAAAGGGCAATATTTAAATGCACGATATTTGCATAATCACAAACTTTCTGTTGTTTTTGAACGTCGGCAATACTGTACATTGATTTGATTAATTATAAGGTTAAATCTTATACTCTTAGTAAGAGTTTTATGGAGGAGAAAACTTTGAACATATTCTACCGATGAACCCCCAACTCATTGTAAATTAACATCAGGACCAGACGTTGATCCCTGCCTACAATTCCTAATTTCATGGTCTTTATTAGTTAGTACTTAGCTTCCATTGAAACTAAAATTTAAAACATCTTTTAGTCACACTCACTAAGAAATTATCTTTAATGCAATTATATTTTCAAGAACATTTAAATCATATGCATAACAACACAAATCGAATAACTCGTTATAAATCTTGTTTAGTTAAAATGTATATTTAATTTTACATATACAAGGAAACTGGCCCTAATGAATTTGTATATGAAACAAGTACGTAGTACATTTGCGGAGGATTAAGTTTTTCTATTTTATTCAAGTAAATGTATTTAAGAAAGGAAATTCAATAAATATTGATTAATAAAGAAAAACAAAGATAAAATATTGAAAATAATCCAATTAAAGTAAACACATATTGCATCGAGTTAAAAATTAAATCACTCAAATCATACGCATCAATATACGGGGCTCTGTTATTATCCTTTTACGGGATCTTATATAATCTACAATAGGCCATTGACGTGAAACGCATTCGGCTTTCTTTACTTTTTTCCTTTTTATTGTTCCACGTGTCTAGCTCTCTATTATGTTCATAACAATCCAAAAACAAATCAAGTCTGACTTTGTCTACTGACGTGGAGACATTCTCGCTAACATTCAACATTGATATGTTTAGCCACATAAGTCAAATTAAATAATGCACCACTCCGTCGTTTACATGCATGCATCACTTGTCAAAAACTTTGGTACTGTCCGTTTTAAAAATTTCTGAGATTATATTATCTTCTTATCTTAAATCCCACAAAGCTACTAGCTGAGTGGTCCAAACTCTCCCTTGATCATAAATTAATATTATGAAGAAGGGAAGACACAACTAGACACTTCATTATTAGATTACTTGACTATGCCACTTTGGAAAGAGATAATTAGTTGTTAAATTAATCCCATAAACTCTTTTTTATTATTCTTAATTAACCATCATCTTCTATCATTCATAAATGGCGCTTTCTATCTGGTCGGGTCGGCCGTGCAGGATCCGGACTCAGTCAAGACGACCCATGGGCCGGACGGCCTACTCTTCAAAGACTAATCTCCTACCTAATCGCTACGCCAGGCCCAAGCCCGATCCACGCCTTCCACAGCCTGTTAGTATGAGAAAACCTACCATGCAAAGATAGAAGTCTACGTAAAGACCTAAACTTAACTGCAAAACCATATATAAGGTATAATTCTCCCATAATAAAGGTACGAAATCATAACCTAGTTGCTTTTTCTCTGATCTGATCAACCTCACCTTCACCAAAAGACTTACTTGAGCGTCGGAGGGGCTAATCGGGACACAACCCCCGACCAGCCTTCTTTGTTTTGCAGGTGACTTCACGTCGGATTCATCACAGCAAACAACAGATTTATGGATTAGAATGGCAACGCACAGCTCAGCCAAAATCCGGCAGAACCACTATCCATTTATCACTTCACTAAAAATTCATCTTTCAATTTCTTTTAATGCAAAATATCGCGTAACACGTAGTATAATCTTTTCTACTTCTCTTGCACATTGTATTTGTACAAAAGGTGGATTCTTCTATATTTTCTACATATACAATTGATAACTTATGTAAGCATGCGTGTTGAGTAAAGATTATTTTGCTTTTTCCTAGCTATTCAACAAGTCTTTTGAAAGATGTTGCGCAGATATGAATATACAAATTTCATGTCACACAGTTATTTAATACCAGGGTTTTTCTGCACGTATAATAAATGAAGAGAAGGATTGGTGAAGAAAAAAGGCCAGTGTTTTTAGATCAGGGATCCCAATTGAGTTAGCGCATGATGAGCTTATCTGTTGCCCCACAAAACAAACGGTCTGGGTGATTATCTTAAACCTGACATATAAAAATGTGCACATGTTACCCCTTTCCACGCCATATGGAGTCCAGTTGGAGATGACTCAAGATTGCTACGCCCACACCATGAATCCCCTCGACATCATCGTGACATGCCACCGTATAAAACGAATATTATGTAAAGAAAGATATTACACTAATCTGTTCTCGTTTGTGACGAAGTCACAAATATCTGTGGCGCCTTTCTTTTGGATGTGCCCATCAGATTTTATAGCCAAGTGTGACAAAGATTATCACTGTATAACACTAGCAAAGCTTGACTTTCCTTCTGCTTCTTTACTCAATTGGCTTCATCATCAAGTCACTTCTTCACACGTTCGAATTGGAATATTGCAGAGTTGATGTCATTTGTTTTGTTTAAATATGTTTGCAGTTGTTGAGTTCAATTTGTATTACCTAAATGTAAAGCATGTTAACGACGCACAGTATATATATATTACCAATAAAATGGATAGGACTGAATACATAAGAAATATCTAGTATCCTTTTCATTTATTAAAAATTACTACTTTAAGAGAAAGTTTTACGAGTAGATTAAAATAATACATGCAGTCCATCGTCATACAGGGGTGCCATTATCATCATATCATACGATTTATAATGCTAAGCATCTTGTAATATATATTTTCAATCTGAAATGTTAAGATTCGGATAACACCTTTTTGATCCTCTGAAGCAGGATAAGATAAACGTGTAATCAAGGTGAAACGGTATGACTTAATGTCTACGTGTTAAAGATTAACTACACAAGCCAAATATGGCTTTGGTGGGTCTTCCGCCAAACGCAACTCTCCATATATTAGTTAAAAAATTAGAAGCAACAATCTAAAGATATATTTCGCCACCCAACAAATAAGGGTTGTCTTTTAACATTTCCCTCTCTTTATATTACTCTAAAATTAAAGGGGTGCGATGAATAAATTAAATAATTGAAAAAGAAATTAGAAAACCTTGTGTTGTTTTGACGGGGCTAAAATTTAATAGGAAATACTTTTACTTTTAGAGTTTTGGAGCTTTCCACTAAACTTAACGTCAAAATACAAACACGCATAATTCTTCTTCAGATCTTTATTTGGTTGCCCAATCCCTAGTGTTAAAACAAACTTAAGATAGGACTAAATAATTCATGTTATGGACGTAGATAACGACCTTTCTTTTCGGGTCAACCCACGTGATACCGTGTATACATCCTGTAATGAAGCTGATTTATTTTCTAGAAATTTGCTATTGTTTCTTATTTAAGATTTTGATTTTACCTATAGACGGCATGATAATGCTAGCACCTTGATCAGTAACGAGTTCCATTCCTTTCTCTCTCTCTCTTTTTTTAAACATGGAGTAAATTTGAACTCTAATATTTTTACAAATTTAAATTCAACCTAAACATTTCAAACAATTTATAAAAAAAATTCTAACATTTTACAAACATTTCATTTAAACCTTAACATCTCTATGAAATCTTTGAAAAAAATTTAACTAACATTTTTTATTTTTATTTTTATATGAGATCCATATCAAATATGCATTTTATTTCACAAATGAGATCTAAAAAATAAAAAAGACTAAAAATAACCATATAACAACGATTGAAAAAGATCTCAAACATTCCCTAATCCTAATTCTTTTCCTTTTATTCTTTGATGTTTTTCGGTATGGAGTCACTTCTTATGATAACATAGATATGAGGATCCCTAATGCAAATGAAACAGGTCCTCCTAAATAGATTAAGTGGTGAACTATTTTCTATTCTCTACTTCTTTTCTTTCTCTCTTTATGCTTTCTTTGGTTTTGTTAATTGCTCGTCATTACCAAACAAAGGCAACAACTAAACCCATCACCTTCTTTTCTAATTTTTTTTCAACTTCTCAATAAGTTAGGAAGCTAGTTGCTACACATTCTTGTCAACCTCACACACTCTCTCTTTTAGCTTGTTTTTGTGCATTTAGATCTTGTTCTAGCCCTGGAGTTTTATATGATCTATAATGGGAGATGGGCATCTAAGAAAATGAGAAAAACTACCATTCAACAGGATTTAGTTTACTTATTTTAACTATCACTTGGTTTTTCTAATCAGCCTGTCATTGTTTTCTCATACCAGTCTTTTGCTTCATTGCCTTTCGATTAGTTGAACTAATTTTAGTTCTTTCTTCATTCTTGGTATAAAATTCGTGGCAGAGGAGAACAAAATTCTAAGCATGTATGCAAGTCCTGCAGTAAGAGCTTTCATTGTGGTAAATCTTTGGGTAGTCACATGAGGTCTCATACGATTAACCATGTTTTAGCTCAAACTGACGGTACTAAGGTGACCAAAAAAATGCTTCTATTTATGATTAACCATCTCTCATTAACAATGATGGAGCTAACTCTAACACTAATAGCCCTTGTACTTAAGCTTCAATTTATGACCTTAGGGAGAAGCTAAAGAAGACATGGAAATTAGAAGACCATGCTAGTGAAGATAATGATAGTGGTAGGTTGTATAATGCTTTAGAGAGTAGTTTAGTATGTATTTAGTTGTTAACTTGAATGATTAGTGCATGTTCAAGCTAGGATTTTGTTATTTAGTTAGACATTTATGTTTTGAGTGCTTTATAGGTTTGATTATGCTATTAAGCTTAAATTTTTTGTATTTAGGATGCCTTGATATATTTGTTAATGTTTCAGATCAAATATCGAAGAACAGATAGAATTTAAAGGAAGCCTGGAGCAAGTCCTAGGGATACGATCATGACAGAAGGATAGAGGGTCTGCCATGATCGTGACAAAGGGAAAAAATCAAGTGCCACAATCTTAGCTTGCATGACAGATAGCACGAATAACCTCTCGAACACGACTTACCGATGGATATTTGAGATTTTTTAGACCTATAAAAGGTTTATGTAAAATGGAAAAGACTATATAAAGAACAAGAAAGAACCCTAGGGGGAGCTTCAACTTCTACCACTTTGAGAAAGATCTAAAGAGAGGGGAAGAAGAAGAGAGAAGAAGGAGAAGAAAGGTTACAATGCTACTATCTTCCCAATTTATTCCGACCCTTCCAAGTGACATTTCATTTTATCTTTCTTGTTCTTTCGTTTGAATGTATAAGATGGATTTGATAGTGATGAATTTGGGTTTGATGATGATATTCTAAAATTCTTCAGGGATTTGTTCTTGAATCAATGTTAATGTGATTTATTTTGATGTTAATACATTGGGTACTATAATTATTTGTTGTATTTGCATGCTTTGGTAACAAATCAAGAGAGTGAATCAATAGCAAAATGAGTAGATTAGATAATGAGAGTTAAACAATCTAATAGACCACGTAAATAATCAAATCGAAAATTTAGGAGAAAAGAGTTTGTTGGAGAGTCATGGGTCCATGCATATCATGCATGGCTATGCAACGGAAGCATTGGAATCAAAATCCCAATACCACGACATACCCAAAAAATCCAGAATCAATGTGCATGTATGAACAAAGTGTAAGAACATAAAATTACAAAATATGTATCTTGCAAATGCTCCTCCTTTCTTGAATCTTTAACTTATTTAGGTTGTAGCAAACACCAAATACCTTCAACAGCCATTGAAGATCACACAAAGATGAAGAAAAATCACTGTGTAAGGGTGGTTAGAGCACCAAACAAGATGAAATCAAGTAAATGTTTAATTGAGAGTTATATCATAAACAAATTACATGCAATTAATCTTATGCAACAATTGCATAAACTTGTATGAACAAACCTTAAGATCACTCCTCTTAAACTCCAGAATTCTTTTGGACCCTTTGCCTCTCAATTGTGTGTGTTTTTTATCTTAATTTCGGTGTATATAAATGAAGAACTCACTTATGTACCACCTATCATAATGTGGGTCATAATCGTAACTTGTTTAAAATGACATCCATGCACTCTTTGTATTTCATCCGATCTTTTATGCGTGTGACCCTTAGGTTCTTAGTTATTTTGTGTACTTGAATTAACTCTTAATCTAAACGTATCATTAATCATTTCATGCTACTTAAATTAACTCTTAATCAAAGCAAATCATGAAGGGTTTCATGATGCCAATTTACCAGAATGTAAATGAATTAACACACAAACTCTTTGATAGTTAATTATCCAACTTACGAACTTTTTCATAGATAATTACCATGCAATTTGTCCCTTCACCATGCTATATCCCACTTGGTTCGGAGTATGAGCTATGTGTCAATTTTCATTAGACTGATTGCGTCACATCTAGTCTAAGTGATGTTAGTTCTTATCATGGAGATCTCATTACTCTATGTGTCATTGAAGACTTTTTTCATGACGCATAACTGCTCTAGCTAAAGACTCCAGAGTAATGACCCTGAAAAGAGGTCATGAGTATCATCTCCTTCTATCAAGAATGGTGAATCCTTTATTGACTACCCAATTACCTTTGAATACTAATAGTTTTACCCAATCACCACCCTATGAATGACACCGTCTTAAGACAACTAGGAATGGTGTCAAAGCTCAGGATTGGCATCTAAGGTATCTTTGAGTACTTCAAGTCTAAATGATATTTTCACCATTGCTATGATGAGATTAACCACTGATATTTGGTAGATCATCTATATGATAATCTCATAATGGGTCATTCAATGTACTTACTACTCTTAGTAAGCATCTACATGTTAACTCTAAACATCTCATGCTTACAATTTATAAGATCCACTGCTTGATCAAATCAAGGAGTATAACATTTGCTAGTCTATTCAGATTAACAATGTCTTGTCTCATTAATTTTATAACTAGGGATAATTTACATATTAACATAATTGCACATGATAGGAATTTCATTATCATGATCTCATCACGATTTCCTTCATGTTATGTTTTGTATCATGGACTTCATTAATTCAATTTAAGATCGACATCAATTCATAAATAAATGAACATCAAATTAATAAAAATTATCTTTCACTTTATTAATCAAAATAAAGTTTGTATAAAAATGCTAAAGGTGATTATCTTTAGAGTACTACTTTAACAGAGATCTCGTGTGAGGACCCGGTAGTCTATTAGAGGGCTTAAGATCTAATTAAGTTTGTGAGCTTTTTTGTTAATTGAGAGATTGCAAATTCTATAATTCAATTAGGGGTATAATCTAGAGTTTAATGATTATCACTCAAGAGACAATCCACCCTTTGAAAGTCTAAGACTGATACCGTATTAACTTAAAAAATCATGTTAGCATTTGATGATAAGATAAATTATCCTTCTTATAATCGGCTAATCTTCTGTTTGTGATTTCCATTCTTAATTTGGTGGTGTTAAATTTGATTCTTTGTATATTAAATTTACATTTTTATTTCAGTCAATCATCTTTACGTGTTTAATTTTCTGTGTAACTTTTATTTTCATTTTAGTAATTCTTTAGGCCTTAGATAACTTATAACTATATTAGTTCGAGAACTTCTCAAGAGATTGATACCTCACATAGTGCACCCACGACTTGTGCGCTTGTGGTGTACTGAGGGTTTTAAATATAATAAAACTTGCCTCTACAGATAACTCGACATTTGGCAATATATTCAAAAAGTGTGAAAAAGTTCTCCAATCTTGAAAAGGTCTGTTTGGTCACACGAAGTGTTAGTCGATAAAGAGAGAAAGATTGTCAAACAACAATAGCTTAGAAAACAAGAAGATTCTTGGACAAGTGCCAACAGCCATGATCGTGGATAGCGGATCTCACAATAAAATAAATTATCCTAAATATTATTATTTGGTTATTTTTAATTTTTTTAAGTTTCATTTGACAAATAAGATGAACATTTAACATAAGTCCTACTGAATAAAAAATATCAAATAAAAATTTTAAACAAAGAATTGTCTGATATGTTAAATTTAAATTTAAATTTAAAGTTTGTAAAATGATTAAAAAATTAGAATATTTAGTTCAAATTAAATTATGTTAAAAATGTTAAATCTACTTTGACATTTTATCTTTTTTTTTTTTTTTTCCTAAGAACAAGTAGGAGCTGAAAGCACAAATGCACAATATCATGGCTTTAGATGAGATGGTTCCACTGGAATATACATTGACCATCATGAATAAAATTTTGCTTGGGGTTGAAAGTAAATGTCCAATGGGAAACGGAAATATTTAGTTGTGGAGAGAGTTGTTGTTTGAGAAAGTCTACTCGCTAAATAAAAAGATGAAAACAAACAAGAAGTTGGCATTTATTTTCCAAGAAAACAGAAAAGAGTTATGTGTGGCTTCAAAGTTGACCAAAAGTAATTATGACAATGCCAGGCCAGGCTGTAAAGGAAGGAGTCAACTCTATTGTGGTTTAACTGCTGGCTATAAGTTGCTTTTGTTGACCTTATGTATGAGAATTGAGAGCATCTTTGCTGTTTGCCAATTAACTGGAGCCCACCAGTAAGCAACCCCTGCATGCCACGTAACTCTTCCGATTAGGGGAGCTATGGGCATGTGTCAGGGAGTTAGGTAGATAAGAACCGAAATACAATCTTATCTTCTACTGCGACTTTCGTACAAAAAGTATATGCTTATCATATTAATTTTGATATTCATAGAAGAAAATTTTGAATAAGATTCTCGAAATTTTAAAAATTAACTAAGGGATCTTTGTAGAAAAGGCCACACACCCTGTACTTTAACATGAAGGGCAAGAAACAAACGCTCCAAGAAATAGGCAGACAATGCTGGTGGTCGCATCATGAAAGTAGAAGTTCACTAAGTTGTAAGCCTCTTCGGCACGCCCGCGGAGGCAAGGACCAGCTCACCATGACTAGGCTACGACTTCACTCATGACCTTTTCTGCTTATCAAAGACTGCAACCCATCTTGTAATTTTAATTACTCTTAAAATATATTAAGAAATATTAAAATTTTAAATAATAAAACCTCAACTAAATTTAGAGCTTTGAATTATTTTAACACTCCTGAATACGCACTTGTAATAAATTTGAAATTTATCATCAATGGTAGTAATTTGGCTCGAATAGAGTGTTTTTATTATGTGCTTGTTACAATATTAAAAATGATCGATGAATTTCTCTATTCTTATAGCTCCTTTTTTGAAAAAAAAGAAAAAGAATCAAGTTGTCATTCATTTTAAGATTCCATATAAACCATGAAAAGAAAACAGCGTTAACGTGCCCTTATTCTAATTTTAAATAAACCTTCTTCGTTGTGTTACTCGTTACTCTACTTGACATATATAGGGCCTTGTTCGTGTTTGAAACTTGGAAATAGCAAAATGGGCTGAAAGGATAGTTGCAAGAAGATACGAGCACATGAATAAATGCTTGCTTGCGTCACTTTTTTTTTTCTCACTTCCTTCATTAAACGACTTTAATCGATTCAATTTCGAATGACTTTATAATTAAGTTCATCAATTACCAAGTTTCCAATGCGGAATATCACACTAAAGTTTCTGAATGAATAATTTCTGTTAATAATTAGTTACAAAGTATACAGTTATGCATTATAAGTAGATTAAAAGGGCATCATTGGTTCACTACACCCGATGTAAAATCAAGTTATTGGCAATTAAGACTATACGAAAATACCAAACTATTAACATCTTTTACATTTCTATCACAAAAATATTATCAATGGAATGTATTACCTTCCGAATTAAAACAAGTGCCTGATATTTTTGTAATATCCAAAACAATTTAATTCTTCTTGTTCTATAGGTTTCTAATTCCAGTTATAACTAGATTTTTTTCTTTTTTTCTTTTTTCTCCACTTTGACTTGTTTTGGGTTGTTCTTCTGCTTTTGAACCTTCTAATTTTGGTTGATCCATATATATCTCTTATTAATCAGATTCATAACCATAAATTATTTCATCTTGATCAATAATAGGTTTTATATGTTCATATTTTAAAGACTTGTTTTCATTATT
Source organism: Erythroxylum cataractarum (assembly GCA_024703695.1). Lineage (NCBI taxonomy): Eukaryota > Viridiplantae > Streptophyta > Magnoliopsida > Malpighiales > Erythroxylaceae > Erythroxylum > Erythroxylum cataractarum. The sequence continues at coordinate 35,476,143 of JANJEY010000003.1, forward strand.
TAGTGTAAGTTTATTTACTAATTGAGAATAAAAATACAATTTATCATACCTTTTGTTTTGTTTTTCGTGTTCCCTTTTCTGACACCAATCTTTAGGCCTTAACTGAGATTTGAAGAGTTTTAGACAAAGGATGATAAACATACTTTTTATTTTCTCATAGAGAGTTAAAGGTTCTTTCGTTACATTATATAGGCAAAGGGCATTTATAAGTGTCCAAAAACAACTAAAAATAAGAAAATAGTAAAAGTAGATTTTTTCTGTCGAGAGAATCTGCTCTTACTATTTCTCAAAAGTAAAAATAGATTTCTGTCGAGAGAATATGCTTTTACTTTTGTTATTGTCTACATAGGTGACCTACATATACAAATGGCTTACAACATTGAAAATGATTACATCACTTTTTACATCACTCTTCAATAATTACATCAATTGAGGAGCTATCATCTTTTTCTTTTGAAGTGTAAGGACAGTTGATACATTAATGAGATGGATATTGCTGGAGTTGTTGATAAATGAATTGCGCCCAATCTTTTAATAATATGCTAAATACTTCGGATATGGTTGAGAATTTTTTTTTTCGATTTGTTTGATTAGCTGGAAAGAATCAATAGATATAGGTGTATGATAAGCTGGTGTCATCAGAATATTTGGTCCTCCATAATTGAGTTTAATTAATGACTCTGGAGTAATCTTTAGACACTGTTGATAAACACCTTTAACGCAATGGAGGTTAAATTGATTGACAAGATCCCAATTGAATTCATATTTTGGTGGTTAATCGATGGGTGGATACATACCATCGCAGATTCCTAATTATGCATAAGCTATTCAAGATAACTGTATGTTTGAGTCTTTGAAATTGTCTACTTTTTTAAAGATTGGATAGCTGTTGAAAACATTGATAAAGATTTCTCTTTCTTTTGCAAATCTTTCTTTGTAGTTTTTGATCGCAAGAGTGAACCCAGTTGGAAATTCGACAAGACTATTTAAAGTGGTTAAGTAAATAATATCAACTAAGCTAATTTGGAAAAAGAGATAAGTAGTGAGTGCATTTGTTTTTTAAAAAGATGATATCTTTGGGTCTATATCGTCTTTAGTTTTGGGGGCAGTACTGAAAAATCTTTTGTTCTTACTTCCATTCATTGAGTGCTTGAAAACACTAATAGAAAATTTTAAGAGTAATTCTTGTAGGTACATCATTGATTCTTTCCATATTGATAGGTTTTCCCAATGGGTTCATTCTTGAATCTGATGACTATTTTTCTAGAGCTTGTTTATAACGAGGTTTTAGTGTAGGATTTTTGAATTTAGCTAAAGCTTTTTCTACTTCTGAACGGTTTGAATAACTTCGATGAATGATTGAAGATTTTCCAATAATATGGATAGAAGCCTTATGCCATTCATCATATATTCCTGCCATTGGTCCATTAAAAATAACATAGACTTTAGATTCTATAAAATCTTCTTGTTTTTGAGAGATTGGTGGTTCATGTTTGGGTGATGTATGGAGAGAGGGTAAAAGTGTTTGAATAATTTGTTGAGTAGTAATTGGTTGGATGGCAGTGATGTTTTGTTTTTCAACAAGATTAATGGTTGATCTTAACTGATTAATCTCTTTTGTCATCATTCCTACTTTTTGTTGAAGATCCGATAATTCGTTTGCATAATGACCTTCTTTTTTACATAATCAATATTTACATGTTTTCTTATTCTGAGGACAATATTTTTTCTTTGATTTAGTTTGGCTATAAGCCTTCTTTCCAAAAATATTTTTTAAGGTTTAAAGGAGATTTTTTGTATTTGTTTGTGGGATACTTTCGCCATTTATATTTGTTATATTTATGTTTTCTGTACTTTCTTTGTTTTTGATAGGTAAAAGAGTTACATCCACATTATTAAGGTACTTCTGAATATTTAGAACAACATAGTTGAATATCTTTATATCTTAGTGATTTATGTAATTTTGCTTCTAAGCATTTTTGTGATAATATTTCTTTTATGATTGAAATAGCACCTCTTAGATTATAAGCTACTAGATTTTCATGTTGTTTTACTAAAAATAATTCTTCTACTGTTTTATTTATTGGATAAGGTAATTTTTGAATAAATATTTGTATATACATGTCTTATTCTGTATAAGTTAATTTATAATAATATTTTTTAAATTCACAAATGTATTATTCCAAATAATAGATATCACATATTCGTATATTATATAGATGCCATAGGGCATTTTTTCTTTCTTCATTTTCAATTTCTTGTTTATATGAAGTTATATCTTTTTTTAATAAAAGAGCTAAGTAGTGAGTGCATATGTTTTTAGAAAGATGATAGTTTTAGGTCCATATCATCCTCAGTTTTCGGGTAGTACTGAGAAATCTTTTGTTCTTCCTTCCATTGATTGAGTGCTTGAAAACAATCATAGAAAATCTCAAGAGTAATTCTTTTTATTTCGTCCTTTCGTGCTCTTGTAGGTACAACATTGATTTTTTCCACATTGATAGGTTTTCCAATGGTTTCATTCTTGAATCTAATGACTATTTTTCTAGAGCTTGTTTATAATTAGGTTTTAATGTAGGATTTTTGAATTTAGCTAAGGCTTTTTCTACTTCTAAACAGTTTGAATAACTTTGATGAATGTTTGAAGATTTTCCAATAATATGGATATAAGCCTTATGCCATTCATCATATATTTCTATCAGTGGTCTATTAAAAATAACATAGACTTTAGATTCTCCAAAATCTTCTTGTTTTTTAGAGATTGGTAGTTTAGATTTGGGTGATGGATGAATAGGTTTAGCTTAAATGTTTGAAGGAGAAGGAGGCAAAAGTGTTTGAGTAATTTGTTGAGGAGTAATTGGTTAGATGACAGTGATGTTTTGTTTTTCAATAAGATTAATGATTGATCTTAACTGATTAATCTCTTTTGTCACTGTTCCTACTTGATTTTAAAGATCCAATAATTTTGCTTCCTTTTTTGTGAGTGAATCTTTGAGGCTTAGGATTGTTGCTTCCATTCTTTGGTTAAGATATATGCAAGACTATTATCAAAAGATTTTATATAATGTATTTGAAAATTATATTGATTTAATTCTAATTGTCATCTAATTAAACGTCCTTGATTGTAATTTCTTTTCATATTATATTTAGTAGATCCAATAAATACTTATAGTCTATCTGAGTATAAATTCCACAGGTAATAAATCAACTTTCTATTTTCTTAATGTGTTAATACATGCTAGTGTTTCCTTTTCATCGATAGGATATTTCCTTTCAATGGGATTAAAATCCCATTGATATATTTACATAAGAGATAATTCCTTGACTTTGGTGGTTGTGCTAGAAGGTAGCCAGCCCATGTATCCATACTTGCATCAATTTGTACTAGTAGTGTATCTTTATCATTATAATTACATAATGTTGGTAAGTTCTTGCAAAGATTTTCTAATATACATACCATTGCGGTGTCTTCCTCTATCCATATCCATTGGTTTTTTGTACTACATTTAAGTTATAACTTTTTTCTTTCGTTAGCTAAATCTTTAAGAAACCCTTAATCAGAAATATAGTTTAGTAATCTAAGGAATTTTTAAACTTCAGTTATGTTTTTTAAGGTGTTAGGAAAATGGTGTAGTTTTTCAAGAATTTTAGGTTGTAATTTTAAGAATCCATTATGAAATTCTATACCTAAATATTCGATATTTTGTTTTACTAATTTAATTTTCTTCTTGCTTAAAATTAGTCCTTTATGTTGACATCTAGTGAGAACATCTTTTACCTTTTTCAAATGATCTTCTTTAGCTTTATTTGAAAATATATCAATGTCATCAATATAGGCCAATGCAAATTCTTCTAATCCTTCTAAATTGTTATCCATAAATCTTTGATAAATATCAGTGGCTTGTTTTAATCCAAAAGGTAATACATTCCATTGGTAATGTTTTTGTAGTGGACATGTAAAAGTTGTTAATGGTTTGATTTTTCATATAGTCTTAATTGCCAATAACGTGATTTTGCATTGAGTGTAGTAAACCAATGACATCCCTTTAATCTACTTATAATATAGTTATTTCTAGGTAATTTATATGTATCACCTATAGTAGCTTTATTTAATTCTTTATAGGTAATTACCATTATTCTTTTTCCATGTTTTTTTTGAATGATTATTTACGTAGAAGACTGGAGCTAAATGTTTACTAATGCTTGGTATTACTAACTGTTTTGAAATAATTTGGAACATTCATTAATAAATTCTTGCACTTTTTGTTGTGTTTATGGAATATTATTCTTAATATTAACTTCCTATGTGGGGGTTTTTTTAGTTTTATTTTAACTAATTGATTATTAGTATTATTTTTAGGATCTAGTGGATTTTCAATACAAACTTGTTCTAATAAGGTTTCTATTTCAGTTTGTAAAGTAAGATTATTAAGAAGATAAAATTGTAATTGATTTAATTTTTTTTGTTATAATCATTAAATTTTTATAATAATTGGTATGGTATATAGAAATTTTAGGAATTATGGTTTTTTATTTAAAGATTTTATTATTAGTGTTTGTAAAGTTATATAATGCAAATAATGACAAAAAGGATTATACAATTTAAGAAAAATATTTCCTAAAATTAATGGTAATCCTGATTCTTGTTCATAAATTGAAGGTATAATAAAAGAATATTTTTCAATAATGATATTACTATAATAACTTACATACCAAATGAATTTAATACTTCCATATATTATTCTAATTTGTAAAGCTTTGTTTAGTTTTTTCCAGTTTTGTAACAGGGTTTTAGATGCTATACAAATAGTAGCTCTTGTATCTATATAAGTATTGATTTTTTTTATATTTTGAATAATCAATTGAATAAATTGAATAAATGTTGTATTTCTGTTTAGTTGTTTATTATGAATTTTAGAATTCATAACAATATACTGAAGAAATTGTTGAATGGTTTCATATTCTGGCTCAATAGGTTTTAAATTATATTTAAATGCTAAATTTAAAATAGTAATTTTTCTTTGTATTTATTTTGATTTCTTTTTGGGCATTCATTTGCATAAAGACCTTCTTCTTTACATAACCAACATTTGCATGTTTTCTTATTCTGAGGACAATATTTTTTCTTTGGTTTAATTTGTCTATAAGCCTTCCTTCTAAAATTTTTTTATAATGTTTAAATAGGAATTTCTTGTATTTGTTTGTAGGATATTTTTGCCATTTATATTTGTTATATTTATGTTTTTATATTTCTTTGTTTTTGATAGGTAAAAGAGCCACATCCATATTGTTGAGGTAGTTCTGAATATTTAGAACAACATAGTTGAATATCTTTATGTCATATGTAATTTTGCTTCTAAGCATTTTTGTGATAATACTTCTTTTACAATTGAAATAACACCTCCTAGATTATAAGCTACTATATTTTCATATTGTTTTATTAAGAATAATTCTTCTACCATTTTATTTATCGGATAAGGCAATGTTTGAATAAATATTTGTATATACGTTTGTTGTTATGTGTGAGTTAACTTATAATAATATTTTTTAAATTCACAAATGTATTATTCCAAATAATAAATATCACATATTTGCATATTATATAGATGTTATAGGGCATTTTTTTCTTTCTTCATTTTCAATTTATTGTTTATATGAATTTATATATTTTCCAATAAAAGAGAGAAGTAATAAGTGCATCCATTTCTGGAAAGATGATAGCTTTGGGTCCATATCGCCCTCGATTTTGGGGGTAATACTGAAAAATCTTTTGTTCTTCCTTCCATTCATTGAGTGCTTGAAAACAATCATAGAAAATCTCAAGAGTAATTCTTTTCATTTCTTCCTTTAGTGCTCTTGTAGTTACATCATTGATTCTTTCCATATTGATAGGTTTTCCTAATGGTTTCATTCTTGAATATGATGGCTATTTTTTCTAGAGCTTGTTTATAATGAGGTTTTAGTGTAGGATTTTTTAATTCAGCTAAGGCTTTTCTACTTCTGAATGTTTTGAATAACTTCAATGAATGATTGAAGATTTTCTAATAATATAGATAGACGCCTTATGCCATTCATCATATATTCCTGCCATTGGTCTATTAAAAATAATAAACTTTTCTCTAAAATCTTCTTGTTTTTGAGAGATTGGTGGTTTAAATTTGGGTGAAAGTGTTTGAGTAATTTGTTGAGGAGTAATTGGTTGGATGGCAGTGAAGTTTTGTTTTTCAAGAAGATTAATGGTTGATCTTAACTGATAAATATCTTTTTTCACTATTCCTACTTGTTGAAGATCTAATAATTCTGCTTCCTTGTTGGTGAGTGAATCTTTGAGGCTTAGGATTACTGCTTCCATTCCCTAGTTAAGGTATCTACAAGACTGTTATTAGAAGATTTTATATATTGTAATTGAAAATTATATTGATTTAATTATAATTGTTATCTAATTAAATAGCCTTGAGTGTAATTTGTTTTAATATTATATTTAGTAAATCCATACAAATACTTAGAGTCTATCTGAATATGAAATTTGACAAGTAATAAATCAACTTTCCATTTTCTTAATGTTTTCATACATGCTAGTGTTTCCTTTTCATGGATAGGATACTTCCTCTTTGTGGGATTAAAAGTCCCATTCATATATTACATAAGAGATAATTCCTTGACTTGGGTGGTTGTGCTAGAAGGTAGCCAACTCATGTATCCATACTTGCATCAATTTGTACTAATAGTGTATCTTTATCATTATAATTATATAAAGATGGTAAGTTCTGTTAAGTCAAAATGACTTCACGTTTAATAATTTTAATGATAATCAAATAATAATAATGTTTGAAATAAATGAACTGTTTTGATAAGTGTGTTAAGTGTACAGTGAGAAAATACATAAGAAGTTGCAAAACAAAAAAGGAGTTTCAAAACACAGAAGAAGTTGTGAAACACATAAGGAGTTTCAAAACACAGAAGGAGTTGCTAAACACAGAAGGAGTTTCAAAACACAGAAGAAGTTGCGAAACAAAGAAGGAGTTGTGAAACACAGAAGGAGTTTCAAAACACAGAAGAAGTTCAAAAACTCAGAAGAAGTTTGAAAAGTCAGAAGAAGTTTCAAAACTCAGAAGAAGTTCGAAAACTCAGAAAAAGTTTCAAAACTCAAAAGAAGTTCGAAAACTCAGAAGAAGTTTGAAAACTCAGAAGAAGTTTCAAAATTTAGAAGAAGTTCGAAAACTAAGAAGAAACAAGTTGAGTTAGTCATAGAACTCAACAAAATAATGGTTTCTACAAGAAGCAAGAAGCAAGAAGCAAGATTCAAGAAGTAGTTAGAGACTTAGGCTATAAATACTAGTCATAATCGAAGACTGAACAACCTTTTTCTTATAAGCGTTTATGTACAAAAAAATTTGTGCGATATATGAGAGCTAACATTACTGTAAAAAAAGCTCACAATATCTTTCTAGTGAGAGAAAGAAAAGGCTGAGAGCCTGGAGAGGTTACGATAGTTGAAAAAAATACTCAGTGTAAGAGACCTGAAGAGGCTCTCGAAGGGAGGAAAGAATACTTGTAATTTTGACGAAGTATAGTGAAAACTCAGAAGAATTCTGAGGAATGGACGTAGCCCAAGGCTTGGTTTGAACCAGTATAAAAATCACATCGTCTATCTTCTAACTCCTTACTCTTAAATAGTCTTGTTCATTTACAAGTTCATAAGAGTTATTTGCAATTTAACTAAATACCTATTTGATATTCACTTAATACTTGAAAAAGTTTCTTTTTCAAGAGATTATCAAAGGTTTTGTGCATTCACAAAAAGATTACACAATTCAACCCCCCTTCTTGTGTTTTTCATGAGTTCAACATTAACGTGTGATTTTCTTTAATTCGTATCAGAGCTTGGTTTCCAAGAACTACCTTTATACAGTGAGGACAAAGATCCATGGTAGAATCACACGCGTCACAAGACCTCCTGCGTTCAATGGTGAGGACTATCATTATTAGAAGGACAGGATGTGGTTTTTCATTGAGTCCACACATGTTGATGTTTGGGACATCATCGAGAATAGACCATAGGTACCAGTAGATGATGATGGCAATACTATTCCACGTACCAGATGGTCAGCCAATCACAAAGCAAGATTTCAATTAAATTCAAAGGCCAAATTCTTTCTGAGTTGTGCTTTAAGCAGAAGTGAATACGATAAAGTTCATGAATGTGAAACTAAGAAGGAGATGTGGGATACCTTATCCATTGCATATGAAGGCACAAACCAAGTAAAGGAGTCCAAGATCAACATTCTTGTACATCAGTATGAGCTGTTTAAAATGAAGGAAGATGAGTCCATTGATCAGTTGTTTGGATGATTTCAAACTATCATTAATGGAATAAAAGATCTTGGAAAAATCTACGATAATTAAGATCATGTAAGAAAGATTCTCAGGAGTTTGCCCAAAAGATGGAGACCTAAAGTCACAGCAGTACAAGAAGCCAAGGACCTTAGCAAATTAAAGCTTGAAGAGCTACTTGGTTCTTTGAAGATACATGAAGTGGAGCTTGACGCTGAGGACAAACCTAGAAGGGACAAATCCATAGCATTAAAGGCTGGTCAAAATAATCTCAAGAATCAGAGGAATAGAAGTTAGTCGTCAAAAGCACTGAAGATCGAAGAGATCAAGAATGATGATGTAGCGCCCCCTTACTGTAGAGTATACACCGATACGCCCATAGGTCATACCGATACATACCCTACGATGAGGGTGTACTACGATACGATCACTTCTAATAAACCTCATGGCATTAATAATAATAAAGCAGTATGATCACATTCACTGAATTTTAAAACCAAAAGGTAACCTTCATTTCATTTTAGAAAACCATAAGTACGTACTTCTGTCATATTTACAACTGTACAGACCTAAAATAAACCATAACAACTCCTAACTAGGTCATTCTCAAAATATCCGAAAGGATCCCCAACTGACCGACCTATGGGCCATGCTCCTCTCGCCGGCACACACACAGTAGTAAAAGTCTCAAAATTCGGAGCTAGGAGTCGCACTCTCGCTGACCTGAAAAATAGTCGCAATTTAGGTGAGTTTGCGAAACTCAATGAGTAGCCATCATCGATGGTTCACTCAATTCATGCATCACGCAAAATTGCGTACAAAGCAACACATATCATATTTAGAATCATAATTCAAAAGTTCATAAAATCATAATCACACATTTGCAATTAATCTCATATCAAATTCACAGCACAATCACAGACTGAATGCACAATGATTTCCAGTTCATTTTAATGTTGTGACTGGGCGTCATAATTATCCCATTGCTGGGCACATTACACATCATACAGAAATCGCATTTTCGGGGGTAGGAGAGCCCTCTGAGTATGCACTACTGCCCACGCGCACTAGGGATAGGAGAGCCCTCTGGGTATACACTAATCCCTTTCACTTATCACAATAGACGAGCTTATGGCTCCAATCAGATCAGAATGTGCTCCAGTCACAACTGTCAGTTACTGATTTCTATTCATACCTAGCATGCGTTCACAATTCTCAAAAGCATATCTCATACGAATCACTTACTCATAATCACAAATAATCCACACAAAACATTTAACATATTAGAGATTGAGAAACCAACTAGGTTACTCACCTCTAAACTTCCGAGCTACTGCCGGGAAGTCTCTGTTGCATCAGAGGATTGACGATCCACTTGTGCCTCTATAAAAACCAAAATATCCACATATCACTTATTGAATCAATTTCAATAAATCAGAAATGCTGATGTCTCAAATAAATGATGTACTATGCACGTTATGACATTTCCGACCACAATCCTGAATTATCTCAATTCCGCTCTTTTACTAATCCATAGCAATTTCTAATACCATATGTCAATTGACTAAGTTCTATATCCTCAAAAGTCAAAATTCTAATACATAGGAATTATCATTAAATCAGAATCAATTCACTATTCGAATGCCATCCGATTTCGAAAACCACCGAATAAATTTCCGAAACTCAAATCTCTCAAATTGAAATTTGGACTCCCAAATTCAAAATCTCTAAATTAAAATCAATCCATATTTACTTGAATTACCAAAATCCTAAACCCAAAACAAAATCCTAAAAAATAACTCGATTCCAAAATAGAAATGGGAAAAGATTACGATGGATTTCTTGATGAGATTATCGAGGACTAGCAAGAAGCATGATGCAGCATGGTTAATTGTGGATAGGTTAACCAAGTCGCACATATTTTGTCAATTAAACAGATGGATTCTTTGAATGTTTTGGCCAAGAAATATGTGGATGAAATAATCTAACTTCATGGGATTCCAAGCTCTATAGTTTTGGATAGAGACCTCAAGTTCAACTCTAGATTTAGTAAAGGTTATAGGAGGCTTTGGGAACCAAGTTGCACTTTAGTACAGCTTTCCATCCACAAATTGATGGTCAATCAGAAAGGAAAATACGGACATTGGAGCCAATGTTGAGAGCTTGTGTTATAGACTTCAAAGATTCATAGGATGATCATTTACCTTTAATCGAGTTTGCTTATAATAATTCCTATCACTCAGGAACTCAAATGGCACCTTATGAAGCTTTGTATGGTAGGAGGTGCAAAACTCCTTTTTGTTGGGATGAGGAAGGTAAAAGCAGACTTGTAGGACTAGAGTTGGTACAAACCACAATTGATAAGATTAAATTAGTGAAGCAGAGACTTAAAGCAGCTCAAGACAGAATGAAGAGCTATACAGATACACATAGAAAGGAGATGGAATTTGAAGTCGGAGACAAAGTGTTTCTTAGAGTTGCTCCATGGAAAGGAGTTTTGAGATTTCGTAAGAAGGGCAAGCTTAATCCAAGATACATAGGCCCATATGAGATCATTGAAAAGATTGGGCCTTTAGCCTATAAGTTAGTTTTGCCACTAGAGTTGTCTAAGATTCATAATGTTTTCCATGTATTGATGTTGCGGAAGTGTCGTTCTGATCCTTCACACATAGTTCAACCTTCAGAAGTTCAGTTAATAAAGGATTTAACTTATGAAGAACAACCAGTAGAGATCGTAGATTCAAAGGAAAAGGTTTTGGGAAACAAGACTGTGAAGCTGGTAAAAGTTCTATGGAAGAGTCATTCTACTGAAGGGTCCATGTGGGAACCCTTGGAGGCCATGAGGGAGAAGTATCCACACCTCTTCAATGTCTCAGGTAAGAATTTTATCCTCGAAATTCTTTAAGGGGGGAAAGTTGTTGGACCCTGAAAAAATTTTCTTTAAGTTAAGCATGATTTGAAATAGTTTTGAGGTTTAGATAGATTAAATTTTTGGAGTTATAATTATGTCAAGGTTAGTAGGATTTATTGAATGGGTAAGTGGAATTAAAGTGTTAATTTAATAAGGATCAAGGGTACAAATGGAAAAAGAATATGTTGTCTTGCTTATAAGAGGAGAAAAAAGTGAATTGAAGAGGGAGGAGATTGAAAAAAGAAAATAGGAGAGAAAAAGAGAGATTTCGATGAAAAAGAAAAGAAGAGAAATCAAGTTTGTTAAGATAGGTTAACCATCTTTTCTTCTTGCTTTATTAAAGGAATGGGTTGTATTGAGGATGAAAGAGTTAGAGAGAAAAGAGGTTTGTTCGGAAAGAAGATCGATTAGGAGAACCCAATTAATTTTAGGGTTTCTAAACTAGATATTAGGTTTTTTGACCTAGATGGACTATGGGTAGGTTATATTTGAGTTTAATTTGTGTTTATTTCAATTTTGTGATTTTTTTGAAGTTTAAGAATTTTATTGAAATGTTATTTTGAATGGAACCTTAATTGTTTTAGGAAACCAAGGAAATCCTACCCAAGAGCAAGGAGAAAGGCAAGCTTGACTTGGATTTTTGCAGGCTAATTAGGTGGGTAATGTATTTATAGTTATTGTATAATTGGGAAAATTCTTGCCTGTGTGCGTGTATGTTGATTTGCTTGAAATTGAAATAATTGTGAATGCTTGAAAATGCATTATGCATTGTGATTATGTTATACCTTGGAAAAAGTTATAACATTTGGAATTAGATGAAAAGAAGAAAAAGCATGAAAGTATGAACATATAATTGAATTGAGCATAAATTGGTTGTGATTGGGCAAGAGAGGAATTCGTTTCGTTAGTCACGTGCACGTTGACCCATAGCCTTCTCCCGACTGCCTGCTTGAGGCCATGAGATCCTAAGAAATCGGACTCGTTTTGTTCAAGATGTAAACTTTGATTTCTCCATTTCATTCCACGGAACTCTCGAGCCATTTGTTTGTGCATTGCATCTTTAAATTTTTAAGTATGGTGCATAGTTGAGTGTTAGGTTTAATGGCTGGAGTTTATGCTGTGTGTTATAAGTTTGAGTTAAATTGATCAAATGCTTAAATTGCTTGAATAAAGTGAGAATGCTCAAATTGCTAGATATACATATACATATGTTTGAATATGTGACCAATTGCCAATGACTATAAATATATTAGCCATTAAGCTGTGTAGCTCATCCCACTATTCCCTCCTCAGGTGCAGAACGAGAAGGTTAGCAATCCTTACAACCTGTTGATTATAACCTTGAGCTACAAGTCTAGCTTTGTTTCTTATAACCTACCATTT
>JANJEY010000003.1:35554416-35567774 GCA_024703695.1 Erythroxylum cataractarum
GTTCAAGAATGCATTCTTGACATCTAATTGTTGTAAAGGCCAATCTAGATTGGCAGCCAATGAAAGAAGCACTCTTATAGTGTTAAGTTTTGCTACTGGAGCAAAGGTCTCCATGTAGTCGATTCCATACATCTGGGTGAAGCCTTTAGCAACTAACCGGGCTTTGTATATCTCTAGGGATCCATCCGGGTTGTATTTTACTGTAAATACCCATTTACACCCTACGGTCCTCTTGTCCTTTGGCAAATCCACTTCTTCTCATGTTCTGTTTATCTCAAGAGCTCTCATCTCTTCTAGAATTGCTTCCTTCAATTCAGGAACCTGTAAAGCATCTTGAACATCTTTTGGAATCTCCACAAGTGACATTTGATTAGTGAAGAAAGAGAAAGCAGGAGATAGGTTTTTACTAGCATAGAATATGAGGTTGCATAACTTTAGGGAATGACTTCAGAAGGTAGTAGACTAACTAAAAGTTCAAAGAAGATGGCCCAAGTTCCTAAAACCTAGTTACAAAGATTGCAGATGTTGTTTGTAATAGAAATACCTTTCTCTTTGTCTATTGTACTGAGACTTTGATTGTCGACCAACTTGTATGTTACATGACATTAAATTTCTTTACTTCTCCTATAAAATCTTAAATAGGACAAATTGAATAAGAAAATAATTGTGGAATATTCTTATACATTAAAAAGGTACAAGACATAATTATACCATATGATTTTAAAACTTTAAAAATTCTATAATCTTTAAAATTTTCCTAAAACTTCTTTTCTTATCAAACATGGACTAATCAAATATCATTAATATGGTAACTTAACTCAACTCTTAAACTCAATTTGAACTTATTAAACTTGACTCACATTAATAATTTGTTATAATTATCTTACACTTTTCCTAATGTTCAACTTATCCCATCACTAATTTAGGTCAAGTTTAATTAGATATGTTTGAGTATAGGATTTCGGTTAGATCATCATATAAATAGTATTCAATTATTCAATGAATAACATTTATGTCGTATATATTTCTTCATTATTTTTAATCAAAATTTAAGGGAAGGTATTTTTAGAAAATTAAAAATCTTAAATATTTTTTCAAATTTTAAAGATTAAATTTTTTTTATAATTTCTTAAATCACTAGAGAGCTTCGTATTTTTTACCCTTATATATTATCTTATCTTATTAGCGGAATCATTAGTTAAAAGGATTGTTTAGGTATTATTTATAAAATATTTAAATATTATTAAAAATATTTAGATAGATATGAATGTGTGGTAATTAGAACAAGATGAAATATATGTCTATACTTAATCTAATGAACCTATAAATATTCAGCTCTCTTTTTATTTCAAAATCAAGAAATAGTGTCCCAAATTAGAACTTTTAAGGATCTAACCTTATAGGTTCTAAGCTACAAATTAATATTTATAACTTAAATTTAGTTAGTACATGAGTGTTTTAAATGTAACTCCTATTTTTTTCATAATAATATTTTTCCTACTTCTTTCAATCTTAATTCGGTTACAACCTTATTCTATCTGCCTAATTATTCCAAATTCGAGCCTAATTAGGGTGTGTATATCTACTTATCATACAATTTAAAGTTGTCACTATAATCGGATTCTCCATATCAGAAAAATATGTTAAATATTATTTACCCTTTTGAAGGTATTAGATATTATTTACCTATATAATTATTGTTTATTTGAAATAGTAGAAGCTATTTCTTTTTAACTCAAAGTGGTTTGGAATAGAATCACTGGTATCTAAATTTAAGATTGAGAAGTTCAACAAAAATAGTTTTTTGTTTAGTAAGAATAATTTTTCGTCGTGGAGGTTGAACATAAAGAATATCTTCACAAAAGATAATTACCTCATAGTCATTGGTGGAAGGTTGACAAACTTACAAATGATGCTAAGTGAAATAACATAGATGTGAATATTATTACAAATCTTCATCTATCTTTAATTAATGAAGTTTTGTCAAGCATAGAGGAGAAAAAACAACAATAGAGATATGAAATCATCTTACAAAGTTTCATGAAAAAATCTAATATAGTGACCAAGCACATTAACTATTTGACTAATCTATTCTCTTAACTCACATTATTAGGCTATACAGTGGAGTTATATTTATCACCAAATTAAAAAATAAATTTGATGATATTAGAACTGTGATTTTAAAGAAGAAAGTCAACATAAGAATAAGAAAAACAAGCAGTCTGACTTACAAGTTGAATACTTAATGGTAACAAGAGGGAGATCAAAGAAACATAGCCTTAGTGGGAGCCAAAATCATAGTGGATCAAAATCAATAAGTAAGAAGAATTTAAAATGCTATAATTGTAAGAAAAGTCATTTGCAAATGAATATTATAATTTAAATAAGAACAATTCAAACCCTCAACAAAATTTTGCACATACTTCCAAATAGTGGCAATGCTTTGTATTATAAAGTAATAATAAATTAAAGTAAAAATCATTATTTTATATATGGCACTTCGTCTTAAGAGTTACTTTTCACATAACCTCTATAAGAAAATCACTCCATCATTATGAACCTTATAAGGAGAATTTATGTATATTTATGGCGATTATCCTCTAAAGACTGTTGATATTAAAACTATCAAATTGAAGATATATGATGGTATAAATTCGTACCATTCAAGAGGTATGACATGTGGAGGGATTAAAGAAGAACTTTTTAACTTTAGGATGATTAGATAATCTTAAGTGAAAAATAGAATTTTTTAGTTAGACTTTAAAGATAATTAAAGACACACTTTTAATTATAAAGGGAGAGAATATAGGTGCAAACTTATACAAGTTAAAGAGAGAGACATTACTAGAAGTATAAGCAACAGTTGATACAAGCAGTCCAAGTGAAAGATCTTTAATGTTATGACATAAAAGAACATGGATATGTATCTAAGCAAGAAATAAAGATCCTTACTAAACACAAGCTACTCCTTAGGCTCACAAAGATATCAGTTCTCTTTTGCCAACATTATGTTTTAACTAAGCAACATTGTGAAATTTAATATATAAAATTTTGAAAGCAACCTTGATTTTAAATTGGTTCATTATGATGTATGGCGGACACCAGTTTCATTCCCATGATTAATAAGGAATTCTATATCTTTTATTGATGATTATTTTATGAGATGTTGGGTATATCCTATCAAGAGGAAAGCATATGTCTTCTCATTCTTTAAAGTTTTCAAACTATGCATTAAACTTAACTTTGGTGAAAATTTAATGTGCTTAAGGAAATATAATGGATGAGAATATATTATAATGGATGATAATATATTATGATGAATTTGAAGCATTGTGTAAGTCATAAGCATCAAAAGACAATTTTTTATTGTATACACTCTTCAATAAAATAGGGTGGCAAAATAGATGAACAAAACTTTATTAAAAAGAAAAAGAGTATTATTGAGAGCTATAGACCTAAATAAGGCTTTTTGGATAGAAGAAGTTAATATCACCTTTTATATGGTGAATTGGAATCCATCAATTAGAGTTAGAGATAGAAAACTTATCCCAATATGATCCAATTTAGTTTGAAGTCAATGATCTAAACATGAATTGACAAAACACTTGGCTAGGCTCAGATTAGAGGGTTGGCCTAGTCTAAATAATTTCAAACAAAATGAGGTTATTTTATTTAATAGTTTCAAAACATCATTGTTTTGACCATCAAACTATTAAGTGGGAGATTGTCTAAGCTTCATATTGAAAAATTTGCGATTCAGTTGAAGAAATTGATGGAGATATGGATTAAGAAGATAGTAGATTATTTCTAACCTACATATATTTAGAATTCTTATGTGTGTGATGTAAAATTTCGAAGAGACCTTAAAGCTAAATAAAAAATTCAAGAAATGCTTATTCTTAGGATATATTAATAAGGTGAAGGGTTATCACTTATGAGATCTCATCACTTATATGGCTATTAACAGTAAGGACATCAATTGTTTAAAGATAAATTACAAAGGGAAGAAGAGGGCAACAATACGTCACAAGAAGTTTAGAGACCGTGATATAAGTGGAAAAGGAATTTCATCAAAATTTTAATTATGAAGCAACACTAGAGTAAGAAGATCAAGAAGTAGTTTAGTTTTAAGCTTCAGAAGTTTTTCGATTAGATCGCATAAAAATATCACCAAATTGATACTTAAATTACATAATAGAGAATAATATAGTATATTTTATTTTAACATATGATATAAAGCCATTAGCTCTCCAAAAAGCACTTAATAATCCATATGTCTCTTAGTGAATAACAATAATTCAAGAAGAAATTGGACCTATTTACAAAAATAAAACTTGAGAGCTTGTACCATGACTATAAAGAAGGAAGCCTGTTAGTGATAAATTGATTTCAAGATAAAGCAAAATTATGACAATCAAGTAAATCGATATCATACAATATTCATAATGAAAAGATAAGTCTAGAAAGAAATAATTGAATATAATGAAATAGTTTTTCTTAGAGTTAGACTTAATAAAGTTATAGTATTCTTGGTAAAATATGTTTAATTTAAATATAGAACAATTAACTTAAATATAGAATAATTAGATGTGAAAACTACTTTCTTCATTTAATTTTAAAGAAAAAAATTGTAAGCTTTAACTAAAACAAAAAGGGAAAGGGAACTTAATTTAAAGGTTAACAGGTTCTAAGGTATTATTATAAGAGATTTAATTCTTTTACCATGAGTCTTGGATACAATATAATTAATGCAAACTCTTATGCACATTTTAAAACGATTGGTAATAGTGATTTCAATGTCTTAATATTGTATGTTGACAACATATCAGTTATAGGTCCCATCAAATATTACATTAAAGGTATAATTGACTAGAAATTTGAAATGAAAGACTTCAGACCAACAAATAAGATTTTAGTAATGCAAATTTAAAATAAAAAATTAGATAGAAGATTTGGTTTTATAAAAAAAATCCTGAAAAGATTTTGCAACATTTTATTATGCCAAATTGTTACCTAATATATATTCCTCTGCCTATTAATTTCAAGTTGTCTTCTAATATAAGCCCTGATACAATGAAGATTAGAGGATGAAGTTATCTTGAGTAATGCACAAGGTTTTGAATTTCGTACTATGCCAGTCGGTACCAACTGGAATGTATCGTGCCAACAAAAAAATTGTACAAAATTATGTTGTTTACCGATATTTGGCATAAAATTTAAAAAATTAAGGGGCTAATTTGTAAATAAAAATTAATTAAAAACCCCCTCCAACCGATGTGTCACTATATCCAGCCCAACCCCAACGTCGTAGTCATTGGCCACCACCTACCATTGCACCACATGTCTCCATCGTAGGAGCACGTGCCCAATTTCTCTCTGCAACTACCTGTCCAATCACTCTCTCCAGTCTAGCTGCCACCATCTCTACTGTCTCTTTCTCTTCATCACCACTCACAACTATCATAAACTTTGTGCAAAATGATCCTCACTAGTGACAAGTCAATGATGATTTCGTGGGTTTTATGATTGATATATGCAATAATGAGAGATTGGTGAGGTAGGGATTTCGTGATTTTTCTTTTCACCCAAGAAAGAACTACGTGGTTAGATGGATCTTCTGGACCTGCTTAGTGAAAGGCTTGTGTGTGTGTGTTTGGAGGTTGTGTAGAACCTTTGAACTATGATTTTGACTAGTGAAAACTCAGTTGTTCTGTATTCTTTAGGAAAATATATTCCTTAGAGCTTATGAAAAATTTTGAACAATTAAGGCAACTATTACAGTAAAAAACGCTCTCAACTGCTACAGTAAATAACGCCCTCAACTACTACTATTCTCCACTCTCAGCTAGTTACTCCGGTCGGACAATGGCTTCCAATGTGATCCCAACGCCTCCAAATCTCCACGCCACTGTGAGCAAGTCCTCTGAACATGATCACCAGGCAACAAAAAAGGCCCACATACACTAGAGAGATGAAGATCCCCCTCCCACTGTAACTGAATTACAGAGCAACCCCCTAAGCTACAATGCGGTTGTCACTGGTCACCCTAACACTGGCCATGGGGATAAACTTCTGGACTGGCTTGAGCACGATCCCATTGAACTCACCGAAGGAGACATATCTGTCATTCAAGGCAAATTTGGGATGGGAATAACACTTTCAGAAACATTCAAAGGCAAATTGGACAAGCAATGGGCAAAGGCTGTGATTATCAAATTGTTAGGCAGATCAATTGGTTTCAACTTACTCAAATCTCGACTGCTCTCCCTGTGGAAACCCAGATGTCCAATTAAAATAGTCGACATAGAAAATAACTTTTCCCTTGTTAACTTCTGGGAAGAGGAAGACTATGTGCACACCCTTACCCACGGGCCTTAGATCATCGCTGGTCACGCGTTGCCTGTTCAACCCTAGTACCTGATTTCCGACCCTCCTCCTATAAGATAACTCACGTGGTGGCATGGGTAAGGTTTCCTGATCTTCCCATCGCTCGATATCACCCTTCGATCCTATATGCTCTGGGAAACCTCGTGGATCGCACGGTAAAAATCGACAATCATACCCAACTCACACAAAGAGGAAAATTTGCACGGGTGGCGATAAACAATGACCTTAGTGCTCCTCTCCAACCCTTAGTTGAACTAAATGGGGAAATCATTAGGGTGGCATATGAGGGCCTCCCCCAGATTTGCTTCGATTACGGTAAGGTCGGCATGGAGAAAACACCTGCCCATCGAAATTGAATGCCAACTCAGCAAACACGCAAACCACTAGAGACCCGACAACCTCCACTTGACCCAGCAATCAGGAAACTGCCTTCCCAGGAGACCCCCAACTAGACGAATTTGGCATCTGGACGCAGCTTACTCGTTGACCCCTTTGACCTCTGTCGAACGATACAACCCAACGACTCGACCGCACCAACGACTCTCCATGCATCACCTCCACCATCTCGAGATTTATGGCTCTATCAGAGAAAGAGCCGCTGGCGTTTGATGTTGACAACCCTCAATCAAGTGTGGAGACCTCAACGATTTTGGTTCATCAGTCGAAGCCCCGAACCCCTTTTGCTGTCAAATCCCTAAAACCTTTGAAACTTAAAGAAGGAAGACCAAAACGCATGTCGTACCTGGGTAGACGCGGTTCAATCAACGTCATGTGCAAAACGACAACGCAAGCTTCTCCCCAGCTCCACACAACATCGTCCTCTTCCCTGGTGCAGGGCCCAACTACGAGTTGGACTGGACAGGCCCTAGCGATGGGACAAGATGGACTGCCAACCTTTAAGAACTCTAAACCCCTATTCCAAGTCCAATCTTCTTCAAGGCCCGCTCCAATAACACCCTACAGCCCTCCATTAAACCATGTAGCACTCAAAATCCCCTCCCACACAGACCTTATAATCCAAGATACTACTCTTCAATTGGCCAATTATGGAGTTGACATCTGCCAGGATATGGAGCAAGAGGACCATACCCACACTAGCTCGACTTTGGTGGCACAACTACAAGCAATACCTCCACCATGACCTCCAAACCTCGAACACTGTTCAACGTCCATTATGGAAATACCTGGCCTAACTGATGCCCTTATGGTGGAGTCTACACCAGCCCTCCTAACCGGTCAGGGACAGGTTTTGGACACGAGCCCTACAAGCTCGTATACAGATTAAAATCTATTTTTTATCTCCATGTCCATATTATTATGGAACTGTTAAAGGGCTAGAGGCCGGCACTTCAAGCCCACACTAAAACACCATAGAACCCATAAATCGAGTCTTATTGTTTTAGTGAAACCTCGTATTAACGGGGCACGAACGATGACAATTATTAGGAGTTTGGGTTTTACCCAATCTTTTCGGGTTGAAGTAGAAGGTTATTCGGGCAACATCTGGCTCCTCTGGAAAACTGACATTGAGGTTCGTATTCAGTTAGCTCACCATCAATTCGTGCATGCAAGAATCGTGTGGGGGACAGTGTCGTTCAATTTCATAGTTGTGTATGCTAGCCCTATGTACTCTCTCCAGAAGTATCTGTGGCATTATCTGTGAAGCATCGTCAGGATTACGAACAGGCCTTGACTTATGAGCAGCAATCTCAATGCCAAATTAGAGAGTCTTGACAAATGTGATGGGTCTCGTACCCAACCGGTGATAAATACCTACTTTCGGGATTGTGTTCAAAAGTGCCAGCTCCAGAACTTTGGCTTTTCCAGTTCTAGATTCACCTAGAGGCGAGGTTTAATCCTCGCTCGACTGGACCGGGCCTTCTGTTCTCATGATTGACACTCAACTTTCTCCCACACTATGGTATCTCATTTACCCTTCCTTAAATCGGACCATAGGCTGCTCTTAATGACTCTCAATCATCGCGAGCAACCAACGCCTACGGTCAGAGCTTTCCATTTTCAATCAGCTTAGTTGTCTCACTCAGATTTTAGTCGTTTTGTCACTGCTAATTGGACTCCTTCAAGTGCCGACCTTAGCCGAGGAATTAAAGACTTTGCGGATCGCCTACAGTTGTGGAACTACACCACATTTGGGAACATTTTTCATCAAAAGAAACGTCTCTTGGCCCGTCTCGAAGGCGTTAAAACACAGCTTGATGTTGATAACTCGACCTCTCTCTGTGACTTTGAGGAACACCTCCAAACGGAGCTAGAGCAGGTTCTTTATCAAGAAGAACTTTATTGGCACAAACGATCCAGGAATCAATGGCTTAGTCAGGGTGAATGAAATACCAAATACGATCATGCCATCACCATGACCAAAAAGAGACAAGCGTCAATTATCTTCCTAAAAGATGAGAACGGGATTATGTGGTCTAGCCCTCTAAACATCAGAAAACTAGTGCAGAACTTCCTCGCGAGAATTTACACCAAAGAGAGCCACCATTCCATGGATCCATTGTTACATGGTCAATTTCCCCATCTTTCCCTGTCTGACATCCAAGAGTTAGGTCGTCCTCTCCATCTTGATGATATCAAATTGGCGATTTTCAGTATGGCGCCTAATAAGGCCCCAGGTTTTGATGGCCTACCCGCATTATTCTACTAATCCCAATGGGAGATTGTGGAACATATGCTAATTACTTTCTTTCAAAGAGTTTTTAGGCACGAAACCTGGGAATCCGAACTTAACCGCACCATTATAGTGATGATATCGAAGATTCCTTCTACCATTTCTATTACCCAATACAGGCCCATTGCCCTTTTCTCAGTGCTCTACAAAACCATTACAAAAATTATTGTTAATCAGCTCAAACCTTATCTCGATGGTCTGGAAGCTCCTACCCAAAGTAGCTTCATCCCTGAGCACTCGATTACAGATAATATCATAATCGCCCAAGAAGTTATTCACACCATGAAACGAAAAACTGGACGAAAAAGAATCATGGCCATCAAAGTCGATCTTAAGAAAGCGTAAGATCGGTTGTCTTGGGATTTCATCCAAGATACTTTATTTGACGTTAGTCTCCCCGCTTCACTTATCAATCTCATCATGAAGTGCATATCCTCGGTCTCCCTTCAAGTTCGATGGCAAGGAAAACTGAGCGACATTTTTCATCCTTCCCGGGGAATTCACTAGGGAGACCCCTTGTCACCCTATCTCTTCATCCTATGCATGGAATGCTTAGGACACACTATTACGCAAGTTGTGACACAAGGCCACTGGCAGCCTATCAAATTGAGTACAAATGGGCCACCTCTGTCTCATTTGTTCTTCGCAAACGACCTTATCCTCTTCTCTGAAGCCTCCAGGACTCTAGTCAATGTGATTAGAGATACTCTCACTTCTTTCTATGCTGCTTGTGGACAATAGATTAGTCAGGTTAAATCTTGGTGTTATTTCTCCAAGAATGTCCCAACCTCGACATCCCACAGTTTAAGCCAAGCTTTGGGGCTTAACTGGACCAGTGACCTAGGGTGGTACCTTGGAGTTCTACTTCTCCATGAACACGTTAACAAACGCACCTACCAACACATTCTAGACAATGTTCACCAATGACTTATGGGTTGGTCTGCCAAGCTGTTGTCCTTCGCGAGTCGCCTCACCTTAGCTCAATATGTCCTAACGGTGTTGCTTAGCTATACTATGCAAACAATCCAGTTGCCTCGTCGTCTATGTGACGAACTGGAAAAGGCTATGTGACAATTTTTGTGGGGTTCGTCCAATGGATCCAAGTTGATTCACTTAGTAAGATGGGAAAAAGTCTGTCAACCGAAGGAGCAGGGGGGCCTTGTCATTCACTACATCCTCGAAACCAATGATGCCTTGTTGGCCAAATTAGGATAGACTCTGGTCAACAAGCCACACGTTCTATGGGTTCATGTGTTATCTGCAAAATACAAATTTGTGCCACCACCCTACCCACCACCTTACACACTAGGGGTGGCTTCATGATCTGGAGGAGCATAAAGACTACTTGGCATCTAATACTCTAGGGGTTGACATGGGTGCTTGGCAATGATGCCAGAACTCAATTCTGGCTAGATCCTTGGGTTAAAGGCGTGGGACTACTTATCAACCACGCTCTCACCCCCATCCCTACTCCGACTACCAACCTCAATGTTCAACACTTTGTGGACAACATTGGGAATTGGAAATGGGATGACATTTGCAACACCCTCCCGATAGCGATCTCTCGTTCGATTGCAAGAACCTTTCCACCAAAACTGTACTTAGGGCCGGACAAGTTAGTTTGGGGCCCGTCCAATTCCAGACAATTCACCATTACTTCCACATACTCCATGATAATAGATCAAGAAGCCACTGTAGGTACTAGATTTTGGAATGCTATATGGACCTGGCCTGGACCACGACTTATTAGATCCTTTCTCTGGCTCCTCGCTCAGGACGATCTCCTCACTAACCAACACCGTGCCCAACGACACCTTACTACGAATGGATCTTGCCCTCACTGCGTTCTCGAAGAATTCGCACAACACACCATGCGAGATTGCATCAAAGCCCACCAAATATGGGACACCTTTCCTCCATACCTAGTAAACAGTGCTTTTTTCACCATGCCAACTCGCCAATGGATTCTTACCAATCTCCAACAACACCACCGAGTGTTTGGATAGACTTGGTCGATTTTATTTGGTGTCATATGTTGGCTCATCTGGGGTTGGCATAATAAGTCCATTTTTGACACTCAGTTTTTGTGGTCCTCCTTACTTATTTCTGTGATTTTGTCTTTTGTAGATCAGATCTCAAAGTCGACCGAGTAGCAACGATGCGAGGATGTGGGACAACGGCTCCGCCAAACACATCTCATAGCATGGCAGCCACCTCCTACCAGGTGGGTCAAGCTAAACACCAACGACGCTTGCAACTGTTTCTCCTCTTCCGCCATCACTGGGGGCCTTCTCTGGGACAACACAGACAATTGACTAGGAGGCTTTGTCCAGAATCTCGGTTGGTGTTCTCCAATGTCCATAGAACTCTGGGAAGTGTATACTGGACTCATGCTAGCATGGCACCTAGGCTATCGACGACTCAAACTTAAGGTGGACTCGAAAGTGGCACTTAATCTTCTCTCCTCCTCGACCAGACGATCCGAGACCCACAATCCCATAATCACAGGGATCAACGAACTGTTCACGAGGAACTGGACTGTGGTGCACCGACATATCTACTGCGAGGGCAATTGATGTGTTGATTGGTTAGCATCCTATGCCAAGCACTTTGAGTTAAGTACCACTTATTTTGACACTACATCCATTGGGTGCCATGTACTCCTCTTGGAGGATCATTCGGGACTTTGTTTCCCTCGACTCATTATGTAATGTGTCTTTTTCCCTATAAATTATATATATATATATTCCTTGGATTTTGAAACTCTTAAGCATAGTATAAGGACAAAATTAACCTAACATTATAAACAATCCTTGAGATAACAATGTATATATATATATAAGCGTGCCTACCTTTTACACTGGACTTATTAGGTTTATTAAATTGGAAAGAATAATTGACACCATTTAGCAATATTAGAAATAATCATAATTAAAAGTAAAAACATTGAATATTTATCACTAAAATCAATTTTTATTTCGTCATTATCATTATATATTGTTTATCATTAAAGTCAAAATTTATTTGGTCATTATTTAAAAGTTGTCTTCTTTATTACCCATTGTTTAATATCTTTAGTTGGTTCTTCGAGGTGAACTCTCGCTGTAAATTATAATTGTTAGAGAGTCATAGATATTTATTATTCTTTTTATTTAAAATTTTGATATAATTATTATTTATTACCTGATGAAATTATAATATTAAATATTTTGTATTGTTTTTAATTTTATATTTGTATGATGATTAAATAAACTTTTTTATATTAATTGTAGTTATTATTTATATGTAAAAAAGGTAAAAAATAATATTAATAAAATAAATAAATTATTGTTATTTTAAATTTCTATTATTATGATTTTTGGAGACATAGTTGAAGTAAAATTATAAATTATACAATACAATATATTGAAGGATATTTTTTAATTTTAAAAAATTTCATGGATTATTTTATAAATTTAAAAAGTACTCAAAATAGTACCTAGTATTGATTGGTATCAGTATAATACTGTACTAGAATCAAATCTAGTACTAATAACGATACGATATTCATAACATTGGTAATGTGTTCAATCATAATAGGGTATTTAATATTTACTAAAATTTATATAAGTCTAAACATTACACATGCAGTATGAGCAATTAATCGCTATATGACAAATCTTGATATAAGGCATTAGAATGTTGCAAATATGAACTTAAGTTATAATTACGATCATCTTTGATATTGCTTACAATAAAAGATTATACTATATTGTCAAAGAATATATTGATTGTGATTTTGCATGTGATAATGGAAAAGGTAAATTCACCGCTAGTTATATGTTCATGTTTGCTAGCAAGGTTATAATATGGGTTTTAAAGCTATAATAAGTTGCAGCTACGTCAATAAAAAAAGTAGAATTTGCAGTACTTACTGAAACCAATAAATAGATAATATGGACAAAGTTGGTGTTGAAAGAACTCAGGTACAAATAACAGAAGGTTGCATCATTTTGTGGTAGTTAAAGTAGCTTACATCTAAAGAAGAATCTAACTCTTTATTAAAAAACCAAGCATAAACGAGGTTAATTTTATTTTGTTTATGAGAAAGTGGATGGAAGTTTGTTTGATACAGATCCCTACATTGTCATTGTGTGAAGGAAATGTAGGAAAATCCCGGTGTGTGCATCACATGCACACGGTGCGGAAAACAAAAATTTTTGTTCCGGGACCTTCCCGAAAGCCAGGATCCATGTGTCTATATAACAATGTCAAACCATAACGACCAAAAGAGACCGTC